>OX439478.2:14656691-15256691 GCA_949320105.2 Crepidodera aurea
GATGTAGGTAGTTGGGTAAAGGGTAAAGGGGGATACCTAGTTTCTAACTATGTTACGGTTCAATACTTTATAAAACGGAGAACTGCAATAAAAAGTTAACGTCCTGATATTTGCTTGGTTAAAGTTAACAATTCAGATAAAAGAGTCCATTGTGGCTTATTTAAAATTTGGTTATTTATCATTTAACCATTTGGTAAACATTCTGTATTCAGCACAAATGATGTGAAATAATTTAAAATCACAGCTCCCAAGAATTACGACATTAGAAAATGTCACACACTGCACCAACGTCTGGACTTCAAACAACTACTCCTTGGACTATATGCCCCAACAGGTATTGAATTACAGAAGCCCAGACGCGGTTGGAACCCGAATCGTTTCGGGACTTAACCCAACAACTTTGATTTTGTTAATAAAGGAGCCTGTCATTCTTAGACCGGTTTCGGCAGGCTCCTTTAGTAACAAATTTAAAGTTGTTGGGTTAAGTCCCGAAAGGATTCGAGTTCCACCCGCGTCTGGAGTTCTGTAATTCAATACCTGTTGGGGCATATAGCCCAAGGAGTAGTTGTTTGAAGTCCAGACGTTGGTGAAGTGTGTGGCATATTCTAATGTCGTAATTTTTGGGAGCTGCGATTTTAACTTATTTCACATCATTTGTGCAGTTTGATTACTCCCAGTAAAATATTTTGGTATCCAAAATATTTCATTTCTTCATTTCTGTATTCATATTATCATTTTGCTTTTGAGTTTCAGTTAGTGTAAATGCTCAAAATTTTATAAGTACAATCCTGTGGTTTTGGAAAGTACTTAATAATAATTTATGCAAACTCTAAGCAATCATGATAAGAACTATTCGAGGTCGTCTCAAATATCTTGAATCGTATAATGCATTACACTTTTTACATAAAGCTTTCATATAATCATTTTTTTTTTAAATTAGGAACGAACCTCTTCTATCAATTTCAAATGTATTGTTCTGTCAAACTCACAAAATTGTTTTTCCCATAACTTTCCCCAAAGTGTGCTCAAACTTCACAAATTTGAAATGGCCAAATAGATATTTATTCAGAGAAATGAGTTAAATTTGATTATTTAAAAAAATCGTTTTACATATTTATCACCTTAATTTGTATAATAATAGACCCTTTGGCCACAAAAATGATTTTTCACAGTACTATTAATTATTTCCCTCAATACAGATGTTTTTGGACGGGCCGAAAAATATAATGCCTCGCCAGTTCGTCAAAGCAGATGTTCCAGCAGATGCGGCTGTGAGATACATTTAAACGATATACTACGTGTAGTCTAACCCAAATATTGCGATTCACGCACCAGTCCATCCGAAATATTGCTCACCGATTCTTAAAAACAAAAAAAAACCATAGACCCATTGTATCGATACCGGAATTGTCCCGTCATTACGTCTCACATTAAAATCAGTCCATTTTTCTAAAAAATGTCATATTCACTCAAGAGGATTTAAGTATACTTCATGTCCGTTTTTAACGAAACGCAAAGTCTTTGAATAATTTTGAGGAAAACCACACATCTTGTTAATGGTGCATAAACTCTGAATAGCCATTATGTCATTTTAAAACGTCAACAACCCGAATATAATGCCCCCATTTATACTCATTCTAAATTATTCAAGCACTGCAGAGTTTACAAGAAAATATTTTTTCATCATATGGAAATTGTACTTGAAATATAAAGCTATACATTTCCACGTTCATGATTTTTTCTTGACCTTACTTTTTATACATTTAATGGAAAGTACAAGCTCTGAAAGGTCTGAATTAAACATCATTGTTTGAAAAAATCGTGTAAATATTTTACCAAGTAGTTTTCAAGAAAAACTTTTTGGATATGATGTCGTCTTCTTAACTTGTGGTTTTGCGTTTTCAGGTTTCTGATTTGGTTTCATTTCTCTTTTGAACCCATTGCTTCTACTCATTTGTATTTCTCGTCAGTGTCCTTATTAAATTTCATATCCTTCTTAGCCTTTGAGTCAGATAGGGGCAGGTAAACTGGATCACGAAAACCCCCTTATCTAACTATATCTCGGCACGGTATCAAGTTGTAGGGCAGATATTGAGGGATCTCTTAATTTATTAAAGAATGGCCTGGAACAAACTGGTTCCGGAGCCTTTAAACATCCTGACATCCTACTGTAAGGGATAAACGGATGAGGTTGATAATCTCACTTAGCAGAAAATATAAGAGTTAGTGTGCTTTAGAATGCTTCTGACGTGATTTTCTTAAGAATGACCTAAATAAAAAATGTTTAGAGAAATACGAAAATACGTAGGCCGTTCCAATTGATGATATTCTTCGTTTAATCGAAAAAGCCGTGTAGAAAAAATCCATTAAAGAGAGAGCACAAATGAGATTGAAATATAGTAGGATTAAATTCTCGTCCCCCCTTTTTATTGTCCCATTGCGACGCGTATCCACATTCATAAGTGTTGTTACTCTGCTAAAATGACAAAATGCGAACGTAAATGGGGTGAAAACGTTTTGCGTTTCACATTTCATCCTCTTTACCACAGAGAGGGTGCCTCTAATCGCATATGTTTTTTTTCCTCTTCTGCGGCAACAGTCATATTAAGTCTGATCAAAATGTCGATTTTTTCATCGAGATTTTATTTAACAGCTCCTTTTTTAGTTCAGTTTTCTTGCCCAAGACTTCATTTTACTCTTTCATTTCTTAATTAAAATGTTAATGAGCAAGTGAAACAAAAAATCTGATACCACATAGTTTACTTGATAAGATGGAAATAAAACGATGGCTAAAAATCAATCTTCAGGTCTATAAATAATGTGAAACCTCACATTTAAAAATGAAAATTATATTCCACCGGAAAAAGGTAGGAGAAAGAAAATGCCGTACAAATTGATAGTTAGTGAGATTAAATGGTGTGATTTTTCTTTTAATTTTGTTAACTTTATGTAGCCATACAGAATTGAGTTACTGTACTGTTTTAAGAAATTACGTTGACAAAAATCAAGTGCCTTTAAAAAATGGTAGTGTTCCTAAAAAAAAAAAAGATGAAGGCGTCGCGACTAGCCGCAATTCGTAATAATGATGGGTGAGTGGCCCGAGTGGGTGTTTTGCGGTCCCGAAGTGAATTCTCCATCATTACTTTATCATATTTGCCATTCGGCTTTTGGCATATCCTTATTTTATAGCTAAGGAAGGTTTATTGAAGCGGCTCCGGCCTCGCGAGGTCCAACATCCAAGTCCGCCGTGTATCGTAATTCTCGCCAGAGATATCTATATCTGATTGCGTGACAAATGCCGCGCCGCACTATTATACAGGGCACTTAAAAACTAACTGTTTTTATTAATATGCATTTTTAAAAACAATTGTAGTATGTGCTGCCTTTAAGAAAATACTTTTTATCGGGCCTAATAAGTCACATTTTGTAGTCTTTGATGTGACAACTACAATGTCGCCCACATTGAGGGCTTTATGTAAAAGGGTGAAGTGGCAGACCTGGTCCAAAGCTTTACTTATTACTCGAGTCGAAGGCTCACCTGGAGAAGCCAAAAGGCAAAAACCAGTCTTGCGATTGTCGAACTAATTTTAAAACTCGTCTACTGAAAAGATCGTTTCATAATATTAAATACTTGATATAACTAACTCATACTTTTTTTGGTATTTTGCTTTATTTACAATCTACTTCTACATAACAGAGTATTAAGTAAATATGTTAAAAGGTTTACACTTTGCTCTAAGTTATTTAGTTTGGGAGTAAATCATTACTGATGGTTGGCTTATTGTACGATGGTACGTTTGGTTGTTTATGTACCATGGTGCTTCCACCAATGACCTCAAATTTTGGTTTGGTATCTTTGTATAATATTTAGGGATGATGGTTTTGCACACCCCCATAATTGAAGTCCATATTGGTGTAAGCGTTGACTTTCTTAGAAAGAGAAAGCTTCGACTTCCGACCTAGTTGCCTTCTTTTGATTTGGATATGCTTCTCCCAAGTAAAACGTTGGTCGAGATGGAGTACAAGGTATTTTGTTTCTGTTCCTATTGGTATAGGTACAGTGTCTTCATTTGCAGCAAGTATCGCTACATCATCGGCAAATGAAGCTGTTGTAGTGTTATTAGTTTGGGGTAAATCGGCTGTGTAAATAAGGAAAAGCAGCGGTCCAAGAACGCCACCCTGGGGTACACCAGAATTGATGGAATAAAATCTAGATTGTTGATCATGAAATTTTACGGAAAAGTGCCTATCTGACAAGTAGGATTTGATAAGAAGATAATAGTTGCTTTATAGGATATTTTTAACTTTAAATAGCCAGACTTTATAAAACGCTTGGTAGATGCCAAGGAAAGAATAAGTCATATTTGTTACAATTTTTTTTGTTGAAATTACCGTGAATAGATATGACTTTTCTCTGCTCTCAAATTATGTTAGGACGTCCTTAAATCAAATCTTGAAGTATATTAATTGTAGATAAAGTACTACGCTTAGAATGACCAGGAGACGGATTGTATCAAAATAAAAAATGTAGATGTTTGAGTGCCGAGTCAAATTTGGCAGCGAATGTGATTGTCCCGGTTGAACTTAAAGAGAACACAACATAAGACACAAGTCAGAAAAAGAACGCGCCTCGGGATGACATTAAGGCCGTCTCGGTCGCAACAAAGGCTTCTATAAGCGCACAGCCCCCCTGTCACTGTGTAATGTATGCTAACACGTTTCTGCCTCCGGCGGCGGCTCTGGAACCACCACTGACACAAGCGACCGGCAACAAAATCGGCGACGATCGCTTTATGGGCCTTAACGCTATAACCTCCGTCTCCTTTCTAAATTCCACTTATTAACCTTCTCAAACCTCTAAAGGACTAAGTCTCATCTCTCTCGTCACATCTGCTTAAACTCTTAAACTAGAAATGACCAACCACTAGGGCGTAAAACTTCTTGGGTTAAACGACAGGCAGACGAAAACAACTATATAAATTTTGTATACGTTTCGTCCAAATATTTGAATTTCTTCAGGGTATTTTTTATTAGGAGAGTATCAGGTGACGAACGTATAATTTTAAGTTTAGTATTAAGCA
This sequence comes from Crepidodera aurea, assembly GCA_949320105.2. Lineage (NCBI taxonomy): Eukaryota > Metazoa > Arthropoda > Insecta > Coleoptera > Chrysomelidae > Crepidodera > Crepidodera aurea. Next base: position 14,661,773 of record OX439478.2, read on the forward strand.
TTGGGCGAACATTTATGTGTATTTCTTTTTATGTATTTTTTACAGTTAAATATGCACTGAAAAAATTGGGAAAATTAGTAGAATAAAATAAAATTAGATAATTAAAAAAATATTACTTACAACATTATTTACTTTTTACAAATTTTATTCTGTCGTATAATTTACAAAAACAAGATTTTTATTCTTCCTGTGATACCTTAAAAGACATTTTTAACGAATCAACTGGAGAATTTGCACTTTAGAACACATTCTTTCCTTAAATTTTGAGAAAATGAAAAATCTATGGGTCAGATTTGGATTTCTTCTTTGACTATTAAATTTAATTTAATTATTAAACGAAAAAATAGAAGAAGAAAGAATTGTACAAAGCCACATATATTTTTTTCTAACACCTCCTTTGAAAATGGACTTTTCCTCACTATTTTTAGGCACTTCCGTCCCTAAGTAAACAAATAGCTATGCTGGCAAATAATTTCTATTTCTGCCCTTAATATTTTTTCACCTATTCCATCCAGATACTAAAAAAATTAGATTTTTTCGCACTGGCTCATATACTATTTTCATTGCCTAAAGCAAGTGATCGTAGGGTTACAGGAGTAGTCCAAGTGTATAAACATAATGCCCCCTCCCCCAGTTTTATAATTCGACTTGCCAGCGGATACGATTCGGATATCACATATTCATATTCAATAAGCATCGCCAGAGTTCGAACGAAACGTAGGTCGATGTCGATCCGAAGCCAAAGCCAAAGTTTGAGTCATTACTCGGGGGGCTAAGGGGTCGCCACTGTATCAATTATGGATACACTACTGGCGCTCAAATAGATGTTTTCCTACTTCAGATTGATGTATGGATTTTTCATACACGCTCGAAATGACAAATACTGTCAGGTCGAGGGAAGTTATCAGAAGGACGACGCAGTCGGTAATCAATTTAACTCCGGTTGGTAAGTTATCCGAATATTGGGGGCACCATGTTAATAGATCGCATCGAAATAAATGGATTTAATATACGAGATAACGAATAATTTATTTTCAAAAAAAATAGGTTAAAGACGGATATTTCAAAGCGATCAGGAAATTAAACTTGCTTTAAGATCATTTTAACGTAGATTAGTTTTAAAATACAGTATAGTTTTGTACCTATGTTATTAATACAACCCCCTATCTACTTATAGAAGTTAAGTTGCAGTGGCGGTCCTAAAAATTAAGGGCGGGGGGGGGCATATGTATTTAAAGTAATACTGTATTTATCATAAAAAAATTAAATAATAGAATATATATGTTATTATTTACAGTAGTAATATTTTTAAACTCGTCCAGAACGACAGAAAAATCTAAGCAATGAGAGGATATTTCTTATATCTGCGTTAACCAAATTTTAATTTTTTTGAATTTTTTTTGTAGATTCTAGGTCCATTTATATCCTAAAAAACTCACGTTTTCCTTTAAAAATGGCTCAAACATTTTTTTTTCGGTAATTTTGACATTGCCGATCATTTCTTATACAAAATTCATTCTGCTTAAACCTAATTTTAATTTTTTTTGTAGATTCTAGGTCCATTTATATTCTAAAAAACTCACTTTTTCCTTCAAAAATGGCCCGAACATTTTTTTTCGGTAATTTTGAAATTGCCAATCGTTTCTTATATAAAATTCATTCTGCGTAAACCAAATTTTAATTTTTTAGAATTTTTTTTTGTAGATTCTAGGTCCATTTATATTTTAAAAAACTCACTTTTTCCTTCAAAAATGGGCCAAACATTTTTTTTTTCGGTAATTTTGACATTGCCAATCGTTTCTTATATAAAATTCATTCTGCGTAAACCAAATTTTAATTTTTTAGATTTTTTTTTGTAGGTTATACGTCCATTTATATCCTAAAAACGTCCTTTTCCCCCCAAAAATGGCCCAAACATTTTTTTTTCGGTAATTTTGGCATTGTCAATCGTTTCTTATACATTATGCGTAAACCAAATTTTAATTTTTTTTTGTAGATTCTAGGTCCATTTATATCCTGTAAAACTCACTTTTTCCCTCAAAAATGGCCCAAACATTTTTTTTCGGTAATTTTGACATTGCCAATCGTTTCTTATACAAAATTTATTCTGCGTAAACCAAATTTTCTTATTGTATATATTGTATGACGGGGTTAAGTGGAGTAGCTAAGTAAGCTAGACTTCGCCTCTTTAAATTGTTTACTGTATTGTATATTGCACTACTAAATAAAGGCATTTTATTATTATTATCTTGAAGTTCTCTAAATAATAAACTAAAAGACTGGTATTCAGCAATTACATCACTAGTTATAAAATCGAGGGCGGGGGGGCATACTGCCCCCCTTTGCCCCCATTGGCGCCGCCACTGTTAAGTTGCAGAGAACTTCGATAAAATATAAAGATATATGAATGTTTATTTTTAATAAAGAATTTTAATAGAGCGATATTTTGGGCATATAGAAACGACGTCACTGAATTGAGAAGCAGGGTTCTAGGATTCTGATGCCATTAAATTTGCATCTGATTGTGTTCAAATTTCATGCGATATTTTTCGGTTTCACGTTTTGCGGAGTGAAAATGACGTTGCGACAGAATTTTGCATGACAAAGGACCACTTGACAGCCCTGTAAATATGTGAGGAATTATTCATGAAACCGCGATACGGGATAGGATAGAGGATAGGATGCTCGAGCTGACACTCTGACTTGCCACCGCATTATGGTTATACGTTTTACATTTGGCGGTTCACTACTCTTTCCAAAAGAAAACTTCTATGGGGTTTTAAGAATCCCGTTAACGGTCTTTGTCTCTCGATTTTCCCCATTTTCACGCTATTTATTTAAATATCCTGTATCATACCACAAAAGTGGCTTACACTCTAATCTCTTTTCGAAATCTATAGCCAATCTATGCGAAAAAAAAATTATTTGATGAACGAAGTAGGTTGATAAATACCACAAATGACTTTAGATTGCATCACTCGATTAAGACATAATAACTCGGACCAAAAAAAGAATTTACTCTATTTTTTTGAATCGTTCAATCACAAACGAATAAAATAAACTTTCCAAGGTCCCAACTGATAAATTAAATAAAATTATTTCATAATTGCTATTATTTTTCTTCCATCTTAACTCATTTTAACGCCGTGGATACGATGAATGACAGTTATTATTTCCAATAATTAGATTCGTGTAAATCGAAATCCATTATCCCATAAAAAATGACGCCTTCGTCATTCAAATTATCCTTACTTAAGGAGTAAACAAATTGTTTAAAGAAAAAAACTAAATTAGCAATTCAGTGGTGTAGTACGAGCAAAAGGAAGCCACAATTTAATAAAAAAACTTCTGCATTTGATACTAAAAAAATTTTCATTGTTTCACGTTCAAAAACAAGTATTCCAACATTAAGCAAAAGGTAATAAGATCTAAATAATTTTCTTAGTTTTGCGAAATATGGGATCTTTAGGTCTTCATTTTTGATGTCAGCTGCTGCTTTTTTGGGCCCGCCTTTTTCATCGAAATGAAGTCCTAAATATTTTACTTCTGGTGAGGAGATGATGTGTCTTGTAGTGAACTTAGTTTGGGTAGACTTATTTCTGTTTACTTTGATTCGCCATTGATTAAACCAATTTTAAAAAATATTTAAGTGATCTAAACTTGAGAAAAAACGGTATTTTTGGAATCGATGTATATTCTAGTAAATTTGAAACGGATAGTAGATGATGAACCGCCACTGGTCGAGTATAATTTAGCCTCACGTCCGCGTCCGCGTTCAGGTTAGAGTTTTCCAATAAAGCAGAGATCAGCCAATGTCAAAGATATGAAGCGAGTTGAGTTGAGTTGGGCGATACAAAATACGAGTACGGAGTAGAAGAGACCGCATCTCACATCTCACGTATCTCACATCCATTTGTCATATGTCGCTTTAGACGAAATCACCGAGTTCGAACCTCGACCAGCGTTAACTTAGTCTATAATTAACTTTTGTAGTGTTTTACCTTCGGGCCACGTTCTCAATGGCTTGTATAGAGAAAAAAATGTTGATTGCATCACTTTTGTCTCTATAATTACATTAATTAATGGAAGGTTACGTAAATCGATGAAGAGTATTGTTAAATGAACTCTATTCTCATTAATCTAGTCACTGTGTCCTCTGCTATCGTAGCCAATTCCACAAACCAAAAATACCTTAACATAAATTATTGATTCTACACACAAAAAAAATGTCCCTTATTTATTACAACAAATACTGTTATTTTTAAGTTACGTATTATATATATTTGTTTTCTTGTTTCTCGGAATAAAGGTCTAATTCAATCAGTTTCAAATTTTATTTATTTTTGCATCGTTTCGACATAGTTTTTTTGTCATCTTCAGGTACAAATACTAAAACAATAAAACAAATAAAAGTCAGGATTTGAATTACAGCACATTTTTGTTTTAATAAAAGGGTAATAATGACTTGCTGATTAAAGATTTTACATGTTCCATCACGTTACTAGAATTTAGATATTTACATGACAAGTAAATCCATAAAAATTGGTATGATTGTGTTTTTTATATAATTAATGTTCCCAAAAATTCTTCATAACAATTTATCTATCAAAGTTTAATTTTAAATTTAAAAAAATAACTATAAAACATTAAGAAATCAATTTGAGAAACACGATAAGTATCTTAATTAAATTTGAATAAAAGTTACGGTAAATTATACCTTCGTCGCATAACTACTGGTTTTGAAATATGAAATGTTACTTCGATTTATTATTTTTTATGTCGTACCTCTTTGTCTCTCAAGGATACATCAATTTCAGTTAATATAAATTCAATTGCTTCGAATTTTGATCTTACGAAACAACGTCTAATGATTAATGAAGGATTGTCATTCTGGGAATAAAAAACGGTCATTATATTTTTTACAAAATTGCCTACCAGCATCTCGAATGTAGACACCGATACAATGTGGTACAACCTCACCTGAAATATTTTGTATATAAAATTGTAAGCGTTTATTTTTTGGACAAAATTTTTTTTCGCCTGTTCTAACTCTCCTAGGACAGTGGAGTTTCTCCAAACAGCTGGAAAACTGCTCTCATTCAACCAATAACAAAAAAACACATGTGAAAATGTAATAAACTTTCATAACAAGCCACATCAAATTCTACGGTAAAACAATTAGGTACTGAAGCTTTTATCTAATACCAATTTTTTGACCGGGTCTAATACGCCACTTTGTTACAATATCTTTATGGGGATTGTCCCAAAAACTCTACGAATAGATTGAAAGTTTCCTCTTATACCGGCCAGTGTAGTTCGTTTGTATATGTACAGTTCGAGATTATTTTTATTACTTCAGCATATCAAAGATCTTCTTGCGATTTTTTTATAATTTCTAGATACACAGATTAATTTTTTTTCGTACGCCTATGTTCCCAAATATTCAACAAGTGGATGTCACAGAGCGTCAACGACAAAGTGGCCAGATAAAAAACACCCTCGATGCTTATAAAAGACTTACATTCAGTTTTCCCCCATAAAAAGGTTGTATAAGAATCTTTTAAGTGGAATAAGGACAGACAGCTATTAAATAACTTAACTTTTTACAAGCAGCGAGTGACATAATTGGGTTCAAATCTCCGGTTAATTTTTTTCTTGGCACTGATAAGTTTATAAATGTGTTTTATTATTTAGAATGTACTTAATTATATTAATTATTACCTGAGGGTCACCCCTGGCTTTTTTAATAAACTAATCTGGTTTTTTTCGTTGAGTTCCAAATAAATAATAATACATTAGAAGTGTTAATAAGTATTTATTTATTTTTAATAAAAATACATAATTAGGAGGATATTTTTTTACTTTTGTATGCCTAATTTCTTTATTTTACTTACGAATCTTCAAGTTTTTTATTACTTAATTTGGATATCTGTTCCTCAAGAAAATATGGAGGTAAAAGTTATAGAAAAGTCACTCTGTGTATCTTTATTTTTTCTTGTAACTGTTTTTATTGTGCAAATCGATTCTGTTAAATAATAATAATATAACATATTGTTTATTTGCTGTAAGTAAAAGAAGATACAATAAGACAATAATATACAAAATATATTAACAAACAAATAAACCACAAGTGCCATGAAGTAAACATGTTACTTGCTTGTGGCATGATATGAGTAAAAAAAACATAATTTTAGATAGTTACACGGTCAAGATTTTTTTGACAATTTTCAATAATGTTATGTATAAAACTACATGGCATACTATGGATAAAGTTTTTAATTGCTACACTAGTAAAGTAGAGTTGTCTAGGATCAAATATGCCACTCTGATGATACAGAGTGTCACTTGGACAGTCATAACCTTTCTGTTCTTAGGAATCGTTTTTGTAGAATCTCAAGCTGTGTCATATATGTTTTGGCCACACTACCCCATTCCGTTATGCCATAATTAAGATGTCAGTATATGGCATAGATATTTGTCTATAGTCTAGGATGTGAAATAAAATCACACAAGCTCCCAAGAACAAGGACATTAAAAATGTCCTACACTGCTCCAGCGTCTGGACTTCAACAACTACTCCTTGGCCTATATGCCCCACCAGGTATTGAATTACGATGAGATACAATAATGCCGAAACCGGTCTAAGAATGGCAAGCTCCTTTAATAACAAAATCGAAGTTTTTGGGTTAAAGCCACGACTTGGTCGGGCACCAAACCACGTCTGGACTTTCATATAGCCCAAAGAGTAGTTGTTGAAGTCCAGACGCTGGTGCAGTGTAGGACATTTTTAATGTCCTTGTTCTTGGAGCTTGTGTGATTTTATTTCACATCCTTTGTGCAGTTTTGTCACTCCCATGGTCCTTTTTTGGTATTTTTATGGTTGAAAAAAATTTCACCTTCGTATAGTCTATATGTTGATCCCATCGTAGGTTATGGTCCAGTATAATCCCCAGAGACTTTAATTTATTTGTGGGTAAAATACTTCATTCATTATATGCTATAAGAGCTGAAGGGTTACATAAACTGCTTTTTTAAGTTTATATAATCAGCAATCTATGTTCAAACCATGATTTAATTTTTTTGAGATCTCTTTCAAATTGTAATTCTAGGTCGTACCAATTATTGCTTTCAGAAAACACTATGTCATCTGCAAAACTTATGATTTTACATTTTGTATCTAGTAGGAAGAGGTTATTCAAATATATATTGAATAATATAGGCCCCTGAGGTACTGAAATAACGCTTGTAGTTTCGTAAAGACACCCGGTATAGCCTAAATGTAATCGTGAAGGTAATGATGATTTATGTGCCGAATTTGAAGTCCTCGAACCGACAATCTCGATGGCAATGTCGAAGACGATTCGATTCCAAATCGTGACATCTACAAAACATGTGGACCTATGATTACACCTTCAAATTACGGTCTAATTATTATGATAAAAGTTGCCGGTGGACGACTCTCTTCTCAAATTCTTTCTATTGCGACATTTGGTAATCTTGTTCACCATCTAATTTGATGGCCTGAAATTTTCGTGATCACCGTTTCTCAAATAATTGCCTACCAAAAACCAAATAAAGATTTTCGATAAAGCCACTATGAGCTGTTTTCGGCCGCAGAAGGCGTGAAATTGCTCTCGTATCAATAATATACGAGGTCAAAAAGAATATGTAGCTATACCGATTTAAAATTACGTAAATTGTATACGTATAATAAATAATATTTTATTATTTATTATAATCTCTGGGAAAAATAACTAGTGTATTGTTAAATCGTTTAGTGTATAGAAATGAATTTAATAAATGCAATGTTTTTATTCACTTCCTATTAAAAAATACTAAAATAACTTTTAGATTCGTATATTGCAGAAATTTTTAGTTCTGTCGTTTAGAGAAGGTAATAATTTCTTTTTTATAAAAAATTACCCATACGTACAAAAAGAAGAGTGCAAACAAAAACGTGTATCGCCGAAAAAAGAACAATTCATTAAATTGCCCCATGGGATCGACACTATTTTCAGCAAAAACGCCGGTTAGACAAAAGACAAAAGGCAAACGTGGGTTGCGGAGACCCTAGGGTGGATTCGAATTGTTCGAATTGTGTCAAAGACTTTCCAGCTGTGCCCCCTGCAAGCGGGACAACATCCAGCGGCCCGCGGCATCCGACCAACCAAAAAAACAATGTCCCTGTAGACGATTCGTGTTCTTTTAATTAATACCAAATTTTAATATGAACAACGCTCCACTGTGATGACCTGCTCAATGTATAGGGTGGAGTTTATATTTCAGATTTTTATGGGGTATTCAACACGGTTTTTGAGAATTTAAACAACCTATCATAGGAAATGTTATTAATTTATTCTTAAGTTTTCATGTTTCAACTTCAAAAGAAATTAACAACAAATGTATAAAGAGCAAAAATGACAATGACACGATGCACCTAAATCTCTTTAGTGTCAAAAAGCTCAGTAATGCATTAAACACATAAAAATACAAAATAATTATCTTCAATACGTGACTCTATTATAAAAATGTAAAGTACAGGAAATGACCGTGTTTTCATGTAATATTATCGAAGAAGTTACGATAACAAAAGATAACAATAGGAATCTGTGTCTTTCGAAAACCGTACAATAACATTAAATCATGCATGAAATATGAAAAGATAAATGGTTAGGGTTCTAGTAGTTCTAACGAATTTGGAATTTTTGTATCAAAAGGACCGCCTTCATTCCATGCGGTACACAACTTGTACAATGCAACTTTATATGAAAATTTTACATGGTCCACTTCACCCGCTACAACATCATATAAATGTTGTCTTTTATATGTTACGCCCCTATAAATTCGCAATTCCAGCAGATCACACGTGCAGGAGGTCCCAAATATCTATCAAATATAATCAGACTTTTATATTTGAAAAAAAAAAACAATTTATCATTGTTATAATTACAAATTTTGATATACATGATGAAAGGATTTAAATGAAAACGCTTTCAGAATTCATTTGATTCGAAATTCACGATTTTATTACCTACTTTTTATCAATAAATAGTCTAAATTTGTAGACCACTCGGCGAGACCCCATTATGTATCTTCAGCGAATTTCTTATTGAACTTCAACTCTTAAGGTGAATATTGTTTAAAATATTTATAAGACTTCTTATCCGCCCACTCCATTGATGCCTGAGAAATCTCATTGTTACTGAAGTGGTTCTTGTTAACTAGAATTTTTTAAACGTACCATAATTGTAGAGACATTCATGTTTTTCACTGATATTACTTCTACATATTATAGCAATTCTTGAAAAAATCTCCAGCCAGTGGCGGTACGTTTTTTGTTTATAAAAAAATTCATAAAAATGTTTTCAACAATTTCTTTTTTCCTTTTTTATCATGGTGTAGGCTTATTCCAATGATCTTACGTTAATTTCTAAATCTACTTTTTGTACATTACCCCTTAAAAATAATATTGCAATAATAATTATGTTATACCTTAAATTTTACGGTTAAATTAGTAAGCAACTGGGGCTGTAGCAGATCTGATCTGATCATCGAGGTATGGTGTCGAAATGGATCGAAAGGTATATTCAGAAATTCAACAGGTAGAGTCACTCGACGGGATTCCCTTGATTTAGAAGCCTTCTAGTAGGAATTTAAATAACGTTATTTGCTTGAAGGAAGATCAGGGGATATACTTAATGAATTTAAGAAGAATTAAAGTAAACAGAACAATTTGGCAATTACTATTTCTCGCTTTCAAACAAGTTGTTTTGCATGTTTTTGTTTCTTTAGAAATTTTTTCCAACAACGGCAGTTTACATAACCTTTTAAATTTTCAACATACGAGTCCGAACTCAAAGTTGTGGTATACCAATTACTTTTTTCTTTGGGCAGAATTCCAGATCGAAAAAGTTTCTGTTTTCATTACACATAGGGTTCGTTTAGAACGAATTTCCAATAGGGGTATACCAATGGAGTGTGTTTTCTCTTTGATGAATATTTTTGTGAGCGAGAGTGGTGTGGAATCGTCAACAATTTGCATTGTATTAATCGTAGTTCTGCTCTGGACATTCCTCGCGACGTGTTCTGTGATCACGGACCGTAAGATAATCGCTACTCGAATGATTAAATTTCGCATAATTGTTACATGTTACGGCAAAAGGGACTATCAAAGTCAATGGTTGCTGCTTGCTATCTTTGATATTTGTGCATTCTGTGTTGTGTATTTCCGATCTTATGAGCTCTGTTATCCACACTAACACTATGTTGTTCCCTCTATCTAATTCCAGGAGCGGACCAACACTAAAACTTAGTCGATGAATAGGTTAAATATTTTTTTACATAATCTCATTGCTTAAAATAAAAACACCGAAACTTTCTGCATAGTAATCAAACGGTATCGGATTTGAAATCAACTGAAATTTACTTCGATTTTAACAGCGTTATTTCTAGCAGCTTAAGCTAAGGAAGCAGCTTCTCGGTGCCTTTTTCTCGTGTTTACATTTGTCAAAGACTGTTAGCTCAAAACAATACAAGTTTCGTACAACATAGTTTCGCTGACAACATTGATTTTCTGTGGACTTCATGGTATCGTTGCATATAGCAGCAGAATCAAATGACTGTTTAAGAGCCTTTGAAGCGACATTTCTCGAACCTCCATCTTGACCTGGGTCCTTTATTTTTTGTTTTTCCCGAAATTAAAGAAAAATCGTGGTTTCAAATTTCAGTGGATCTGTTATATGAAGTCATTACTATTAATCTTATTCTTATTATTATAAAATACTTATTATTTTGACACGGAAAATCTTATTTTTTAAATAGTTAAATATAATGAAATAATATAGCGCCATAATTTGGAAAAACAGTAAATATTTTCTCGCTTTAATTTCATTTTACTCTATTAGTTTGCAAAATTTTTAGGTCTGACCCTCGTATGACCCAGATTTGTGCTTCCCATTATATCTTAACCAATATTAATCCTTAGTTCACTAAAGTATTAAAGTAAATTTATGGTTTTGATTGCCACTCTATTCGATTAAAATTATCGTAGTATTAGACTGGAATTGTGTCTCGGCACTATTTTATCAATTGTTATTAGTAAATGATTTGTTTATACACCGTGATATTTTTAAATCGAACTTGTGTTTATTTTCAGTGTCTCAAAGCCATTTATTTGCTTTTATTTCGATTCATGAGGCACTGTCCACTAACACAATAAATATCGTTTTTTTTAGTCAAAGTTAGTTAAATTTAAAATGCAATTTTTTTCCGGGCATAATTGCTATGACGTAACTTCCGTTTAGTTTTAAAATGCTCCGACAGAGTTGCTTGGAACAATATCATATAGGGACCTTATATGTGACACTGTCGACATTTTAAGTTCAACTTTCAAGTGTTATGCACCTGAAGCAAAACTTTGTGATCAAGGTGAGGTGAGAGTAATTTAATTTAATTAAATTTTAAAAAGTATATTTTTGTCAATTCAACTAGTTTTAAAACTCACTATTTGAATAAACGAAGTAGAAACTGCGGTTAGCTCCTCGGAAACATTTTTATAAATATTTTATATAGAAAACCATTGAATTTAAATGTTTCTAAATTTTTTTTGTATCTGTTTGACTCAATAGGTCATCAAAGATTGCATTCAGTGCTTTCACTTAAAAAGGAAATAACAGAAAAACATTATTTATTAATGTTTTTTTAAACTAAGACTGTCAGGCAATTTTTTTATAACTAAGGCAATAGTCACTACAACCAATTATAGGACAAGGTACTGCATTAGCATTGGCGTTTTTCAAAATTATTTTTAAAATACAAACACCTCTAGGTATTTAGACGATCCAGGTTGTCGAGCATGTGGGTTAGCGGACGAATTAGTCAAATATATTTTGGGCGACTGTCCAGCACTAGCTCATTTTAGGTTTTCTGGGAACAGGTCGCCAACTTTAGACGATTTTTCTCATGACCCGCCCAATCTTTTACTCAGCTCCTCTAGAGAAATAGGGTGGTTGAACCAAACAGCATGTGCGACAGCGGGCGGCCCTAAATTTGTCACCGAGCAGGTTAATTTGTACCCAAGCTAATTACGGTGCTACAATCTCACGATTAAATTCTTCCTCCAACAAGGGATTATAATATCCTGGAATTTTTATAATTAAAATATTTACAAAATGTATGAATTAATATACGTATATACCTGTGAAAAAAAGACATTGTGGGAAACTTTGTAAGTTTGATTGAATGTGGAAAATCAATTATAATAGTAGAGCAGCAATTCCGCTTTTCAAAAACCTTCATCCATCCATCCATCAATCCATCCATCCATCCATCCATCTTTACAAAACTTTGAAATAAATAAAAAATTTCAAATCTTTTTTACGAACTTTTGAATGATGACTGTGGTTTTGTTTTTGGGTTTTAGGTCTTGGATTAAAGACGAAACGTTGGCTTTTAAGAAATATTATTTTCTCTAATCCAACACCTAAAACCCAAAAACTACACCACAAAATATTTTAAATTACTAAATAATAATATAATCCATAGGTATGTATAATTTTTAATAATAAGCCAAAGTCTATGGACATTGATGGTTATATTTTTGGAGAAGGAAACTTTAAATATCAACTTTTCAATGATTTCTTGCAATAGACATTATTTTGCAATATTTTTTATGCCTAAAAAATGTAATCTAGAATAGAACCTGTTTCTTTAAATTAATAATTATAAGCATTGACATTCCTTATATCGTAAACATCCTGTGTTAATCATATTGCTGAATAATTCCAATAAACGTTCAGCTTATCAGTTTTATGTTTTAAATAGCTAGATAAGTGATACTTCGATAATTACCTGAACGAATTTTGATATGAAGCTGTTAATTTTTATGGGTATTGTAATCAAAATATTTCACCCATAATAAATTACCAAGATTATTAATTAGTTCGTGATAATAACTGGTATTTTCTTATTTATATCTCATTAAAAAATTAAGCAATTGACGAGGTATTAAAGCAATTCCTTGTAAAATTTTGTTTGAGAATCCGCTCTTAAATTCTACATTCCTAATTACTAAAAATAAGAAAAAATGTTTATGTTAACTTTATTATTTTAAATAGAACACCCTGTAAATTTTTTAAATCTTTGAATTCTACGAATATTTTTTTTTCAAATTCGTTGTTACATAGATTTTAGGAATAATAAAAGTCACTTGGATTAATAATTAACAAAATTGTTTTACAGAGTTTCTTCACCAATCTTAAATGTATCATATATGGAAGTTCCATGATAGACAGGGTGTTCAAAATGTACCTTCCAATTTTTTAAAAAGAATGTAGAAAAAAAGAGCGACACAACTTCTCTATTTTTAGGTTTTTTTTTTGTTTTACTTGTGTTAATTCTCTTTTCTTTTCTTTTAGACATCATCCAAAAATCGTCTTCGCATAGAGAGACATTGAAGATGACAAAACTACAAGAATTTAGGAATTTGCACTACTACAAACATTACAGTAAGTGTGAATATTTTTTTTATTGTAATGGCATAACTGTCTCGTTTTTTATTTTTAAATTTTTTTCAAGTTTCTTTACTGCTTCTTTTCGTTTACTATTATTCTTCCCTTTAATACTTTCCCATCGCCAAGTAACACCGTCATTATTATGTATTGAGCCTTACATTTTGTAATAATAATGGCTTGTAAAGCCAAGTTGACATGAAATCTCATTGTCTTAATACTGCTTCTACTCTCTTAGTTATATACGATATACAGGGTGACCTAGGGTTAAACCGTCAAACGTTCAGGAAAAAATAAGAATAAGAATATCGAAAAAAATCGGCTTTTCCAAGGGGAATCATCAGAGATGTCTTTGTTATTTTTTTCCTTGTGGTTTTTTAGGCTGAAAATTTGGGAAGCCACTTATTTCCATAGTAAGATTATGGTAGTGACATCTGATATGCTTTGTCTTAATTATGTTTTTTGTTTTAGATACCATTCAAAAATCACCTTTGCACACGTAAAATTGAAAATGAAAATGCAAGAATTCGGGATTTTGCGGCAGTACACAAATATTATAATCCGTAAGTACATGATTTTTTTTCTTTTACGAGGCATACTCCTCCCGTTTTTTTGTAACGTTTCGAAAAAAAAACGACCAACAATGCCTCTACATAATACTATCTATACCTAATACCATTTTATAAAATATAAAGTGGTTATTAGAATCTATAGAAGACAACGAAATGTTACTTTTAAATAAGTGTTTCATATATATTCTATATCTATAGACCATTTTCCTGAAGAGAAAGGCGATTCCTATTAGGCGTTCTAAAATAAATTGTAAAACCCTACCGAAAATTAATGATTTTGAAAGTTTTTTTGCTACCTTTTTTGGCCTTTCTTTTCTTTAGTCCTTTTTGTCCCCTCACTGCGTATTTCCTTATCCCACCTGTTTCTGTTTTCCATCAAATTAGTTTCATTAAAAATGTGATAAACACTTTCTGTCTTTCCAATGCTCTTTGCAGCTCAAGATCTATACAGGCTCATTCAAATGTTGCCTTATATAAAACTATGACCTACCACAACTACTCCTTGGGCTATATGCCCCACCAGGTATTGAATTACGAAAGTCCAGACGTGGTTTGGTGCCCGACCAAGTCGGGGCTTTAACCCTTTTTGGGTTAAAGCCCCGAAGTTTTTCTTCGATTTTGTCATTAAAAGAGCTTGCCATTCTTAGACCAGTTTCGGCATTATTGTGCCTCATCAGTAAGAAGCAGACAAGCTCGACATCCTATCTTTAAAGGATGTCTGAAAATGAATTCGACTCGTTTCGTTCTTGATAAATGTGGTTGCGTTATAGCAAGTGTATCATAAAAAAAAATCCACCTCCGTGTAGTTTTCTATATTTTTGCAAACTTTAATTTTGTTATTAAAGTGAAGATGGCGTTGGGCTCTCCTCATTCGTGATACACTTGCTATAACGCAACCACTTTTATCAAGAACGAAGCGAGTCGAATTCATTTTCAGACATCCTTTAAAGATACGATGTCGAGCTTGTCTGCTTCTTACTGATGAAGTACAATAATGTCGAAACCGGTCTAAGAATGGCAAGCTCCTTTAATGACAAAATCGAAGTATTTGGGTTAAAGCCCCGACTTGGTCGGGCACCAAACCACGTCTGGACTTTCATAATTCAATATCTGGTGGGCATATAGCCCAAAGAGTAGTTGTTGAAGTCCAGACGCTGGTGCAGTGTAGGACATTTTGAATGTCCTTGTTCTTGGGAGCTTGTGTGATTTCATTTCTCATCATTTGTGCAGTTTTGTCACTCCCAAGGTACTGTTTTGGAATTTTTAAGGTACAAAAAATTCCACTTTCGTGTAGGATAACTTTTAAGGCAATTAGGGACATTAGTTTTGTTCCTATAAAACTGAATGTAAACGTTTGCCTAATAAAAAACGCGTCCGATGTTCAAAGTTTTGCGTGAAATAATGCTAAACTCAGACTATGGACTACATTCTTAAAATTCAAAAAAGTTCTTAAGAGTGAATATGCTTTTCTCCTTTTTAAATAGTTTAAATCTTTTAAATTATACTTTTATCTCTTTTTTATAAATTTAAATTATTTTTTCTATCAATTATTTAAAATAAAATGAAATATTTTCTTAAAAATTTTACTTTTACTGTTTATACTTTCGTACAAATTGATTCAGTTTAAGCTAGGCGTCATCATGCCGGAATTAGTTTTCTACTGGGTTATTCATTCTCTTTAAAAAGTGAATATGCTTTTGTTTATCTTTGTAAAAAAATATGAACAGTGGCGTAAAAATTTTGCAAGTACTAATAGCTTTTTTAACCATTTAAATCTTAACACTCATTTATAAAAATTAACATAGAATATTCATAGTGGAATGTAGGTATAGTACGTCCAACTTAAAGAAAAGTAATGTAAACATACTTTTTTCTGTTTACATTACTTTGCTTCAAGTTGGACGTATTATAATTTCCCTAATAAGAATTTTTACATCGTACCAGTGACAATGATTTTTGACACATTTTTATTTGCAGGTACTTTTCCATATCCAAGCAGAATAAAGTCGAAATCAAAGTTGGACGTCTTGCAGAAATTACCAACATTTGTATAAATACGACGGTGAGTATATTTTTATGAATTTACACAAAAGTTTTTTATTAAAATAAAAAAAATTACTCAAGAGCATACGATAATTGTTGGCACATTATTTGTAGGCACTCAAGTCGAATAAACGTCATGCTGAACTCATCAACCACTGCATCACCACTGTATAAATATAATAGTAAGTTAATTTTCTTTACTTTTCATTTTATTGGCTAGTTTTACATTATCGATACTTTGAATAGGGATGCAATAAGGCCTCTGAAATGCATCTTGTTCTGGTGGACGCAATCGAAAGCCTTATTTCATTCAAATTTGAACATCATCAACTTTATTGCATAACCACATCATTATTTACTTATAGTTAATCTTTTAATGTGCCGTACGTTTTTTATATATCTTTTTAGAATCACTATCTATTTCAGAATTTAACTATTTAGTAATTTTATTGGTAATAATAGGTCACCAATAACTGGTGAATAAGTTCAAAAGTTGACGATTCAAATTAATAAAATAACTTTCGATTTTTCAGTAGTTTATTTTTCAATAGAATTAGATTATTCACAATCACACTGATATAGCATATTTGGACGATTCCCTGTTTTTTCCACATATACGATATTTTGTTAATGGTTTTTGTGATAATTAAATAGAACCCAATTTATATAAATGATTGGTGTGTTTAAATGTGGATTTAACCATTTGTTGATCTAATTTTTAGATAAGATAAAATAATAGTTAACTGCCAAACAAAAAAAAAGATTTTTGCAGATTTTACACTGAGGGACTATAATTTCATTAACCGATAAAAAAATGAATAATCGCTTGTTGTTAATTTAAAATAAAGAGCACTGAATAGAGTACAATATCAAAAATAATTTTATAAAATTCTATAGAGAATGCAAAAGTTGAAGTGGTGACCATTAATATTGGAAGCTGCTCTCGCACCGCTGCATTCTTCGCGCGGTATAATAGCAAAGTAGTAGTAGTAGTAGTAGTAGTAGTAGTGGTAATAGTAATTGTAGCTCAGGTAATAATAAAAAATTATGGTTCAAAGCTGTAGTAAAATAATTGCATAGAAAGTGCAAAAGTATGAAGTGGTGACCATTAGTATTGGAAGCTGCTCTCACACTGCTGCATTCTCCGTTCGGTTAAATAACAAAGTAGTAGTAGTAGCAGCAGCTCAGGTAATAATAAAAAAGTATGGCCAAAAAAGTTCAAAACTACAGTTAAACAATTGCATCGAAAGTGAAATTATCAAAGAAAAATTATTTCAATTATGGTTTTTTTACAAAAAATATTGACTTACACTGTAAATAACAAAAATCGAGTATTTTTTCACAATTAGGAAAATTCAAGTGAGTTTGCAAAAATCATTTTTTTAATATTTATATGCATTCCTGTTCTGCCGAAATTAGAAGTACTGGAATTTTCGCTAAAGGACCCCGCAATAATCTTATGCAAATTGGGTTTCTGTCAAATTTTCCGAATTTTTTATATTTTGTCATCCTGAACAAAAGTCTCCATGGGCACACAGCTCCAAATTCAATATTTTGGCAGTTACGGAACTCCAAAGCTCCACAGATCCGTTACAAAACTATTCATTTTTAATATTATTTATAGATTTCAAAAGCATATTTTAATTATTTAAATATATAAGTTTATGTTTTTGAGGTCTCTGAATTCAAATCTGATGTCAGGTTGGAAAAATTGACGGTTGACAGCTATCAATTAATTGTCAAAGTAGAATAAAAAAGTAAATAATCTCTTTTGACATTGAGAGTTTATGTTTTTGAGGTTACTGAATTCAAATATGATGTCAGATTTGAAAAATTGACAATTAAATGACAGTTAACTTAAAGTTTATGTTTTTGAGGTCAATTTTTCAAATCTGACATCATATTTGAATTCAGTGACCTCAAAAACATAAACTTTCAATGTCAAAAGAGATTATTTACTTTTTCATTCTACTTTAACAATTAATTAACAGCTGTCAACTGTCAATTTTTCAGATCTGACATCATATTTGAATTGAGCGACCTCAAAAACATAAACTTTCAATGTCAAAAGAGATTATTTACTTTTTTATTCTACTTTGACAATTAATTGACAGCTGTCAACTGTCAATAAACCACTACAAAACGAAAAAATTCTAGTAATTGTAATTTGATATTAAAATCTATTTAATTTTTTATATTCTAGCTAATTGTGGTATAAATCGCACTGTAGAAAAACTCAAAACTACGAATTAATATTTGGAAATCGTAGTCTCACCATCAACGTACAAGTAGGACTCGACTCAAGTAGGACTCACAATCTCAAACAGGTGAAAAACTATGTAATTCAAAATTGATAAAACATTTTGAGGCCTTAGTTAAACAATCGCATACAGAATGCAAAAGTGTGAAGTGGTAACAACCATTAGTAATGGAAACTTCTTCACACAGTTTCATTCTGTGTACGATTAAACAACTTGCACAGAGAATGCAAGAGTGTGATTATCGATTACCCATTAAGGCACTTCATTTTTAGTAAGTATTGGCCAAAAAAATTAAATCATTAGTAAAACAATCGTATGCAGAATGCAAAAGTATGAAGTGGCGACCATTAGTAATTGGAAGCTGCTCTCAAACCGCTGCATTCTCTGTGCGGTTTAATAAAAAGTAGTAGTAGCAAATCCGACTTGCACGGATAATGCAAGCGTATGATTATCGATTGCCTATTAGGGTACTTGTAGTCAACTCCCGCGACATTCTCAGTGCGTGTTAGTGGCCAAAACAATCGTCTGCAGAATGCAGAAGTATGAAGTGGCGACCATTAGTAATTGGAAGCTGCTCTCATACCACTGCATTCTGTATGCGATCAACAGCGAATCCACCTTTCACGGAGAATGCAAGAGGCGATTTACCTTCTTAATGTTGGTGTCACCTCCCGCGACATTCTCTGTGCGGGTGAAGGATCGTCTGCAGAATGCAGAAGTGTGAAGTGGCGACCATTAGTAATTGGAAGCTGCTCTCATACCACTGTATTCTGTATGCGATCAACAGCGAATCCACCTTGCACGGAGAATGCAAGAGGCGAATTTACCTTCTTAATGTTGGTGTCACCTCCCGCGACATTCTCTGTGCGCAGTGTTGGACCGTATAGGCTTAAGCTTGCCTCCTTAAAACGGAGGGAGTGTATATAAATAAAACAGGGGTAGGTAGGTTTAATTATTTTATTTTCATAACTTAAGATAATTATAATAAATATGCGGCTTCATCGTTCGGTTGACAGCATAGGTAGCGCAGAATTTTGAATCTGAAACAAAATAACAAGGTTTGTTAGTAGAAAACGACAATCCGCTACTCTCACGCGTCGAAACTTTGTTGTTAACAATTGTTGTTGATAACAACAATTCGCTCCCCTCACACGTCGAACAAACGCACAGCGAATGCGCAAAAGTATGACTCGTCATGCTTTTGGATTCATTGTACAAATGTACCACGATTTTGGAGGTTTGGGGTTCAGAGCTTGCACAGATAATGTCGCGGGAGGTGACACCAACATTAAGAAGGTAAGTCGCCTCTTGCATTTTCCGTGCAAGATGATTTACAGTTTATTCGAACAAAAAATGTAGCAGATGTATGAAGCAGCTTTCAATTACTAATGGTCGCCACTTCATTTCATGCTTTTTACACTCTTTGCCCGAATAAGCCATAATTTTTTGGCGAAGGAGTTTGGGGTTCAAGCTTGCTCAGATAATGTCGCGGGAGGTGACACCAACATCAAGAAGGTAAATCGCCTCTTGCATTTTCCGTGCAAGATGACTTACAGTTTATTCGAACAAAAAATGTAGCGGATGAATGCAGCTTCCAATTACTAATGGTCGCCACTTCATTTCATACTTTACACTCTTTGCCCGAAAAAGCCATAATTTTTTGGTGGAAGGAAAGGGGTTTGTATTACTTACATTATTTTTGTATGATTATCTGGCTGCTATATCTTGAAGATTGGGAACCTCTGCTATGTTTGTTATCTGGAAAAAACAAATAAAATATTATGCCAATACTGGAAACGTAAGGGGTTCAGAGCTTGCTCAGATAATGTCGCGGGAGGTGACACCAACATCAAGAAGGTAAATCGCCTCTTGCATTTTCCGGGCAAGATGATTTACAGTTTATTCGATCAAAAAATGTAGCAGATGCAGCTTTCAATTACTAATGGTCGCCACTTCATTTCATGCTTTTTACACTCTTTGCCCGAATAAGCCATAATTTTTTGGCGAAGGAGTTTGGGGTTCAAAGCTTGCTCAGATAATGTCGCGGGAGGTGACACCAACATCAAGAAGGTAAATCGCCTCTTGCATTTTCCGTGCAAGATAACTTACAGTTTATTCGAACAAAAAATGTAGCGGATGAATGCAGCTTCCAATTACTAATGGTCGCCACTTCATTTCATACTTTACACTCTTTGCCCGAAAAAACCCTAATTTTTTGGTGGAAGGAAGGGGGTTTGTATTACTTACATTATTTTTGTATTACTTACATTATTTTTGTATGATTATCTGGCTGCTATATCTTGAAGATTGGGAACCTCTGCTATGCTTGTTATCTGGAAAAAACAAATAAAATATTATGCCAATACTGGAAACGTAGGGAATGTTTAGAAATCAAACAGGTTAGGTTTAAAATAAACATTTTATCATAATCTAACTTAATTATAACAAAATAAAATGCAGCAGTATGAGAGCAGCTTCCAATAACATACTTTTGCATTCTATAGATAACCATACTTGCAAGTAGCTTTATTCGCACAAAGAATGCACGAATATAGAAAACTAGGGAAAAAAGTCAAACATTTAAAATACAATACAAGAAAGACAAAAAGTAAAAACAGTTGAGTTTTGTGAAAACTGTAATAGAAAATGTTTTTTAACCAATTTAAATCGTATACGTTCAAGATTTTCAAAACCTTCTAGTGCATACCAAAATTAAAAACAATCATTTTAAATAATGGTATCAATAAATATAGGAGATTTTTTTAAGTTTTGAATAGGGATGTAATAAGGCCTCTGAGAGTGCATCATTTTTTTGCATTGGATGCATTTTCGAAGTCTTATAATATTCCACTTCAAATTTCGACATCGTTTGGTCTACGAAAATAAAATATTTATTTGTTTATAAAATAATAAAACAGTGTATCTACTTAGTGTCATTTTCCATTTCTCTATTACAGAGCATCCAATGTTTTTTTATCGTATATTACATGGTGTAAATGTAAATTTCTTCCAAAAAATTTTAATAAAACTGAAATTTTTTTTAACTAAAAGGGAAATGGAAATTATTTGGATTAATCATATGGATACGATTAATTTCTTAAAGCTATTTTTATTTTTTTATAAAAATATTTATAAAAATAATAATGATTAAAATTAACAAATCCACTATTTTCTCCATCATGAACGTGATCACTGACCATATAGGTTCTTAGAGGAGCAAAGTGTCTTTACTAATACTTGCTTCTTTTAGAATCTTTAGGTTTTCGGTCGCCAAAACAGCAATTTTAGTGTAAGTTTTATAACTTTTTTATTACTTTTACGAACTGTTTCATCAGTCCATAAAAATATTTTTAGTAGTAATATGTGATTGATGTACTTACTGGTTCTAGAAAAAGCAAATGCCTAGAGAAATCTTGCTTTCTTCTAGAACCGTTAGTATATTGATTACAAAATTTATTGTACCGTTTAAAAAATATTTTATAACTTCGAAACACGTTGGTGCATTTATAAAATACATGCATCATTGTTTTTTGCATTGTCTGTTTATTTGTTCGTGTCGTTTTTCGAACCTTAGGCAGAGAATGCACTAACAGTGGAAGCAATTTCTCCCATCTTCCTTTATAAGATACACACATATTTTTGTAAAAGTTTCATTTTAACCATAATAATTCTCTTACGAGTGAACCCCAGAAGCAGAGCTTGTGCAGGGGAGGGACTGATCTGTCTACAAACTGTGTTTCTTTCCCCCTTTCCTTTGTCCATATCCAAAACATTCTGTCTCTGACCGAAGAGAGGTCAAAAATACCAATCATTTTAGCTTACTAGATAGTAGGGAAACGTAATTCAACTCTACGAGAATTTTAGAATTGCTCTAGCTCAATTTTCTTCTTAATGTTATACTATTTGAAGAGTCCATGAAAGGAAAGATTATTTTGTATCTTTCCTTTCTTAGAGATTCTTTTGATAGTGTAGTCACAAAATCGACATCCCCTTAAAACGTGGTCAATGAACTTATAGATTCTTGATAGGAAAGTTTATATTGAATACTTTCGTTTCTAGAATCTTAAGACTGTTGGTTGCAGAACCATGATGTGGTTTGGAACGAACATTTCTAAATTTTTCTTTTCAAAAATTATATTTAGCTTCAAGAATTTTGTAATAAATTATTATATATATACTATACAGGGTGTTTTGTAGGTACAGGAAGATATTTTAAAGGTAGGTAGAAGTCACATAGGGGATTTTAAATATATAGTGAGTCTCTTGACTTCCACAACCGAGTTACAGGGTGTTTTATCAATTATGCATAATTATTCATTTGCCCAGAACTTTTAAATCACTTTTCCATTTTTGGCATACACCCTTGAACTTCTCACGAATAATGTACTCTATTCAAATCTAAAATGGAAATATTAAAATTGTGATATACAGAATGTTGTTTTGATATTATTAATATGTTTAAATTTTTCCTAAAGCCGAACCTGGATTTTCATATAATTCAGTACATTATTCCTGAGAGGTATAAGTTGTATGCCAAAAATGTAAAAAATATACTGGGTGATTCAAAAGTCCTCGGTTGTAGAAGCTAAGAGATCCATTATATATGGGTTATTTAAAATCCCCTATGTGACCTCTACCTACCTTTAAAATATCTCCCTTTACCTACGAAATACCCTGTACATTACTACAATTTTTTTTAGATTGTGATTTGTAATGAAAAACTAAAGCAAGAGTTGGGCATCATCTAATTATACTTTTTTTTACAAATAGTTGTACCTTCCATTGTATATCTGTAATATAAAATTTCTAAACGAATTTATTTGGTTTTATTAATTATTATTATTGAATACTTATCTTTGGTACTTCAATCGGACATCAATGTCCACTTACATGAACTTAAAGTTCTTTGTTTAGACCCGTACGTAATTATGTCTCACTAACACTTAAATGAGAGTCAGTTCGACCTGTGAATGGCTCAATTATTGTTTCTCTTTGGAAAGTTGAGCTGCTTCTTGATTTCCAGCATGCTCTGCCACCTAAATCTAATATATATCTAATTTGCTTGTGCCGGAGTTTTAGATATTCTTTAGAATTTTTTGCTTATAAGAACCTAATTCGGCGGCCTATATTCAGGACACGAACTTGATGGAGATGAGGATATAATATTAAGCATAGTAGAACAAAACACCTTTGTCGAACCCTAGCAAAGAATTTCTGATAAAAATATAAATATTGTTTCTTACCTTGACGAACAAATACCATTCCAATATCTTTGTGCGATTTTTTCCATTGTCTTCCTATTTTTCTTGACTCATCCAGATGACTACCTGTAACAAAATGAAAAGTACTTTAGTCTACGTTTTAATAGAACAAAGTAGTAGTACGGCACAAAATACAATTATTTCAACACAGAAAAAAGCAAACAGTTTTGATTTTGTCCACAAAATTAATTGGGAAAATTTTAGTAATAGTGTTATCTTTTTCTTTATATTTCAATTTATTGGTTTCACTAAATCGCGTGTTTAATTATTCAAGAGCCATGATAAATCTAAGAAATAGTTGTGAAAATCCGAAAATTATTTTTATTAACAAAAAAAATATTTTTTAACGGTACATTAAAAGAGGGAACGTTTTGTTTTAATAAAAAATGGAAATGTAAAAAGTATTAATAAATTGGCCACCCTGAAAACAACAACATAGTTTCTGGCCTCTTATCGTTTTTCGAACATGAGCCAAAAGACAGGATGCCGCGAGTACTCAGTACATTCTCGACTTAGATAACTATTTAAAATAATAGTAAATAAATTTATAAGTTGCATATAATTTTTGTAAAAAAAATCACAAGGCTATTTTAGAAGTGTCACGAAAGTATTGATATTTTAAACAATATTCTGTATAATATCAAAGCGCAATTATGTTAATATTCATACAAAAAATTACAATTTTGTTTTGTATCTGATAAAATATTTTAGGAGTTAGTCAAAACACGTATGTTATCGCCAATAAAAAATGACTGTTTGTGATTTATCATACATAATTGAATGTTTAATTTTTTTAATGGACAGGAAGAGATAAAATAAATTATATGCTGAAAAAAGACAATGTTGTTATAACCATGACAGTAGTCATAGCTAGTGTCTAAGTGATGGATGATGATACAATTATTTAGAAAATGTGTGGTCAAGTTCTGATGCGTATGGCTACGGACAACTTGTAATTTAGAATCGAGTTGTACCTAGTCTCTACGCCAAAGAAGTGACTCTCCTGCAGCAATAACCTCTAGTAACTAGTTCAATTAAAAATCGAAGGAGACTGTGTTTTATTAATGACAATTGTGAGCAAGTTCGCTATTTTTAAAGAGAACTGGCTTATAATTGTTTTACTAAAATCTAATCATTTACTACTTAAAACAAGTATTGCTGAAAAATTGCTAGTTGCAGACATAAAACTGTCACGGTAAGTTCAATATTCAATATTTTCAAGACTATAATGGGAATAGGTCAATAGTTACAAAAAAAATATCCTAATATAAGAGATTTTCATATGTGACTGAAGCTAGCCCACCACAAATCGGACCGTGGGAGAATTTATTACAAATTTATTACAATCTGAAAAAAATTTATTACACCTCCCGTTTTCGAAATATGAGGTTGTGGGCCAGGTTTCGGGTGAAGCTAGCCCACATCGTACAAAACTGGATAAATACGATATAAATGCACGTGGAAATTTATTAAAATTTATTACAATCTGAAAAAAATTTATTACACCTCCCGTTTTCGAAATATAAGGTTTCGGCTCAAGACAGGGGTAAACGTTGGATTGAAATGAATATATTTATTTATTACAGTAGGCTACTCTCTTTTTTCTGGCAAACTCTGAATTGCTGACCAAAGACATATTTTGTGAGTTGGCTACTGTAATAAATTGTAAACAGAGTATTAGAGGTGAACTTTGGATTGAAATGAATATATTTATTTATTACAGTAGCCCACTCACGAATATGTATTTGGTGAGCATTTCTGAATAAATATATTCATTTCAGTCCAACGTTCAGCCCTATCTTGAGCCGAAACCTGGCCCACAACCTTATATTCCGAAAACGGGAGGTGTAATAATTTTTTTTCAGATTGTAATAAATTGTAATAAATTTCCACGTGCACTTCTATCGGATTTATCCAGTTTTGTACGATGTGGGCTAGCTTCACCCGAAACCTGGCCCACAACCTCATATTTCGAAAACGGGAGGTGTAATAAATTTTTTTCAGATTGTTTTTGTTAGAAAAATTCTACTCGAAAACCGAAAACAAATAACTGCGGAATACCAGACGCTGTAAAATCATTAAATTAACTTAAAATTGGATAATTGTCAATTCCGCAGTGTCATCGAAGAAATTTCTCTTAAAAATGTAAATTTAACAGCGTCCAACAAACATCGGAATGATGTATTTCTCTTCGGGATAAAAAAAGATCAAATATTGTTTATCTATAGGTTATTTAATGTTATTTATTATGTTTTATTTAATATTAATCCACATTTAGGTCTACGTTTCACGGACGGTGTCTCATGCTGCGTTCTTTTATAGATTGATATATTGAGCCAGCGGCATATGCTTTTTAATTGGAAGGCATTTTTTAACTTTAAATAATGCTAATAAACGAAGTGACCCCCCGCGTGTATTCACGTATTATGAGATTACATTGTTTTATTGACGGACCCCTCATTCTTAGAGGACAACAGCAAAATTTCAATAGAGCAATTATTAAAAAATTGTAGAAAATCGCTGACACATTTCTTCTTACAGGACAAAAAGTTATAAAACTAGCCAAAAGCCAAAGGGCTACATTTACGTACACCTCTAGGGTTGGTTACATAAACTGCTATTAAAATTAAACGGATTATTCGATAATAAAAATATATACAGGATGTTCCATTAAAAATAACCAGAACCAGAATAAATAAAAAATATCACAAAGTTGTTTTATGCAAATAATTTAAGCTTCATCTTGAGATCCACTGTATATTACACACTAATTTTGTCCCTTATTCGGTATCAGGGATGCAGTCACTTACACTGAACACGCTAAAAGGAAAACTGTAACTGCTGTGGATGTAGTATATGCATTAAAACGGACGTACCTAATATGGCTTTGGAGGTTAAATTACGACAATTATTTTACTTACTATTATTAGAAACGAAAACGGTTCTTTTCAGAACCACAACTTTTTTTATATAAATGAAAGAATTACTTATACATATAAGTATATAAATTAATATTACCTTCTAGATATAAATTAATAATAAAGTAAATATTTCTAGAATTATCAAAAGCGTTTTTGATAATGAAACATTTAAGAAATGTCACAAATTTAATTTGTTTGGTATACGAAGGTGGAATTTTTTTGAACCATAAAAATACCAAAAAAGGACCATGGGAGTGATAAAACTGCACAAAGGATGTGAAATAAAATCACACAAAACTACCTAAGGTTGTTAAATAAATCACACTTGTTCCCAAGAACAAAGACATTAAATGTCCTACACTGCACCAGCGTCTGGACTTCAACAACTACTCCTTGGGCTATATGCCCCCCCCAGGTATTGAATTACGAAAGTCCAGACGTGATTTGGCGCCCCACCAAGTCAGGGCTTTAAACCAAAAACCTTGATTTTATTATTAAAGGAGCTTGTCATTCTTAGACCGGTTTCGGAATAATTATTGTTCCTCTTCAGTAAGACATCCTATCGTTAAAGACTGTCTGAAAATGAATTCGACTCGCCTCGCTCTTGATAAAAGTGTTCACGTATATCAAGAACGAGGAGAGCCCAACGCCATCTTCACTTTTATAATAAAATCAAAGCTTGCAACCTTTAACGATAGGATGTCGAGCTAGCCTGCTTCTTACTGAAGAGGAATAATAATTCCGAAACCGGTCTAAGAATGGCAAGCTCCTTTAATAAAAAAATCAAAGTTTTTGGTTTAAAGCCAAACCACGTCTGGACTTTCTTAATTCAATACCTGGGGGGCATATAGCCCAAGGAGTAGTTGTTGAAGTCCAGACGCTGGTGCAGTGTAGGACATTTAATGTCTTTGTTCTTGGGAACAAGAGTGATTTATTTCACAACTTTAGGTAGTTTTGGTACGCCCATGGTCCTTTTTTGGTATTTTTATGGTTCCAAAAATTCACCACCGTTACAAAATCACACAAGCTCCCAAGAACAAGGACATTAAAAATGCCCTACACTGCACCAGCGTCTGGACTTCAACAACTACTCCTTGGACTATATGCCCCACCAGGTATTGAATTACATTTAATAACAAAATCGAAGTTTTTGGGTTAAAGCCCCGACTTGGTCGGGCACCAAACCGCGTCTGGACTTTCGTAATTCAATACCTGGTGGGGCATATAGCCCAAGGAGTAGTTGTTGAAGTCCAGACGCTGATGCAGTGTAGGACATTTTTAATGTCCTTGTTCTTGGGAGCTTGTGTGATTTTATTTCACATCCTTTGTGTAATTTGTTTGGAACAATTTTTTTTATGTTAAATGAAGTATAGAATACTTCATTTTATTAAATGATTTGACAATAAAAGGGTGAATATGTAATTAAATTTAATTTCACTTTATTAGTTTGCGAGAATTTTTCGATGTGACTTAATACAAAAAGAACAGGGTAAATTCGTTATAAAAATTTGGAAAATTTTTAGTTGTTTTCGCGGGTCAGCAATAATTTATTTCTATTATGATATTTTTTTATTTCTAAGTTGAGATGTAGATTAGTGTACTTTACACAATAATAAATAGTTAATCTTGCGCCGCCGCATGTCACGCCTATAAAATATATCCGTAAACATAGGCTAGCGCCAAGTCAGACTTCTATCGTGAACGCTATGTTTGTTAATATTTATGGTCGGTTTTTCCTATGTAACTGATGGTTTACTTTTTATTTAAGCAGACTACAGGTCGACTGTAGTTGGCCGGCACGTAATTATAATATTTTTTTCAGCTGTGATCTAATTTGAATTTTGTTTTTTATTTACCAGAAGAGATGAACACGATGATGATAAGGTACCTATATAAAAAGATTTATGTCATGTCTTGGTTTGTTTTATCCATGGCAGATACGTCACATTTAGTCAAGCTTAAGTAAATGATACATTGTTTGGAACACGTGTATTTTGTAATATATCAAACTTGTTTATATAGATTTTTTATAAGAATATCCTGGGAATGTGTTCAAATAACCGTGACAATTTAATGTCATAAGTTTTAAATCAGTGTGTAGAGGACAGTGTGAATTCCTGTTTGTAAAAGGCAATACGAGGGAGTACTGATAAATTCTAAGAAAACTGATAGGTTTATTATAAAACTACATTTTTAAATAAAAACAGAGGTTATGAAGTTTTTTTAATACTTTTAAAAAATTGATAGTTGTTGATTTTGGTATTGAGAGGTCAAAGAAAATAAAGAAACTAAAAATTAAAACATTAATTTACTTTACTACTATCTCAAATGGCGCCCAACGTGCGGCTTCAAAAGTAGAAACCACACAAATTACTTTTTAAATTGAAAACTAACAGTAGAAAAGAAAAATGGAAAAAGAAACAGGAAAGAGATTGTACCATTTAAAGGTTGTAGAATTAAAAGAAGAAAGGAACGTTGATAAACAGGAGGAAAAAGAACAAAAAGAAATAGAAATAAATAAAAAAGAAAATGATATATGGAAAATGTTTGAATTATTGGTAAAGAAGAAGGACAAAATGGACCAAAATCAACAAGACTTAAAAAAAGATATGAAACTAAGTCAAGAAAAATTAAAGCAATATATGAAAGAAAATACTAATATGTTAAAGGAGGGTATGGAGAAGATGGAGAGAAAATTTGAAGAATTTGAAAGCAAACAGAAATTGACAGAACAGAAAATAATGGAACAGGCTAAGAGAATGGGACAAATGGAGAAAGAGCTAATAAAAACGAACACAAAATATAATTTGATGAACAATGAAGTACTGAAATGAGAATAAAATATTAAGGAAGGGTAATAACAAATATTGCCATAGCACTTAAAAAAAATTTGTAAGTTATTGATTTTGGTATTAAGAGATATCAAAGTGTTAATTTGAAAATAAAAACTGAAAATTAAAACATGGAATTACTTCCATCTCAATATATATAAAACCGATTTACAAAATAAAAAGGATCTAAATGATACGATTATAGCAAATGAAAGTTAGTAAAAATATTTTTCAGACCAAGGACATTTTCCCATTTTTAATTTTTTTTATAAAATTTAATAATTTTATTAAATCTCTTACTAATCAATTATGATAAAACCATATAAACAAAACCTATAAATCAGTTGCTGGCGATAGCTATAAAATAGGCTATTCTGTTATGTATAAGACGATAAATAATAGTGTGTTAACTGAGGTTAAACAGTCGGACATTTAACATTTATAACACATAATAAATATGGTTTCGGCATACGAGATCGAAAGTCAAAAGATCCGCATCCGACAATGGTCATCCATTTGTTTTGGGGAAAACACATTAAAATATAAATCGAAAGAGGTACGTACGGCCGAACGACACAATACGTGGTCCACAAGAAACGGCCCTCCTGCTGCGAGGCACAAAGATTCATGACACTTGCCTATTCCTTGCCTTACTTGCTACGTTAGAATGTATCAATCTATAATTAAGCGTATTTTCAAACAACTTTTTATTCTATTTCTCACCGTGTTGAAAATTAATTGCTTTTCCAATCGTTGACAAGATAGAAGAACTATCTTCTTCGTGATCGCTATTTTAACTCAGTTTCTTACTTACCACAGTCCACACCCCTTCCCCTACTCTCTTATACTATTAGATACATCAACTTTTATTTCGTCAAACGTTTAATTTGTTTAGTGAAAGGATTACAACCAATAATCTGATAATAATTTCATAACTACTACAATTCTTAAAACTCCTCATTGAAAAATTTATTATTGTCAATACTAAATTTTTCTTCACCCACACTGTATCCTTCAAAAGTAATTAATATCACAAATTTATATACCGAGTGCCACCACATACTTTAATTAAATACTTCTTTGATAGAGTTAATTAAAATATGAAAAAAAATGTCAGCTCCTCCTTTTTATGATTATAAAGTGTTATTAATAATATAAAATTTTTCATTTTAGCGTATTGAGTAGTTTAATAATTGTTATTGAGAATTCCACATACATACATAAAGAAAATATTTAAAATTTAAGTAGAATATTTTTCTAAATTTATTTATTATTTATATCTTCCCCTAGTAATGCTACAAGCTTATTTTACAGTAAATTAAGTGAATAATTGGCGTACGAAGCTCGTGGAAAATATGATTAAAATATTCTAAAACTCGCTGGCAAAATTTTCTTAACAATTTTATTGATTATACTTAACATTGCCGCTGACAACTCTTTCATATAAAGTTTATTCTCTGGCCTCGGGGAATTTGCTTAGACTCCAAAAGCTTTCTTAACGAAACTTTCGAAGCATTATGTTGAGCTTGGGCTTCTACTTTTATATATTTATTCTACAGTTCATCCTGAAAATGTCTACTTCCTCATCCATTAATTATCTCTTCGACGTCTAAGTACCTATTATTTATTTAATAGACTCGATCAGTTTTTGCCGAACATTTATATCTTTTTTGTTATAAATGAAGATATTATCTAATAATTTAATATTTTTTTTTTAGAGAAAACCGCTGAATTTATTTTTCATTTATTTTATCATACAGGGAGTTTCATTGAGAAACGGACAAATAACAAAGGCTCATAACCTAGATTAGAGTGGCAAAGTCGATATTTCCTAAATCATGCAAATGAATCTAAGTTAAAGCTAAACTATTTTTTTTTGCAATTTTTTCTTTCAAAATTGTACCACTAAAATATTGTAATGTACCACCAGTGGTACATGTCTCACAGTTTGAGAACCGCTGACGTATACCATTGATTGTCTCAAAAAATAATTCACAAGGAGTCAACTCCAGTTTAAATAATTGTGAATATTTTAAACAATTAATAGAAAATATTGCGGTTTCTGAAAATCAAAAACTATTTGTAAAAAAATCTCCATTAAATGTTAGAATGGCTGTCTGTATAAATGATTATCAAACAATGTTGTGTTTGATTTGATTTGCTGAATATATAAATATGTAATGAAGTTTACAGTCTCCCGAGAATTCCAAATTGCAAGCAAGTCCTGGGGCCGAATAGAGTCTAAATCGAAAGGGTCAAAGAAAGCTTTCAATTAGTTCACATACCGCGTCTAGTAAAGCTTCGGGCACTATCTGAATTTTGCTTCTCCAGAAACGGAGACATATAAAATTAGTCAGCCCGACGCGATATGAAATAATGGGAACTGTAGCAAAACTAAGCCTAGAAATTGAAATTATAAATATTCTACTTTAAATTCCACTTTTATTTTTGGTATTTGTAAATATCTTCCTAGGGATGGTTTTCCATATTTTAAAAATTGGATCATTCAATTACATCTTTCATTTAATACAAAGAAAAATATACACATACATTTTGGATTGAAACGAATAACTGAAATGAGTGATATGTACTCTTGTACAGTTGTGTATAAGACATTACTAAGATACCATATTTTAAAATGGATTTTCTACTCATTCAAAAATTCCTATAATCTTAATCTTAAGCACCTTGGCAAAAAATGATTGAATCTTTAGATAGATGAGGTTACTAGATTGTTTCTAAATTGATGGCAATTAAATGAGTAACAAACCGTTACAAAATCAGTTAAGCAAAAGTGAACAGTTGTGATCGTATTAGATTTACATTCAGCCTGCTAAATTTGTCTCGTCAAATTGTACGTTGTTTCAAGTTGAAATATGGGGAATTTTCTTAAATTCACCATTTCCTATTCAAATTAATCTTAGTACGAGATTAGATATCGAGCAAATATTTATAGAAAATGATGTATCGATCAGTGAAAGTCGTTTTTGTGTGTATATTTTTTAAATTACGAACTCGAATCTACAAATTATCTTTTTGTTATTATTTGAGGTATACGGTCAAGAACAAAGCATAACTTTTACCTTCAGTATTTCACAACAAGTTTGGTTGGCGGACTACAACGATAGGTATCTCATTATGTCGTTTAAAAATAATCTTACGATGGCTATAAAAAATTAGTCAGAATTTGTGTTTTGATGTTATATAAAGAATGAAATAAACAATTAAATAGGCTCGTTAAAAGATTGAAATAAAAATTGTAGGAGTGTACTAGAATTTTTCAAAAACGTATTAAAAAATCCAGTGGCGTAAATAGATTACGAGGTACAAGTAGTACTTATTTTTGAGTAGATGTAGAATTTGGAATTTGATTTATTTGATTTAACATCAGCAGACAGGTTTCTGTGTATGCCATCTCTGTCAAATTATATGTGATAATACATTAGTCAAAGTATCACTTTTTCTTTGTCATGCCTACTACGAGGCGAAACAAGAATATAATTGAAATTTAAATTGTTTGCATTTTAAATTGATTGATTCGACATCCAGTTTCTGTCTTCTGGCTTGCTCAGTTGTGCCTTTGAATCGAATCGAATAAGCCCACGCGAGTTTGGAATGTATTTATTTGAAAATAATGTTGAATCATTACTAATCAATTTGGAAGAAGATGTGCTGTTTCTTTCGAATTATCTGATGAAGATTAATATGCTAAATAATTAAAAAATATACACTCCTACATATTTAAAACTTTTTTACCGGTAATAACAAAACCTTTACATATTTTAGTTCTTTGTGGGCATATTCCGACAATTAATTTTCGTCTTAACCATCATATGATGTACAAAAATGGTGTTGAATTTTGTATTTAAAATTATATCGGACAACACTGCTAGTTGATATTGTCGTCCGTCTTTCTATGACAGAAGACTGTTGCATAACATGCATAGCTGTGACACATCACATAAATACAATAACTGTATTGTGTGACAGCATAAAGAAGAGTCTGTTCTGTGAGACTTTCTTTGAGCTCGACATATGAGATACACACGAGATGACCCTGGAGATTGAATAAATCAAATTCTTATATAAAGCGCCTATATACGACAAATCATAAATAATAACCCGCACTAAAGGACAGTTGTGTATTCTTTGCCACACTATTTAATATGTTCAGAAGTTTAAAGATCGATTACGTAATTGCATAATCAAAATAAAATGTTGCTTAAACCTCCAGATGCAAACACCATTCATAATTAAAATTATAAAGAGTAAGTCAACTAGTTTTTGCAAAAGGGTATATCTGTTTAATATTTGTTACAAAGAAAACGCGGAATAAAGGTAAAAATGAAAAAAAAAAGTGTTTCGGTTGGAAAGCTGAAGTTTATTAATTCTAATGAAAGTTACTTGCGTATAATGACGGGTATTTTAGTAATTTTAATCACACTTTTTGTTCACTTTACTCTTTTTCTTTTGGTAGATGAACATAAAATTTGTTAATTATGATAAATATTCACAGCTTTTTCCTGGGAGAGCCATATAACTGAGCGGAAGTCTGTATTGTTATTCTGGGGGGTTTGCGTTTGTATTAGTATTTAACCCTTGCCTTTCAGCTCCGTAACTTCCTGCTATACTCCTGCTGCCCCTTGGGAGAATGAGAATGCCAGAGTCCTGCCAGCATCAAATCCTTTCGCTCTCACCTTGTTCCTTTTTCGCAAATATCCTATCCATACTATCTTCTCTACTGTATTTATCGTTCACTATCCTCTTTCTTAGTCGGTCATTAATAAAAGCATTATTAACTTTTCAGTTTATATAATATTTAAAAAGTTTATCATAGACAAATAACGAGGGAGTTGGATTTAATTTTTCGCTTTATTTAGAATTTCTATTTTAATTTTTTTCGCAAAATTATAATATTGGGAAGAATAAGTGTTTTAGGCAAAATCTACAGTGGTTTTGAATTTTTTTTTAGTTAAAACAACTGCGATATGTCGAAGGTTTTGTTGTAAATAAACAAGTCATTTTAAAGTCAGCAATCAAAATAAAAGGAGGTTTAAAGGGCATACATAATTTGATGAAAATGAGTAATATTTACTCTATTGCCGAGTGCACTAGCAGCCAACCAACATCTCATTACAATGTTTACTAAGCCATTGGAGTTTGCTTAAGATTACGAACCCCGTAAGATCGGTTATTAGTCGACAACGCTGTCTCCAAGACAATATGAAATCCGCACCAGTCGCAGTCAGTCCCAAGTTTAGGCCCATGAATCGAAAACCCCTTGTTTGCTTTGCTCCACTCGACTGAAAACAATCTTATTAAATCCTAATGTTTGCGTTCTCGTTTAAATACATTAACGACCCTATTTAATCTTAAAATCGCAGACATATTTACTGCAATTGATAATTAAAAAAAACTTTTTTGTTTACGTTATTTTTTTTAAAGGGTCTAGAAGTAGTTGCGAATTGGAACTTTTATCGTTTTCAAATGAAGTTTCTTTATCTAAGGCACTCAATAAAAAATTCGCCAAATGTGGAGTGGAATCGATCTGGCTTTCGAAAACAGACTGATAAAATCGAGTAATTTTTTTTCCCAATTGATGAAGTCAGTTCCCCCCATCATTCCTGCATGAAATGTTCGACCCAGGCGGCGTCGGAGGAGGGGGAAATCCTCTATCTAAAGAACTTGAAAACTGTTTTTCCGACAAATCTCAGCCGGGTTTGATCCCACAAAAAAAAAATTCTTACCAAAATGGAAGAGCTTGACAAAACACGTAAAGTAGTTCCAACCTCAATCCGATACCTCATAGAGTTCGCGAATTATCGCGATTTGAAATTGCAAAAATGAAAAAATTAATTAATTATTTCTCGAGAGGCAGTGGAGATGGGGCCTTAATTTTTTGTGAATAAAAGGGTAATAACGAGTACTTTTAAGTACCGGAGGGTGGGGGTGGTAGGACAAGTAGGGGGAGATATGGGGGAAAAACAAATATTATTGAAATGCTTGTAACTTCTGTACTAATTGAGCTAGCTCGACCAGCGAAGGCTCAAATTGTTCACTTTTTCATCCGCTAAAAGATAGCAATTTTTGTTTTTACAAATGCGCGCTTGGCGTACAAAATAAAAAATAGGTTCTTTCCTCCTCCTCCACCGCCTGGGTCGAAAATTTCATGCAGGAATGATGGGGGGATCTGACTTCATCGATTGGGGAAAAAAATTTCTCGATTTCATCAGTCTGTTTTTGAGGCGTTTTTTTCGCCAGATCTACTCAATCATTAATTTGTTTTCAAATAGTTTTCAGTGTTACCCTCATAAATGTGTTTTACAAGGCCACAAATATTTTGTTAAGCGATTTTATAAAAATAAACGAAAAAATAAATGTCTGAATTATTTACGCTCCAATATTCACTCAGTTGTCAGTTGGGTAAGAAATAAGAGCAATTAAGATTAATTTCGCACGTAATTGAAATCAAGAAAACTTTTTGATTGGCTTTGTAATTATGGTATCAATTTTAATTGGCAGCTTCTGAAAGAACGTCGCGCTTTTACCGCATCGTTGCCGCTACGCCGCGCTGCGTTGCTTGCTTGGTCTTTACAGTCTTTGCTCTTTATATAGATTTTACCCTTTCCGACTTCTAATTGCCGCCGCGGATTAAGTAATAGATGATTTCTGAATTATTCATTTTAATTTGTAGATCCTTCGCAGGGACTTGAATTATAAAATATTTTCGGTCTCATGACAACAACATGTTTACAGGAAATTACTAACTGTCTCAAAATACATCCTTTCAAAGGGATAAAAATTAATATTTTACTAGATGACATGTAGATTGATTCTTAGGCGTAAGTATTTTAGGCCTTAAAATTTAAATCTAAAATTGTACAATGGAGCAATGTGTAGATTTACTCTTTGTTAATTAAAAAATGTATGATAGATTAAAGCAGTAGGAGTGTACTCAAATTTTTCAAAAACCAATTAAAAATCCAATGGCGTGCATAAGTCACATGATACATATAATCCTTTTTTAATAGGACACTGTATATCACTGCTTTTTCGAGCAGGTCCTTTTGCTGTTTTTATTTCAGACAGAGCTAGACGTGTAGGGTTTTCTATTAAAAATATTATACATATTTTTATTACGTGACATTTGCACGCCTTTAGATTTTTTTAATATGTTTTTTGAAAAATTCGAGAACACTCCTACAACTTTTATTTTAGTACATTCCACAGGGGTTTTCCCGAATAGTATTTTATTTCTACAAGTGTTTATTTTAAAAATGGCAATGTTCTAAAGCAATTTTTCAGTTAAAATAATTTGGCTCTTCCGCCAGTTTGTCTAACTTTCTGTTCTAATAATTTACATTCACTAGTAATTTCTAATAATTAAATTAAATTAGTTCATGCTTGACTTGTTCAAAAGTGAATTAGATTTTATACGACATGGCTCCTAATGGTTACTTCACCATAAGTGAAAACAGACGAAAATTATTACATTATAAGATTTTTGAATCTCTTCAAATCGTGATGTCTAATTACTTAAAGACCAGTACATTCATAAAACGATTGAACGCTCTACCATCATTTTGTATAATTCAACGGCTTTTAGGTCACGACAAAACTACTAGAAGTTACTAGGAGTGGCTGTTTAACAACGTCCCCCAAACTCCGAATGCACTTCCTTCTTTATTAAATCTGAACTTACTGATAATTATTATTGAAACGAATTCATTGGTATATTCAACTACGTGATTATTCTATTTATATAATTTTCTATGAATTATTATTTGTAAACCTTTATATGACAATGCGATTAGTAATTTGTAGAAATCGAGTTTGTAATATTCAATAAAATTGTCAATAACTTATCGTATTAGAACTTGACAGTAAATTTATTAGTAACTATGTGTATTTCTTATTATGACGAATATTATCAACAGGATATCACGACAACATGATTCAATTAAATTTTTATTAAAAGGTAATTAGAAAATTTTCTGTAATTTTATTTCTGATGTATTTGTAGCGTTTTGATCGGTTGCTTCACCATGTTGATAGCGAGCTGATTTCTAAAATGACAAAAATTGATCAATCAAAACTTCTTTAACCCATTGATTGCCACCTAAAATATTAGGACGATTTACATGTGCCGGCAACGCAGCTCGCGCGTGCTATGCATGATTCATTTTATGGTTGTAATATTCATCTGACAACAATAACAAAGGCTGTTTGTGTGAAGGCACACAATACTTACTGTCTACTGTGTGCCTTCACACAAACAGTCTTTGTTATTGTTGCCAGATGAATATTACAACCATAAAATGAATCACTTTGCTGTCACATGGGTGAAACCTAACACAACGCGCTATGCGCGTTGCTGGCAGTGTAAGGGTTACATAAATATAGGTACATATAATCAAAGTTCCATAAACTTTATGGGTTTAGGGTTGATAATTCTACCAAGTAATACAAATAAATGTATGCCACGTGTATGTTCCGTAGCTTCATTCAATGTTCTGCCTTAACATTTTCAATTTTTCTTTAAGAGTACGTCTGAATATGTTTTAGAGACTGGACCAGTTGGTCATAATCTCCAGATCTAATCATTATTCCGCAAAGGGACTTTTAAAATGCTTGCTAATTCACAAATACAAATCTAATGAAAGTATTGGGAAATTAACAACTTTGATAAAGAAAATGGTAAACCAGTTGCTCTTTGTTTAACTTTATTTCTCGACTTTAACATTACATTGTTGTCCGATAGCGCCATAAAAGAAAATTTACTTAAACTACTCTGATTTTTGCAAAAAAAAATATTTACATAAATCTTTCACAAAAAAAAAAATTAAAATTAATTCCAACGATATTTAAAGAAGAGGGCTAACGTTCAGATTTTTCAGCTAATAACGTGTTGTATCCCTTTAATTTGTTTTTAATTATTACGTCGAGTCCACCGTCCACTTAAAAGGTAATTCCATAGTGTATTAAAAAACGAGTAACTTGTTAATATTCGTGTAATTGAAATTGACATGAGTTGGCCATGTTAATTACATGTTGTAATTACAATCTCGATCAGAGAGCCACAATTAGAAAAACTTAGTTATGGGTAATTAAAAATCCATTAGCTAAGAGTGTAAATTTTTACTTTCAGTTTTCAAACCTGAAAGGCCTTTATTATGTAAATTTTTGTCTTTTCATACTAAAGAAAAAGATAAAAAAAACAAAAAGGCAAAAGAAAATGACCGATCAGACGCAACATTTCCCATAAAATATGTGCGATATCAAGGCAAGTCATAAATAAATCGCTGATGCATTATAACGACTCATATTTAGATGTCGAAGGGTCATCACTCGTTATGAAAAATTCAAATGACGCTATTAATCTTTTACAGTTCTGTGTTTTAACGCTGGTAGACAATACCAAATGGCAAACGTGACCGAGTCCCTGGGTTAAAGAACGATGGGATACTACGGGACGGGGGTAACAAGCTCGAGGGAATTCACTGATATGGTCTTTTTCTTTGCATTATTTAGTAGATGCCTCGAACAGTCCACGTCCGCGCCCTCGCCATAGCGTCGCTTATTATTATACTTCATGTCGCTGCTGTGAAACCATCCATAATCTCAAATATTGTCCCTAAAATGTATTTATTACTTTTTTTTTCAATAATTTTAAATTGATATCCAAAGCTGACCCACCTGCGTTTTATAAGTACCCTACGAGGACGTTCTGAGAATGCTTTTCCTCAAAAATCCTTCATATGATTTTGGAAAATGTTTAAATATTGTTTCTATTGTGTTTATTATTTTCAGATTTATAAAACAATATTAGTAATAAAACTAGGTAGGTAAGAAATAACACAGACAAACTCCACCAAAAATAAGTTTAATTTTTAATACCCATGTGGTCTGAAGACTTACAACAAAATCTGAACATGTTTCGAAGGATTAATCCTTCATCTTCAGCCAAATAGAAGGGGTTACAAACTTCAAATTTTTCCACCATATATTGGTAGGTTATTTTTATCTTAATTTTGCCACTTATAATTGTAACGTTTTAGATTTACTTGTAACTTCTTCTATTTTGCTGAAGATGAAGGATTAATCCTTCGAAACATGTCCAGATGGTGATGTAAGTCTTCGGACCACATCGGTATTAAAAATTAAAATTATTTTTGGTGTATGATTTCTTACCTACCTATTATTATCACTTCCACTGTATGTTATGGATCGCTTCCGTTGGATTAATAATAATATATCAATTTCCCTGTTAGAGTATCAAAATTAACCTTCTGGTTTCGTTAAGTTGTAAGTAAAATCAAAACCAAATTTATACATGTACATAATTGTACAATATTTGTCGGGTAAGAATATACATTTTCAATTTATGTACTATGTTAGTAGTATAAAATATATGTGAAGTACATACCATCAGTATTGATGTCATCATCTCTTTGAATAATCACAATCACGAACACAAAGGTTGTCAAAATCTGAAACAAAATACAATGAATGTTAATTTACATATTTTATGGATATTCATAAAATTTAAATTTAGTTATAATTGTAGACCTATTTGGTCGATATACTAAAATTTTTAGCACTAAATATAATTTATTGTGAAGAAATTTTAAGAATGTTGTTGTGATAAAAAATGTGTAGTTTGTGTAATGACATTTAGATCAGGAATTGGCTTATTTTAAAAAATTATGTAAAAATAACTTTAAAAAAATTTGATAGTTGATTTTGGTATTGATAGATGTCAAAGTGTTAATTTTGAAAATATGAGGCTTCAAAGTAAAAAAATATAAAGAAAATTGGAAGAAGAAACAGGAAAGATTATATGAGATTTAAAGGTTGTAGAATTGAAAGAAGAGTTAAGAAGAAGAAAACAAGATGTAGAGGGTCTAAAAAAAGATCTAATAGAAAGATTATATGCAAGTTTAATATCGGAAGGAGAAGATCCAGAAACTTTTGTTGTTATAAAAGAAAAGGAGGAAAATCTGAGACAGGAAGAAATCTCGGAAATACTGGAAGAACACAGACAAGAGGTAATATCGATTGACACATAAGCAGGAGGAGAGCAAGGACAAAGAAAAGAAGAAGGAAATGATATGGTTAAAATGTTTGAATTATATACGTTAGATAGAATAGAAAAGAAATTTGAAGAAGTTGAAAACAAACAGAAATTGACAAAACAGAAAATAATGGAACAGGATAAGAGAATGGGACAAATGGAGAAGGAGATAATGAAAACGAACAAACTATAATTTGATAAACAATGAAGTAATGAAATTAGAAGAAAATATCAAGGAAGGCTTAATAACAAATATTGCTGTTGCAGAGGAACAAAATTTGAATACAAGAAAGGAAATCAAAGAAAAATGTAAGATATTAGAGGGAAAACTAGAACCTAATATAGAAGACGTGAGAAAGGAATACAGAAGTGTAGTAGTAAGAGGGATATGCAAAATGACCAAAGTGAGATGCTGGAGAAGATAAAATTTAATACTAAGAAGTTAATAGGATTGAAAACCAAGTATTGGAGAGATTTAGAATTTCGTAAATAAATGCAGGAGGATTACAAAGAGTACCATCAATGATGAGTGGAAGTAACCATAGGAAAAGAAGAAAAAATATGGAAGAGTAAAATAAAAAAAATTACATTAAAAAAAGGGGAACTAATAATAGATAAAATAAAATTATATTCAGGGGAATTTCTGAAGAAATTTTAGGAATGTTGTGATAAAAAATTTGTAGCTTGAGAATTATTTAACCATCCCATTATATTTAGTTTATAGAGGTCGTTGTATGACTTTTTGAATTTGCAACATTTTTAAAAATGTCCATTACACGCACATCCACCACTGTATACATATAAATTTAATTTAAAAGACGCATACCTTTTAAGGGAATTTTATCATAATTTTTTTCCGAGTTTATTATTAGGTTTTAGTAAGAAACTGCGAAGTTTCCTGCTTTTAGAAAATGTGTAGTATTAGATCATAATAAAATAAGATAAATTAATGAAAATATTGAACGGTCGACTACGGCCTCGGCTTCTGAAATTGATGTCGCCCATGTGAGTAAAGTCATCCGTCAAGATAACGTCCCAACTCTCGGAGATTCACAAACGAAAATTTATTTCCTCTTCGATAATATACCACCGAGATATGATTCATTTGAAAGTTTATTAAATTATTTTTATTCTTTTTATATGAAGAGTTAGAATAGTAGTTCGAATAAAATAAACTTTTATCTTAATTATATAAGGTATTAGATTCTAAATATTTATCCTACTTTCAGGAATTAATTATCATTGCATTTTTAACGAAATTAAAAAAAATTGTTAGAAGGGATTTTATTTTAATTTCTGGAAGATATCAATAGAAATAAATGGATTAATTGAGTATGGTGCGGTGGCGCGTGTACATAGTGCCAAGATAAATATTATTGTTGGTTCTATAAATAGTGCAATTGTCGCCAGTGTCGAGATGAGATCGAGCGTGTTAACTGCTTGTCGCGATTTGTTTACAAAAAGCGACATGTGTTTCTGCAGTTTAGCGTCAAGACGCTGTAAACAGATCGACGCCAAAACTATTGCTGGATAGCCTGGCTTTATGACGATAACGACGAATGTATCTCAGACCACCTTTACACTTTGTTTACATGGTTCGTGTGTTTAAAACTAGTCCGTTGACATACTGGGTAATTGCTTTCAAGATTATTTACACTACTTCACGTTAAAAGAAATTTAATAGAACCGAGGCGCCGGATATTCTAAAATAAAAGGCTGTTACTGCGACCGATGTATTACCGAAATTTAAATGTGCTAGCTATTATTAATCGACTGCAACTCTTTTATCTAAGAAATTGTTAAGCTTGATAACCGTACGAGGGATTTATATAAATCCTGTTTTTAAAAAAAATATAAACATGTTTCATTTTATAATTTATAAACACCAATTTGGTAAATAAAAACATTGATGTTATTAAATTAGCTCTAAAAGTTTTACTTTTTAAATAAATATGATAAAAATATTACAAATGGAAATCGTTGACGATTATATTTGTTCTAACTCTATGGTACGTATCAATAAATAATTTAAATTTTTAATCCAATTAACTTCAAATAAAACATCTATTTTGTTGTAAAAAGATTTTTTTTCTTAAAATTCTATAAAGAAATCACTTTTATGGATTGTTTAATTGATTCCCGTAAAACGTCAGCGTATGTTATGTAAAAAGTTTACAGAGAGATCGATAGTCAA
The DNA here is from genome assembly GCA_949320105.2 of Crepidodera aurea. NCBI lineage: Eukaryota > Metazoa > Arthropoda > Insecta > Coleoptera > Chrysomelidae > Crepidodera > Crepidodera aurea. The sequence goes on from OX439478.2 coordinate 14,704,438, forward strand.
GAACCTTTTTCATGAAATTGGGGTCTTTGGATATAAATTATCGGAGGTAGCTGTTCGATTTATTTAATTTGTGGAATTCTGCGTGATTTGCAACTCGTGTAAGAATTCGTGTATCTCACCGGTGTAATCTCTTGCTAGTTTCAGAATAATTTATTCCCGAAGAAGCTAGTAAATCCAGCTAAATATCAAAGATCGGTAGCAGCAAAGGATAAGTTGAACGGAAAGTGGAACGGACGAGTGATAAATCAGGAACAGGTAGCCCTCCCGAAGGATCTGATCTCGAAATAAGAACGGCCGCAGTCCTTTCCCTTCAGGACCCTAAGATGGATTGACTCAATAGCCTGTCATTGCTTCTTCCAATCTAATCTTCAACGATGCTAACCGCCTTCTTACAGAGGCGCACCGCACCCTACACAATACTCATCGCATTTACATTTCATTTCACATTTAGTATAAACTTCCAGATTCACTTCACAATGTTATTGTTTTAGAGTTAGATAAGTTTTATACTTTTAGACGCGCATATATGATACACTAAGAAAAATAGGTTAAAACAAATCATTCCTAATAAAAAAAAGCACCACTACTTCACTGAGGTGATTGTATCAACAATTATGAAAAACAACAGTGTGAAATATTTCCAAAATTAACAAATATGGGTACAAGTTTTTAGTTATTTTTTTAAAAGAACTCGTACCCCAAATTAGCACCCTGGCCCTATCTTTCGGGACAAAATAACAGTCCGTGAGAAAAAGCTTAAAGACAAAACTATAAATATATTAGGCAAGGTAGATCTACTTTCCCCTGATAATCATTGAAGAAGATGAAAATTACTTTAAGAGAGGTTATGAGTAACTCCAAATGTTAGTGCAAAAATATTGTAGCAGTACACGTATGAGTAATTTTGGAAATTAGAAACGGCTAGATAAGGCTCAGGATAACCCTGGATCGGAGCATGTATTAACCCCGGCGTGAGTTTTTATATTTTGGACCCCATTTTGAAGGTGTTCTCGAAGAGGTACAGGGGCACATCAAACCCTAAGCTTACTTTTTGAGGCTCTGTCAAAATCTGAAGTCAGAATTTTAAAATTCACAAACACAAAGAATCAACATACACACAGATCGAATTCAGATGCCGAACAATTTGTTCGGTGAACATGCGATAGTTTGAACTACAGCAAATGGAAGTTGACAAACTAGTTATGTGGACCTGCAAGCCAAATCGACACCTCATTAAAATAGGTTCTGTAGAAACCCAGTTTGTGGGACAGTTTGTTCTGTTTGGAGACAAAAAAGGTCATAGTTATAAGATGGATTTTGTGATTCTGATACTTATCGACCTTATAGAAAAAATGTATCGAATACATTATAATGAACGATTAATCGATATCTTTAAATGATAAAAACATTCTAATAAATGGACACTACAAACCCGCTAGTTGATAGTTGATCAGTTTGACGAGCTTATTTGTAAGGTTTGAAGCAACGTCTTATACAGTTTTAAAATCTGCCCTACACCACTGACTTTATTGTTTGTTTCTTGTGTCGCCGGCACCCTCTGTTTTTAATCAAATCTTTATCTAATTAAGGTTGTACCCATTTGCACTTTATGACACGTCAGCGTGCATCATTTTCATGAATTATGTTTAAAAATTCACAAACAATTTTTGTTCGAGGATTTTTGTTTCCTTTATAAATTCTTAAAATATTATAATTCTAATAAGACGATTTTTAGTAAGTCTAGGAACTTTTCCTTGGACAAAATTTAAAGATAAAGGTAGTAATTTGATTAAAAAAATAAAAAATGTCTGCCAACGAAATTTATGTAGATTTGGTATATACACTAAAGGATCATTGCCCTATACAACCAATACCCATCTTGGAGGCTTCTAGATACCATAACATGATTAAGATCATCTTTGAGACAATTATGTCTCCAAATTTTTAAAGCTAACATCAGATACATCTTGAAAAGAAAGGAACAATTGCATAATCTTGGCGAAAACCTTTGGTTACTGTTTATAAATAAGTGAGCAAAAATTGACAGGAAAGGTCCTTGCATCAGGACAAAAAATGACGAATAATATCTCGACTACCTGAAAAAGGCTGTGAAAATTCCAAAGATGTGCTTTTTTACACGACAATACATCTCTTCACAAGTTCCTGATTTGACATTTGTTGAAGTTGAATTGAAATGATTGATGACCCTCTCTATTCGCCATATTTAACCCCTTGAGTTACCATTTATATCCGGAACAAAAATAAATATTGCAAAGGCAAGAAGTGTTTATCAATAAATCATCGTTGAAGAAGTGAATTCTCGTAAATATTCTCATGTAAAATTTACAGGATTAGCATAAAACGTTACAGGAAATAAGCAAAAATTCCATAAGATTTTGGAAATCTACTTCTTATATTTTTTTAAATTTAAAAAACCATCATTAAAAGAGTAGAGCGATTTTGTTCACGTATTATTAGGCCCATACCAACAAGTTAAGATATTTTGACATTTGTACTACATAAATATATCTAAAAATTAGCTAATAATTTATTAATACGCCTTCGTAACACAGTGGAATGATATAATTATTTCATTGAAACGTTTACGAGTTAATTTCGTAGAATGAAAAATCGAGTGTCAATCTCTGATAGTTGCCAAAGATATCGAGAATATAAATAAATCGTTATAAATATAAACGGGGTGAGGTGAATAATTATTTAAATCGTATATGATTTAGAGCGTAGATTATAATCTCAACACCCCGAATGAAAGACATTTAATATGGAAATGATATACTAAAACGGAAATGATATAATAATGAATAGCAGCCATGTAACACTCGCTTAACAAAAACAATTCGTCTTTACAGTTTAATCGCAAATTTTCTATGCATTAAAAATGAAAGAAACGAGACAGATTCAAAGCATATAAGATTGAGAGAATTAAGACAATAAATAAATAAAAAGACGGATTAGTAAAAGTATAGTTCATAAGGGTAAATATTGCTGAATTGGAGACAACAGTGCCCATTATATTATGAATATCTTACCTGCTAACTTTTAGCTGCATAACAAGAAGAGACAGAATTAGATAAGAAGTGAATTAGTAGGATCCATCTTAGAATTCATAGATAATAGACAACTAAGTTAGTGGGGGCATCTAACACAATAAGACACATACAGAGAGTATAGAAGGAGAAAAAGAGGAAGATCCATGGAAGCATGGGAAAAGGAAGCAAAAGCATTGGAGAAGAAACAGATAAAATATACCATAATAATTTTGTAATGATTTTATTTAATTAAGTTGTTAGTCACTATTTCTAATATTGTTTGCTCATAATTCCACTAGCATTAACCTGTCTTTTCATTTAAAATTAATGTTGTCTTCACTCCCAATACTCTAATTGATATTAGGTGATCTAAATCAAAAAGAAGACAATATTGCGCGTTATTAGACAGCGCATATACATTTGGGGTTTAACTTTTCTACCCTTAATGGTAGTATAGTTGCATGTTGTAATTTAATAAGTGATTCTGTTACATCTCGTCTACATTTTAATTTAATTTAATAGTAAGGTCTACACAACCCGGTATATCATTTCACTAGCGTCAGTGTCACTTTAATTTCCCCTGTCTTTGGACACCCCGCTGTTAACAAATTGCCAGGGTTGGGATTAATATGTCGCATAGCCAAAGGTTAAATCACTTTTTTATTTTTCTATCCTTCTTCCTTAAATCTATACGTTGCTCTATAAAATTAGAAATTATATGATTATATTAAACGATTTAAAATTCGATATAAGATGATTTTTATTCGTTTCCATAAATTTTATCACCGAGATATATCTCAAGATACTGGGATATATGATATCAGTATCCGTGTGCGTTTCGTTGGTGTCGTGAACGGAATTTTCAATTCGGAAATATTTCACAACAAGGGTCCTCGTTTTAGAAATATATATTTCTATATACAAATTGGAACATAACTTAAATTTGTATTTAATTACATATTTTAAACAAACACTCCCTGTTACCTTATCTCTAAAACATTTGCAAATAGATTTACAAAACGTGTTTGACATAATTAATAATTTGAAGCATGACGAAACAATTAAACGATATTTAATCGCGGCTTAAAAAATCGCGTGATGGTTTTTTGACTGGTCCCCTAGGACCCGTATAGTCATTATCAAAGGAAGCCATTCTTCATAGCCGAATAATTGTTGGGTTTATTTACGTTCAAAACTGCATAATGGAAATGCAGTTTTATCTAGATCTCGTTTCATGCAAGGACACAGAATAGTCTAGTAAAATGTCTCTATAAATTTGGTATAATACCTCAAATTAGCGCCGTTTGCTTTTTAATAATATTTTACAATATTTGATATTCTCAATATATGTGATATTAAAGTTAGATGTAGAATTTATCTTAACAAATAAAATCTCTATATAATTATTTCTTCTTAAGTTACTTTGCATGTATGGCTAAAGGACCAGGTCTAAAGCCAGTCAAAAAAAAGTTGGATGTAGAAAAAATGTAATGGCTCAAATTTTTCAAAGTCAAAACAGTTTATCATTTTTTTTAATAATCCGTTTTGCTTTTTTTGTTGTTTCACTTCGATAGAAAATAAAAAAAATTAAATAAAAAAGTTTTATTTCCGTATAGATAAATTAAAACCAATAAGAAAGGAAAATTACCAAATATACAGAAGTGCTGGTAATATATCCAGATCTAACAATTGTGGTAGTGCGTTTTTATTAATTATTGCATTTTGTTTTTACTACTAATTAGTTTAACCTATCTTCACGTGAATGAAAAATATTAATTAAGTCAATAAATTTAAGGGATCAATCGTCACGAAACTGAAATGAACTGTGTGTTGCAGAAAAAAAACTACGTCGGTGGTAATGCCAATTGATAGAGTAATGTATTTATTGGGAATGTTTTCAGCTGGTTCAACGCAATACATGCAATGCAACTTGAAGAGATGAATTAGATAAAACATCACTAATCGAAATAATGCCTAATTGATTTTTTCAGTACAACACGGAAAAACGCAATAATGAAAAGTCGATTTAAATAAACGCTCGTTTCAATACGATTCAATTAGTAACGTATATCTCTTATCTCACACACCACACATCCTTTTTTTAACCGATTATCCATTTTAACAAAAACAGCCAAATCTGCTCACTGTAAATTTAGTGACAGAAATGTTGTTTCATTTAATCAATGAGTTTGGGTAACCACACAATGAGTTGACTATAATACTTTATCTACTAATGTCGAGAAATAATAGATAATTTATACCTAAAAAATATTTATTAAATCAAATCAAGAACAAAACATTTTTAAATGCTAAAGAAACTATTATACGAATATAAATACCTACTTATTTATATTAAATTAATTCTTACTTGTTATTAAAATTTAAAGTTATGTTGCTGCAATTCGAGAAATTAATTGTTATATCTGCAACACCAACATTCATATTGTGATCTGTATTTGATGAAATTACTAGAACTAGGGTATGTTGTTGGATTATAAGTATTATTTTTATGGATTTGATGTAAAATTCTGTTAATAAAATATCAATTTCAACAAATTTGATAAAGTTTTTAGTGAATGACTTTTACTGGCATTAATTTAATTTGACATTGACGTATAAATTAAAGGTCGTGCTACATAGTAAATGTGCCTTATGATTATTGGTTATTAAAAGTGTTGAATTTTCATTATTCAACGCTTTTTAACCAACCAAATCAATTTTACAAACACACTATTGAATAATGAAGGTCAAATTCCGGTTTCTTTCTAATCTGTCAGATGCTAATGTAGTTAGGGAAACAATGTCTAGTGTATTTTAGGGTATTTTTTTAGGATATTGTTTGTGGAAAAATACGTAAATATTCCTTTTTTAACAAAAAAGTTTACGTTCAACTATTAACATCGATTCATTTTTTTGACACGCGTGGTATTTTATAAATAGCTACTATACAACGAACGGCAGGCAAGGTGGGGTTAAAATCAGATACGTTGTCGCCTGCTCTGATGTGATTTTGAATTTCCATCCAGCAACTGACATGTAATCTAGCAGGTCGTTAGGCTGATGTGTATTAATGGATTAATGCAGTATTGAACTGTCAACACACTCTTCACTCATCATCCAATAGCGACAATATATCGATTGCGCGCCATTTTGATATGCACTCTAAAATATAATTCACTGTCAATAATCCATTACAATCAGAATAAGAACTTTTTTACTACTTACCGCGTTTCTTCTAATGGATTACTGTAATGGATACGCGCTTTCCATTAAATTATAGATTCTACTCATATAATCGTTGGAGATGATACTTGCAAAATTTTACAAAATTCGCAATCACCCACTGAAAACTAGTAAGTATAGTGAAATAAACCCATTACCACTGCATTTTTGGAATGTAAATTTAGAGGTTAAAAATTAAAAGTTGTGATAATAATACGAAAATGTTTAAATGAACGTTTTTTATATATGAATTTGTGAGACAAAGGCATAAATATCTAAAAATTCAATACGTACACAATATCGTATATCATACATATCAAAGTGGGTGGATCCCAAGGGCCCCATCGCATTCAAGACGTCGTTGCTTATGCATAGACACAGGTCCACTGGTCGCACATTTGACTATAGATGACCAGTAAGCATTTTGTTCTGATCGATAAACTAAGATTGGTTATACAGTAAGAAGGTTTAGAATGAAAACCGTAAATAATATAACGCCGTGGCGTCATCGGTACTTTTTTAAATAAACAATAGATAATAAAATTCTAAAAATATATTTAAAAAAGTGGGATTATGACATACTCTAATTCTTTAAAATCATCTAATGTAGCCATGATATCGTGTCGTGGCAGTTCATCATTGCATTATTTCATTATTATTCTAGAAAACGAGTAAGGAATTTAATTTATCAGATTCGACATCCTAAGACCGGTTTCTGCCTTTCGGCTTCGTCAGTTAGGCTTTTCGAATCCAATAAATAAAATTCCAAACTCGTACAAGTCAGTAGCTATATCCGCTATAAGATAAAATGTTTAGATGTGCTGCCATCTATGATTAGAAGAGAGTATTGACAATTATTAAAAGCAAAAAATTCCCGGTGTATTGGGGTTGCATACACAATTTGCATTGTGTGTTGCAAAACTTTTATTTGACTGATTCTAGTCAAAATGTCACTCTCTTCTTTCGTATCCCTTTCAGAGATTAATACAAAGTTAGAAAAGAGAGTGACATTTTGACTAGAATCAGTCAAATAAAAGCTTTGCAACACACAATGCAAATTGTGTATGCAACCCCAATACACCGGGAATTTTTTGCTTTTAATAATTGTCAATACTCTCTTCTAATCATAGATGGCAGCACATCTAAAAATTTTATCTTATAGCGGATATAGCTACTGACTTGTACGAGTTTGGAATTTTATTTATTGGATTCGAAAAGCCTAACTGACGAAGCCGAAAGGCAGAAACCGGTCTTAGGATGTCGAATCTGATAAATTAAATTCCTTACTCGTTTTCTAACTTTGTATTAATCTCTGACAGGGATACGAAAGAAGAGAGTGACATTTTGACTAGAATCAGTCAAATAAAAGCTTTGCAACACACAATGCAAATTGTGTATGCAACCCCAATACACCGGGAATTTTTTGCTTTTAATAATTGTCAATACTCTCTTCTAATCATAGATGGCAGCACATCTAAACATTATTATTCTGTTAAACTTATTTAATTTTTTGTTAATGTTATTTTAGAAAATAACTAAAAATTAAAGAAATTAGCCAAAGTTGCTCCCAAGAAAAAGGACATTAAAAATGTCATCACTGCACCAACGTCTGGACTCCAACAACTACTCCTTGGGCTATATGCTCCAACAGGTATTGAATTACGTAAGTCCAGACTTTAACCCAAAAAAATTTGATAACAAGTTGAAGTCCAGACGTTGGTGCAGTGATGACATTTTTAATGTCCTTTTTCTTGGGAGCTTGTGTGATTTTATTTCACATCATTTGTGCAATTATGACATCGGCAAAAATTCTATAATAAAATAAAAAAAAAACATAAATGTTGCACAAAATTCAATTAGTTCAGGAATTCAGAAGATGTTAAGGCAGCAATCGTACAAAAAATAATAACCACAATAAACCGAACGATCTATTCTGCAATCAGTAAGACGGAGACAAAGTATTATACTTTGTAATTGCATTTTTATATCTACTGCCTCGGAAACAGTTTTGAGGTCACAGTGGTGCATATATCTCTATATCAAATAACAACAAGCAATATTAGATCAATATCAATTTAAAAAGACCGGTCTTGCTTCAGGCTATTTTAAATATTTTGATATTCTTCGTGAAATACCGTATTATCTCATTTACATTAATAATGTCGAATATTTAATCTCTGAAAACGTAAAACAATTTTGAATATTTGTTAATAGATTGGAAATGACATTTGGAACAGGTCTTATTTATTAATGATGCATCCATTTCCATCTATACTGTATATAGATTGTCCCAGAATAAAAAATAAATGAAAACCCAATCGTCAGCATATTTGGTAAACGTTATGAGACGTTTTCGAACGAATCGGAAGTAGCATTATATATCGATTGATCTGTTAATATCGTCTATGCGTGACAACTAGCACTAAGTCTTAATCTGCCAGAGGCGCGCCCCATTCGTCCTGATTAAAAAATCTCCATCTTAAAAAATGTTTCGAAGCTGAAATCCGGAACAGAGCCGTAATTTCCTGTGGCTTTCGTGTCACACAGCTGTACGCCGAAAAGTCCTATAATGTCCAAGCTTTTACCGGGATTGTAGTGTCAACGTGATTCATTGCCAGGAGCGTCGTTTTTCTTTTATTTTTCTTGTCATGATAATTACGACTTGTGGGTAGTAGGGAAGTCTTTTTAATGTTACCTATTTGTTTCTTCTAATCCTGTAATATTTTTGCAACGATCGCTCTGCACTTCCTTGATATCTTAAATAATAATATTGACTTTACAACAGTTTATACATCCACGAATTAATTCGATACTACGTGTTATAAGGACACCGTTCAAACAAGGTTTTCGCAATAAGTTTGAAATTTTATCTGCGATTATTACTCATTTTTATAAAAATTTAGATCCTTGCCAGATATGGTGTCTGAAATTTTAGAATACCGATTCTGATAGATAAAGATAAAAATTTGTTGTGACAAAATTGAAAGAGAATATGTATTGGCATCGATTGTAACGAAAGGGCGTTAAGGCAATTTGTCCGGTAACATTTTGAGGGTTATTAAATGTGACACAAAGGCTCCTTGCCGGACGTAATCTTTCTAGTTTAGTCATCGTATATATCATACGAATTCCCCCAAGTTAAGGGTCCAATATAGGTGATAAAAATTCACGCTTCTTAAAATCCATGTCAAAAATATTCAAATTGGTTCTTTTTAAGGCTCCCAAGGGGACCATTGAGGTTGACGCCAATTTCTCTGACATGAAACAATGAGACGACTCGCGTCATCGGGGACCCTTTTACTCCTTGCCACATAAAAGGATAAAATTAATTTTTATCCTTTCCAGGATACAACCCTTTTCTTTCATTACGCTTCCAAATTTCATTCATACAATCTTCAGAAGCTTTCTAACAACACGACCTCTCGTTTCATCGTGGGCATCTTTTAAAAAAAGCGTTTATTAAATTTTACTTTAAATTATAGGTTAGATAATACACCCAGAAAAAAGTACAAACCACTATTCGGTAGATTTTAATTATTAATAGTACTTCTACTATTGTTATGCAATTTATAAACAAGAAAGAGACTTGTATGTAGGCTAATAAGGGAGGAAGTTGAAAAATGGACAAGAAGTAACAAAAAGCTACACCAGGTTCGAAAGAGTCTGTACAAGAAGAGAGAAGAATTTTTATTGAACATATAAAACTAGGATGCTGGAGGCATCTGCATAGAATAAATAATAGCTTGTACCAGCTAAAAAATGTGACAAAGGAGAAAGCAAAAAGGACTGAAATAAATTTATGAAGAATTAATATTGTATCATTAATATGTATTAATAAAAAATAGTTAAAATTTTGTTTTTCCCAGTGTATACAACTGTAAGGGCCCTCCTTTTCTTCAGTTTTATTAATTTTCTTTCCTTTACGCACATTTTTTCGTAATTAGCCATCAGTTCTTCTCGCAAACTGATTTAACTTGCTAAGTAAAAACTTATAAAAGTAGTATATTTATGAAAATAATGTTGAAGTGTCTAAAGAAAAGGGGTAAAGTTATAAGCAGGCCGAGAATTACAACAGGGCACTTTATAGTAGACGAGTTCCCTATGGAAATGTTAATTAAAACTTAAAACATGACAAAAATTACTGCTTTTAAATTATCTCAAGAAATTACAACTTTTAGTACTTGGAAAACATCAACTTTGTGAAAATTTACGAAACAATAAAACCATATAAAATATTTTTACTGGAAGTCTGGTTAATTAGTAAAGACTGTCTCACTTTGTGTTGCAGAATCCTGGATACACCCAAACGAAAGTTGCAAGTATTTATATATCAATGATTAGGAGATGTATTGCGAATTTAATGACCAAGAAGGATAAGTAAGGATATATGACAACTTACTGTAAAGGAACTAGAGAACGACATTTAAGTTAGTATATACACTCAAGGAAGGAAAGAAAAAAACCGAGACACCTAAAAAAATTGTCAAAGAAGGCTCAGCAGGTAACTAAAATGTCGTTTGCAGAAATAGAATAGCTGACAAGGGATGGAAGAAAATGGGAAATTTGGACCACTATATATCCCAAACGGTAATTAATGAATAAAAACATTATTCTATTTTTTGTTTCTGTTTTTCTTCAATACAACAACAAAGCTGCTTGGAAATTATCACTCTGCGTAGTTTTTAATCTGCATTCAGAAAATTTAAAATCGATGGCAGAAATTAGAACGTTCTTGAAATGAAATGAAATGATTTATTTAATATCATGATAGATAATTTTTACAAACAACAAAAAAAAACATATTTTACCATATAAATGTCCAAATTACATAAAAGAAAATAAGATAACATTATTAAATTAGCCAAATGAGTAAATCTTAAATGTTAATTAATTTTTATAAAGTGGATTAATGTTCTCTTAAAGGCACCTACATTATGGCTATTTTTAATATGCCTCGGTAGATTATTAAACTGCACAATTCCCTTGTGAAACAAACTTTTCATCGAACTGGCCTTGTTGGTCGCTTTAACATAAAAATTTAATGATTCTGCAGCTCTAGTGTTATGTAAATGAACACTTGAAGTTAGCACCAGCTGATTGTTCAAATAATCAGGTAGTATATGGTTTACCATCTTAAATATGAATATCATTGACTGCACATATATAAAATGTTCCACCCTAAGCCAATTTAGTGTATTTAACATGTCTTGTATTCGACTATATCGATTGCATCCTAGTATTACTCGCATGGCCTTATTTTGAAGAATTTGAAGTCTATCATAATTTGAGCATCCTGTATATATCAGCGAACAACAATAGAAAAAGTGAGGCAATATTAACGAATTATAGACTGTTAATTTAGATTGAGTACTCAGAAATGGTGATACTCTTCGAAAAAAACCAATTTTTTTTTCCTATTTTTCTGCAAATATAATCAACGTGTTTACTAAAAGAAGAAGAAGAAGTACACTGCCTTGGGGCAATCCAACATTGTTTAACTGAGGATTTGAAATTTCACTATTAAACTTATCTTATTTTAGTGAGAATGATAATTTAGTTTTATATCTGATTAAATGTTTTAATAGTTTGTCAAAACACCAATATCTTTATGGGACAAATAACAGCCATTGTGTGATTTATCATACATGACTCAAAGTTTATCTTATCTAAATAATGGATGATATATAACTTTTAAATAACATTGTAGTTCTGCTTTAACTTAATAATAATTTAATAATATAGGTAATTTTTCAAATAACGCAGTCAGTAGGTAACTTTTGTGGGGTTGAAGTTCAAAAATCACTTCACATATTTGCGAGCATTCTACCGGTAGCCATTACTAAGAGTTTATTAAATATTGCATAATTTTCATTCTCCAAAACTTTGCACAGAATTCCATACCAAGCTGATAGCCAACAAATTGCTTTGAATACATTAATTTGCTTATTTTATAAACTCGCTATTCTACCCCGGCCGAATATTCGTTTAATTCCTAAAATGCCAATGTACCTTGATCCAGTTAAAATATAAAATATAGACGCTTGACAGATAATACAGTTTACAAAGAAAAACATAGTTATTTAACACAACAGAAAATTACTTTTTTTACTGCAACGGTCACACTATAGTCTATTTTTATGTATGAGAGAGTATTAAAATAATAAAGCGTTCGTAATCCATAGGCGTACCACTTCTTTTAGTAGACAGTTAAAATATTTTGTGAAGTTATACCTCGAGTATTTTCGTATGAAATAACCTTTGTATAAATATAATAAATATATCGGGTGTACACTTATATTTTCACCTAATTAACCTGCTTATAACTTCTAAGCATCTGAAGGTAAAAAAGTGCAATTTTTTCTAAAATATTTTATTTTTCCACAAGGTATGTTAAGAATATTGTGTCAAACGGGTTATGTAGGTATAAGGGTTTAAACTTTGACTTTTAAACAACGTTACGTTCATAAATAATAATTTTAATATAAAAACTACTTCTTACCTACAAATCCAAATCAGAATCGAAATCAGAAGATGAACTGTCGCAACCAATATTTACAATGAGTGGCTCGATCATTTCTTCAGTAATATTGTCCAACTTCCACATTTTCTCTTCTTCTTTAATCGTATGATTTACTGCCTTTTCCCAGTTTTCAGGCTTCACATTATTTACAGCCTCCAAAAACAACTGTTTAACATCACTTATTTTAAAAGAATTATTTTTTCCTGAAACTTCTCCCTTTATCTGTGCCCATATCAGTTCAATCGGGTTTACTTCGCAATGATATGGTGGTGATCTAACCACCGTCATCCCACGATTTTTTGCAATTTCATCAATTTCATATTTTTTTAATTTCTCTTTATGAAGGGAACACAAATGATACAGTTCTCTTCTCACAGAACCGGGATGGAACTTAATATTCTTTGAATTTAGCCAATTCTGTAAATCTTTTTTTAACCACTTGGTTGTGGGCATTTTTTCTGTAAGTCTCGAGTGATAACTTGCATTATCCATTACTATTATATAGTTCTGAGGAAGAAGATCTATCATTTGTTCGAACCACTCTTTAAAGACATCAGCATTCATGTCCTCAAGGTAGTCACCGGTACGAGTAGATTCAAAAGTCAATAAACCACCTTTAACAAAACCGTTTGAACTACCGATGTGTACTATTATCAGTCTGCGCCCCTTTCCTGATGGTGGATTTAAACCAGTAGATAAATTATTTAAAAAAGCCTGTCTTCGACTTGTAACAGTTTCATCTTGCCAAAATTTATTTGATGTATGTCCCTCGTTGAACCATGTTTCATCTAAATAAAATATATTTCTTCTTTGGTTTCTCATTTCTTTTATAGTCCTTAGGTAATTTCTTCTCCATACTACAATATCGCTTCTTTCTATTAAAATAGACTTTCTGGAATGCTTTTTCCATAGAAAACCTATTTCTTTTAAAAGTTTCCATAGTGTGCTTCGACTCATTTCAGGGTAATCCTTATCATCTCGAACCGTGGCAAGAACTTTGTCTACTGTCGGAAATTCTTTTCTAAAGAAGAACGCCATGCACTTTCCTTCGAAGTCTTTCTTTCAAATGATTTTGAAATTTTGGTTTTCCTGGAGTGCTGTTTGAAACTCGCCACATTTCTCTTCTTTAACAACTCTGTAAATCGTAGATTTCCCAACACCAAGCGTACTACTAACTAATTCCACGGTGTCATCAACACTTTTACATAAATGTTTGTCTGTAAATGATTTAAAACAATTAAATATTAATGTTTTTTCATTAACTGTTAAAGGACCGATTTTTTGTCGTTTACGCGGTACTTCCAAATTTTCCATGATCACACTAGAATTCACAATAGACTGCACACTGCACCTTGCATGTTGCAACTAAACAACATTTAGTAAGCTGTCAAGAATACACAACTGGACCTCCTTACTAAGGGATTTATCTACTTATAATTCGATTACTGTAAGAAATTCTTGGAATTAAAATAAAACAAAATTGGCAAATAGGTACTTATTGAAAATAATCTTAAGATACGGCTATGTTATCTTTAATACACAGGGCTTTTGGCCTGTCTAAACCTTTTTCTATTGTTCTGTACAGCTTATGGTTATAAAAGACCAATAAAAGACGCAAAACTTGTATTAGCTCAGGTACATTTATGACAATTTTAGGAAATATTTAGATTATTCCGTAAAAATATTTAAAATGACCGTACTAAGTTTTGCATTAGAAATGCTGTTTTATTACTCTCTCATGCATAAAAATAGACCATAGTAGAGTAAAATGAATAGAAATATTGTACGAAGACCATTTTATCAAACTTTTTACAAAGACAAGGGTTCCATTCTTCTAATGACACCTCTAAAATCTCGCAAAAGACCAGGGCTGGGCTATATTGCGAATGTTACTGTAAGAAGCAATACTTCATCATCAATTCATATATCTTCTGTCGCAAAATGGGCTACTATTCATATGCACTGCATAAAGTGTTTCTATAAGCAATAACATTGCTATGTTCCAGGGTGAAAGAATTGTTTTTGTGAAAAATAAATTGCATCAAAAGTATTCAACAAAACATTTGAACGCACTTTTTGAATATAACAGACAATGTGCGCGGTCGGCATATAATCAATCTTATGAATAGATCAATCAAAATCCGGGGTCTGCCGTATGATTTGCATGTCGACAAGAAGATGTTTATAAATGGCCCGAAGACAGCTTGCTAACAGCAAACCCTTCTAAAACCCACTCAGCTCGGATCGGTATACAAACACATTAAAGTGTCCTTTCCAAATATATCAACCGCCATCGCAACAACCTTGCTGAATTTATCAAATCTTATTAATCAAATTCAGTCCTCGGATTCGTTTATGTATCTCTAAATTTCGCCCTTAATTCATTTATTTTATCAGTTATCCGTTCCCATGAATGTTACGCTAGTTGCAGATGGATACTGTTATACAGAATATTTTTTTAATAACTATTAAATGTTAAAAACTGAGTGATTTACATCTATAGTTTACCTAGTAGTAATATCATTTATAATTGCAAGATACACCACACTAGTTTTGGTTTGTTGTCATTATGACATTTTAAACTGATACTATTACGAATTTTTTCGAAAACCCTTCTTTGATATTTCAATTTTTTGCCCCATTGAATAGACAATGTTATGCCCTTTACCCTTTTAACATGTATCAGGATAAAAACTGTAATAGATATCGAAAAACAGATAGCTTATATGGATTCAGCGAATCTAAATATCTAGGCGAGGGGTAAACCGCGAGGTCCATTTTGGTGTACAGACCTCGTCCATTAGTAGCCATTACTCAGCTATTACTAGCCATTAGTAGCCATTACTCGGCCATTAGTAGCCATTACTAGCCATTGTCGGCCATTACTATGGTCTATTTTTATGCATGAGAGAGTAATAAAACAGCATTTCTAATGCAAAACTTAGTACGGTCATTTTAAATATTTTTACGGAATAATCTAAATATTTCCTAATACAAGTTTTGCGTCTTTTATTGGTCTTTTATAACCATAAGCTGTACAGAACAATAGAAAAAGGTTTAGACAGGCCAAAAGCCCTGTGTATTAAAGATAACATAGCCGTATCTTAAGATTATTTTCAATAAGTACCTATTTGCCAATTTTGTTTTATTTTAATTCCAAGAATTTCTTACAGTAATCGAATTATAAGTAGATAAATCCCTTAGTAAGGAGGTCCAGTTGTGTATTCTTGACAGCTTACTAAATGTCGTTTAGTTGCAACATGCAAGGTGCAGTGTGCAGTCTATTGTAAACGACAAAAAATCGGTCCTTTAACAGTTAATGAAAAAACATTAATATTTAATTGTTTTAAATCATTTACAGACAAACATTTATGTAAAAGTGTTGATGACACAGTGGAATTAGTTAGTAGTACGCTTGGTGTTGGGAAATCTACGATTTACAGA
This sequence comes from Crepidodera aurea, assembly GCA_949320105.2. Classification (NCBI taxonomy): domain Eukaryota; kingdom Metazoa; phylum Arthropoda; class Insecta; order Coleoptera; family Chrysomelidae; genus Crepidodera; species Crepidodera aurea. The sequence goes on from OX439478.2 coordinate 14,720,674, forward strand.
GTTGTTAAAGAAGAGAAATGTGGCGAGTTTCAAACAGCACGTAAAGCTCCAGGAAAACCAAAATTTCAAATAGAAAATCATTTGAAAGAAAGACTTCGAAGGAAAGTGCATGCGTTCTTCTTTAGAAAAGAATTTCCGACAGTAGACAAAGTTCTTGCCACGGTTCGAGATGATAAGGATTACCCTGAAATGAGTCGAAGCACACTATGGAAACTTTTAAAGGAAATAGGTTTTCTATGGAAAAAGCATTCCAGAAAGTCTATTTTAATAGAAAGAAGCGATATTGTAGTATGGAGAAGAAATTACCTAAGGACTATAAAAGAAATGAGAAACCAAAGAAGAAATATATTTTATTTAGATGAAACATGGATCAACGAGGGACATACATCAAATAAATTTTGGCAAGATGAAACTGTTACAAGTCGAAGACAGGCTTTTTCAAATAATTTATCCACTGGTTTAAATCCACCATCAGGAAAGGGGCGCAGACTGATAATAGTACACATCGGTAGTTCAAACGGTTTTGTTAAAGGTGGTTTATTGACTTTTGAATCTACTCGTACCGGTGACTACCATGAGGACATGAATGCTGATGTCTTTAAAGAGTGGTTCGAACAAATGATAGATCTTCTTCCTCAGAACTGTATAATAGTAATGGATAATGCAAGTTATCACTCGAGACTTACAGAAAAAATGCCCATAACCAAGTGGTTAAAAAAAGATTTACAGAATTGGCTAAATTCAAAGAATATTAAGTTCCATCCCGGTTCTGTGAGAAGAGAACTGTATCATTTGTGTTCCCTTCATAAAGAGAAATTAAAAAAATATGAAATTGATGAAATTGCAAAAAATCGTGGGATGACGGTGGTTGAAGTGAAGCCTGAAAACTGGGAAAAGGCAGTAAATCATACGATTAAAGAAGAAGAGAAAATGTGGAAGTTGGACAATATTACTGATGAAATGATCGAGCCACTCATTGTAAATATTGGTTGCGACAGTTCATCTTCTGATTTCGATTCTGATTTGGATTTGTAGGTAAGAAGTAGTTTTTATATTAAAATTATTATTTATGAACGTAACGTTGTTTAAAAGTCAAAGTTTAAACCCTTATACCTACATAACCCGTTTGACACAATGTTCTTAACATACCTTGTGGAAAAATAAAATATTTTAGAAAAAATTGCACTTTTTTACCTTCAGCTGCTTAGAAGTTATAAGCAGGTTAATTAGGTGAAAATATAAGTGTAGACCCGATATATTTATTATATTTATACAATGGTTATTTCATACGAAATTACTCGACGTATAACTTCACAAAATATTTTAACTGTCTACTAAAAGAAGTGGTACGCCTATGGATTACGAACGCTTTATTATTTTAATACTCTCTCATACATAAAAATAGACTATAACCATTAGTGTACAAAAATTTAACTCGCGGTTTACCCCTCGTATCTAGGTCTTATTCCGATATGTGAAAATTAGTGCAGAATTACTGGTAATTCGCGGCTACTTGTTTCAGTTAGTTGATGCGGTTTTTTAAATAAAAAATCTGTCATGCCCGATGTAATTGATTTTTTTAAATATTCGTCTAAAGCGGTAAGTATATGTGTCTGAGAACTGAAGATATAAATAAACTTTGTAGTCGTTCGTAGAAAATAACTAATGCGTTACTGTGGAGACATTTTTCTTAGAACATGACATATATCAATACTCTTATTATTGATATGTAGACGAACCATCTGCCTCCATGAGTAATAATCATTTGCTCAAGAAAGTCGCGACAGTCTTAAATGGCGCTGCAGTTAATTTTCTCTTGAGGTAATATTCATTTTTTAATGTCATACAATCTTTTGAGAGTCTTTCGAAAAAGGGCGTAACTCTGGCAAGACAACCACAATTCAAAGGATGCAGTGGCAACCCATAACCTGTTCAGTTTCTTTTAACAGAACCGAACTTCTCAAAACTAATTATTAAAAAAATGTTTTAAATATTTTTTTGAATTGGTTAACATTATGTTTTACAATTCTTTTAAAGGTGCTGTTATTTTAAAACTTAATTTTTCCTATTGTACAATATAGTCATTGTCATAACCTCTCACACTAGTACTTTGGCACTTTGTACGAAAACTTACAAATAATCCACTTGTTGAGAGAGAAACCAACTTAGCTCACGTGCATTTATCATAGTACATTTTACCGGTGGTTGCGGTTTTTCCCCGAGAGTCGAATCATATGTCACCTGACCAATTTTGGGAACACCCAGGACAAGTCTAGACGTTACAATATAATTCATTCTTAGATCCGTCACTGTAGTAGACTTGCACCATCCTGTCCGATATTGACATCTCAATGGTTTGTTAGAGGACTATCGCTTATCAGGATAAGCATTTCCTGGTGTAATGTTGCACAATGTAATTTTTAATCCAGTAGAATCTTAAATTTGTCTTTTTTTATTATAAAATTATAGCTGTCAAAATAGTTACACTTATAGAAGCTAAAAATAAAGTGTAAGCAACAAATTACTTCATCCATTATAGACGAAGAAAAATTCACAGTAGAATTTATGTCAATACGTGTCAAACATTACAAGAAATTTAAATATTTTGCATAGATATTACATTACAAAAAAAATCAACATATCCCTGTTAGCAAAAATAGTATCCGAAAATCCCTCATACAAATTTTGTTTTGTAATATTGAATCATTATTTTTCTATAAATTGTAAAATAATGACCCGAGTCCGGTTCTGGGCAGTACGTCGAATACACTTTAGGACACCAATTTTATTAGAGGTGTCAATGGATATGGTTTACTACTATCCAGAGTATTTATGAGCTGTTGTTCAAGTGCGGTTTGGAACAAAGGGTATATTCTTTAACGTAAAGCTTGTTAACGTATTCCCATACGTACAATATTTCATTTTAAATAACAATGTTTATATATCATTAAACTTGACTGGCTTTATTTAGATGTTTGTGTAATAACAAATCCTTTAGACAACAACCGTTTCACATATTGATCTTAACACGACTTATGTCATTGATCCAAGTTGTAATAAATTATACTAAAAGTAATATTTGGCTTCTGTGCATTTTATTTAATATTGAACTAAGAAAATTGATCCGAAGACTAACAAAACCAATAGATATACTGTATTTGAAAATCAAGAGAGAGTAAATTCCCAGAAATGTTTTGCAGTTATCAGTGTTAAAGGCAGTAAACCATAGACGTGCGTTTTCAAAATTAAATTAATATGGAAATAGAAATATTTAATTTGTTTTAGTTATTTATACCTAGATTACCAATTTTAGATAGATAAACATAATTCGTAAGTAGTAATTTAATTTGGGTAAAATGAAGAAAAAGTCAATATTATTTTAGGCATTTTGTTTTAGGCATATGTTTGTTTACAAAATATGTATATAATATGTACAGATAATTACAATTATTTATAAATTAATATGAGGAGCTAAAAAAACAATTAAGTAGGTATATGAGAAAAAAAAAACCAACCGCAAGGATAAAATTTGACGAGCAACATGCAAAAAATACGACAATATTAAATCTTAAAAAATAAAATTAAAGTACATAAATTAATAATTTTAAAGTTATGGTTCCTCGCACTCTGTGTCAGAAGATTCACCATCTGATTCTAGAGAAATTACAATGGGCTCTATAGTAATATCAATTATGTTATCTAGCTCCCACATTTTTTTTTCTATTTCTGTAACGTGTCTAATACATTTTTGCCAATTTTCACTTGTTACTTCAGATATTGCCTTATTGAAGAGATTTTTAACATCTGATAATTTAAAAGTAGTGTTATTTCTGGCAACATAACCTTTAACTTGAGCCCATATTAATTCTATCGGATTCAGCTCACAATGGTAGGGTGGTAAACGAAGGATTTCAATTTCTCGTTTTTTGGCTATCTCCTCAATATTATATTTTTTATAATTTTGCTTATGTTTTTTAGCAATAGTTAACAATTCTGCCCTCAGCATTGTATTGTCAAAGGCTAAATTTTTAGAAGATAACCATTTTGCAATTTCACCCTTTTTCCATTTAGTGGTTGGTAAAGGTTCAAGTAATCTGGAGTGGTAACTTGCATTGTCCATTACAATAACCGATCCTTTTGGTATGAATTGAATCATATGTTCAAAATATTCCTCAAACACGTCTCCATTCATTTCTTCGTGATAATCAACGGTTTTTTTTGATTCAAATAAGAGTAAACCATTCTCAAAAAAACCGTTTGTACTGCCTATATGACAAATAATTAATCTTTTACCTTTTCCTATAGGTTCCTTAAAACCAGTAGTATATCCTTCTAGAAAAGCTTGATGGGATGATTTTATATTTTTGTCTTTCCAAACTCTTCCTACACAATGTCCTTCATTAACCCATGTTTCATCTAAATAATAAATGTTTTTATTTTGAGCTTTAACTTGTTGTATTCTTCTGAGGTACTGTCTTCTCCAACATACAATTTCTTCAGAATCAATTAGCATTGAGTGTCTGCCCATTTTTTCAAATTTAAAGTTTAACTCATGTAACACTTTCCATAGTTTATCCCGGCTTATTGTGGGTAAATCAACATCATTCGTAATGGCTTGCAAAACTTTATCTAAAGTTGGTATTTGCTTGTTTATAAAAAATGAGTGAACAAGCTACGAATAGCATTTTTAAAAAACTCGTCCACGTTGACTTTTAATAGTTTTGGTCTACCTGGTTTCGGCTTTGGTGAGGTTACTCCACCTGATTTTTCCTCCTTTAGAACTCTATATATTGTAGATTTTCCATATCCCATTGCCTTAGATGTTGTTTCAACTACACTGTCAATAGTGTTTTAGGGATTTTGATGTTTAAAATAGTGGTACACATTCACTACAGCACTCTTTTCATTGAGCGATAAATGGTCTAGTTTTAATTTTTTCACTGGCGTATACTCACAAACTGCTTCCATTTTTAGTCACTACTATTTGTCACGTTTATCGAAAATCAAATAACTGCATTTCTAGAAACTATTTAAGTGAAAATATCTGTCATTAGAAGCTGTTGCCATTCGGAGGTCGTTAAATAACAATTATCCCTTTCTATTCTGGTTACGCCTATGACGCACGTTAATCCTCTTAGGCCTACTGTAGTAACAATGAAAGATCATAAAATAATGTGATAGTCCAAGAAATTTAATAAATTTTGTATTGAAATTAACAAAAACAATTTAGAATGCATTACAAATATTGAAGTTTTACCGCACGTACTGTACTATAGTTTTGCATACCGAATTACTTTTTATTCTGGGAATTTACTCTCTCTTGATTTTCAAATATAGTATAGTGCTATCTAAAGAACCTTTCTAACCATAGATTGATCCATACATAACATAAATTTAAAAATTTTATTTTTGGGGAAGTTTGAAGGGGGAAAAAAATAATTTAGTTAGAAAATTTTACATTATTTTGTATGAAGCCACTATACTGATTTTTTAGAAATACAAATATGTGTACACTCGTAAATATATTTTGATATGTGACTTATTACGACAGCTAAATCGGCCTACTAATGGAATTCTTGATGTCCAATATACCATCCAATTCTTTCGTCATAAATGATTTATAGAATTCACGATATTGTTTATATGGACGTATTTATATGGGAAAAGAATTATATTGTATTTTCGAAAATTATCAGCACTTACTTGGTTTTTATGGCAGTAAACAAGTGTCATTTCAATTAGTTTGATAAACTTCTGTTTATTATTTGGATATGGATAACTAATATGCAGGTCTCTACAGTGTTTTATTTTGCAGCATATTATCACGATCACATTTTAGATCTAATAAAAAGATATCATTTAATATCATGGGAAACTTCTACTCACTGCAGGTGTGTTAACTGATAATGTACCTAATGAGTACATTGAATAGATATTTTCAATGGTAAACTTTGACAAGTTACGTTTAATTTCTCAATTAAAGAAAACTTTATATCGAAGCTCATAATTTTAAGTTTTTTTTTAAATTACCCGTGGTTTTGTTTTGTACACCGTCAGAAAAGAGTTGAAATTTTGTATATTGGAAGAATTTCCAGAGACAGCACTGTTTCTGTGTTTTAGGTACAATTTCTTTATATAATTGGATCTATTTATATTTATCCAATTCGAAGAATATATAAACAGTTTCCTTTTCTTGTTTCTGAGGTATCACAATACAAAACCAGTTGAGAATGCTCTTCTAGCATTGCCATAAACCGAACAAATTGTAATGACATTATTAATAAAATTTTGGATTAACAGTTCTCATTCTAATCAATACAGCCACAGTCTACTCACTTTTACCAAAATAGTCATTCACTAATTCACTATGCGTCTACTTTAAATTCAATGTTATTTTAAACTTCAAAATTTTCATATTTTCGACCCCATTTTGAAGGAGTTCCCGAAGTGGTACGGAGGGGCACATCAAACCCTAAGCTTAATTTTTGATGCTCTATCAAAATCTGAAGTCAGAATTTTAAAATTCACAAAGACAAAGAATCAACACACACACAGATCGAATTCAGATACCGAACAATTTGTTCGGTGAATATAATATTACTCTACAAGTTTGCAGAATTTTTCGGTGTGGCCCTCGTATATTCACAATATATAAACAAATGTTAAGAACGACAACAACAAAAAATACAATCATTTCCTGTCCTATGATACAATGGACCAGAAGAATTGTGGATGATTGGTTTCGATTTTTTAGCATGAATCGCAGCTTCCTGGCCTGGCAGATGATTAAAAATATTTCTAAAGAATAAGGTGCTTATTAAGTATAATTCGTTTAAATTGTCATCCAGGGACAAGATATGTCGTAGCGGCCACTATTCAAAACCGAAGATTGAAGATGAAGAAGTGACACGAATACCGGCGCGGCGTGCGTAACTATACACATCGAAGTGTACATTTTTTTCTGCACTATCATGGGAAGGTTCAGAGGCACCAAGATCTATCCTAATCAAGAGGATGACGCTGCTGAATCCTTTATCGATACGTTGTCACTGACCGGATTTGATGGCTTTTGAAACACTCCACATACCGACCACCGGCCAGTGTCGTACATATTTCATACACTATCTGACAAAACAATTTAAATTCACTAAGGTTCCGTATTCCTCATTTTTGATAAAAACTGATAACTAACAATAACTTGAACCTGTATGATTTTTTTTCGATATGAAATATGCCATGTCATGCATCCTAAACATTATGTTACACTTATTGACAATGTGGAACTATAATTGTATAACTTTGTCCGTTATAGATCAAAGTGGTCAAACAATTTTAATGCCGGATCGGACTAGCTACATTTGGACCTTCCCTATTCGCTAATCCCTAATCCCTTCTCATTCGAAACTTGTTTAGTTACTCCTTCATCTGTCATTCTGAATAATGGCCCATTCATCTTATCATTTATCCTTTTATTAATTCTGTTATCTTTAATTCTTCATGAAATATCATACAATCCTCTATTGGTCCTTCTTCGCCATACATTTTTTTGTATGACTTTTCCAATAATTCTCTAAAATCAATTAAACAAAGGTAGCAAAGCAGTAAACTCTTCTGTAATTACCGAATTGACCGAAAATCTGCTTTGATGATGTGCTAACATGAAAATACAGACCCAATCCAGAGATTTGACCAAAAGTAGACTTCGTAACCATGTCAACATAGAGATGATCCAGGTCTTAGAACAACAAGAGAGAATGAAGGCTGAAGAGAACAAATCTTTCAGATTTAGTGTGAGTGATAAGTAAATGCATTTTAAAATACAAAGAATATAAGAGAAGCACTTATGAGGAAGGAACTGAAAAATCCATCTAGCACAATTAAAATCACACCAGACAACATCCATTTCGCAAGACATGATTTGACATAATCCCTGAGGACAACAGAAAGCAAATATACTCAGTGAATATTTGTAGGTGCTCTATATTTTAATTTACACAAATTTGAATATTGGGTGAATGTAATTTAAAAAAAATATATTTTATGTAATATAAAAATTATGAATCCGGAGTGTAAAGTGAAAAATGCGGCACTTAGCGAGGGGACAAACACAATTTTAGAAGTCCCATACAAATTATTTACAGTATTTAAAAGCCTCTAATTATAGAACAGACACAAGAAATGACAAACCAGACTGGAACAAATAGAAAATAATTTGTTTAAGTGGCCGCTCGAACAGAAGCTGGTGTTAATAGAAGAGACAAACTATTAAAGAGAATTTGTCACAGTGCACCTCTGTAATACGGTACCAGGCACCAAACCGTTCGTATTTTTCAAAAGGGCACTTGTAGCATCATCTAATAATGGCAGTTAATTAACAATGCCTTTGGATAATCGATTTTTTAACGTGTCCCATCATTAAGTGCCATACAAGGTGGACAATATTTTATGACTTGCCTAAATGACTTTGAGATTCTCAACCAATGCATGCATATCATTAGAGCTGCTAACTTTTTCACCACCAGAGACGGCTCTACCTTATAAACGTTTATATATTTACCATTTCTATATTTCATTTTATATTTTGTTGTCTATAAACACACCGCTTTATTAATAATTATAATAATTCTTTTTTCGCCTAACATATATGAAAATGAATCATATCAACCATAAAAATCAGACTGAAAATAATATTTTCTACCCTCGGGCCGCAAAAATCATAAAGAACACGATTTTGTAGTTTATCACTTTTTTTATTAAGTCTGGAATCAAGAGAACTAAACTATAAAATAATAATACTTTCTGATTCTGAATAATTGTGATTGTGTGAATTAGTGAAAGTGAATAGTAATTCAGGCATGATGAAAAATCTACGAATACTCCACCAGGTTTGCAAGAAGAAGATAGAGCAATGTTTCTCTAAATTTGTTACCTACAAAGTCTTGACGACATTACAAAATGTCATACACTGCACCAACGTCTGGACTTCAAACAACTACTCCATGGCCTATATGACCCAACAGGTATTGAATTACAGAAGTCCAGACGCGGTTGGAACCCGAATCATTTCTGGACTTAACCCAACAACTGGGTTCTCCTCTTCTTACCTCGACCAGTTGTTTTATGTATCTGGTGGGTCCAAGGCAGTCTTCAGCCATCGTTTAGAGATACGATGTCGAGCTATTCTACTTCTTACTGATGAGGCACAATAACGCCGAAATCGGTCTAAGAATGACAGGCTCCTTTAGTAACAAAATCAAAGTTGTTGGGTTACGTCCCGAAACGATTCGGGTTCCAACCGCGTCTGGACTTCTGTAATTCAATACCTGTTGGGGCATATAGGCCAAGGAGTAGTTGTTTGAAGTCCAGACGTTGGTGCAGTGTGTGACATTGTCTAATGTAATTCTTGGGAGCTGTGATTTTAACTTATTTCACATCATTTGTGCAGTTTTCTAAATGTATTAATATTAGCACACATTTTTAGTTCAATCGGTAGTTTGTTGAACAATTTTCGACCTATAAAATTTTGTGCATTATAACTTATATGTAGCCTTGCATGCATTTTAAGAATACATAAATATGCAGGCTCTTACGATATGTTTTCTGTAACACCAAAGATATATTTTTAATTAATTATAGTTTTTTTATTTTACTTACGTCAATACGGTGTATTTGGTCCACGTGGTATAACCGAAATCATGATTTGGTGCTTATAAAATGATGAGTGACGATAGCCACAAAGGGGACTCCAAATAAATTCATTATTCGGTCCTTAATGGAATTTTCATTGTTATTTTTCGATATCCATTCTACACACGAGTATCGTGATATTATGGATAAACTATAATTTCATGACATGACCGTCTAACTATATTCCTTACCCTTTCTCTCTTCATTAATTATTAATGAAAAAGTCGAAATACTTGAGGCATTTGATTTATTTTTTAAAAGACAACATTATTTATTTTATATATATATATATTTTTTTTAATACAAAATGTAGACTCAAATAAAAAATTGTCTCTGTGACGATGGGGCGACTGTGGGTAAAATATAATTGAAATGTCATTAAAATATGTTAAGCAATCCATTTATAGTCTAGATTCATACAAATGTATCATGAAAAAAATTTTTAGGCCATGTAATGACACCTTATTTGTCTCGTCCACTTGATATCCCCTTGAAAAAGTGCTGTATCAAAGTTACGTCAATCAATAGCAAATTTTAAAAGTCATTTGGTAAAATTTCAAGTGTCGGTTGTTGGTGTTGAATAGACGTCAACCATCTATTGTTGCAGAATATTTTGACACATAGAAAAAAAAGTCGATACTTCTCAAGGTATTATAATTATTTACGTTCAAGTGAGGTATTGTGTTTTCAGGCATTGTCACTTTAGAATAATAAACATTTGACACCTTTCGTCTGACTATCATTCAATAGTTCGTGACTATAAAAAACTAATTAATCGCCAATTTTTTTCAGCTGTTTAGGGTATTAAAAAATACAATAAATTAAACATACTATTATTATTCCAATAATAAATAAATGTCCGTTTTAAAGGGCACATACCTTATTTAAAATGTCACAATTAGCTTAGACAATTGCTTGAAAATGTATCCAATTTGATGATAATGATGAATTTAAACATAGGTAGAGGTCCTATACCTTTCAGTTAACTTTATAGTTTCATCGAATAATCGCCCGCCAAATTTTAAAGCGATCTTATTCCCAACATGCTAAGAAGCGTCCTGATTAGTCGACAGACCCACTTTAGAGGGGTCGCCTTCTATTGACAGATAATTTTAGAATAACCTTAGTATTCTCATCTGCTTCTGATAATGCTGACCCTACCAACGAGTTTTTCGGTGTAATAGTTTTCTAGTATTTCTGATTATTTATTTTGAAATCATTTTTGTGCCAATTGAAATGACAGTTGGATGATAAGTATTTTGAAAATTGAAACCGGAAGTTGTTCATTTTGTTTTGTCATTAAATCGAATTTTGACTATTATTTCGACACCCTAATTATAATAAATATATAATGTTATAGAAGTGTCGCTACTTGCTGTGTCACCCGGTATAGCGAACGACGCAATTATTCTTGTATCGAATGTAGCACGAAATACGGATTCCGTGTAGAGATATTGTTTTAGAAGAAAAATGTAAATGTGGTGAACATAAGGGAGAAGTACATGCCACGAAATTCCGTAAACAGTAATTACGGAAAGATTAAGACGAAGGTCAGATAATGTAGGGACACACGAAAGAAGAGAGACGCTCAAAGTAAGTGACGGTATTGGTTTGCAAATTGGTTTTAAATGACTAGTTCAAAGCCTTTGTGGAGTATTTATTTCATGTGTCGGAACGTATAACGTATATAACAGGGTTTGGAGAAGTTGTGTTATTTACCTGAACTGAAATTATGATGAAGCAGAGTCCTTGCGTGCTGATTGGATGACATGTAGAAACTTTGATATTGAACAAAATTAAATTACTAGGTGTCTTACTATTTTCTACTACCACTTCTTAACGAAAAAAACTTGATGTCTCTTTATAAACTAAACTGCTTCGAATTATTTCTCCTTTTTCCCAACACGTCATTCTACTTGTACTCGTAATGATCGTGAATATTTTAAATAAGGTACTTATTACTTATGGCTACTTAAAAATACCTGCTCCGCTTTATTATTTTCATACAGAATTATTTATGAATATGTGGTATGTAAAGATTTTTTCAATTCGTACGGAAAATTTAATTTAATAAAATATTAACCTGGAACTACCATTACTTGCCCTCGGGACGCTTGTGAAGTTGTGAATTAGGCCCAAACAGATTTACTAGAATAGAGTAGTTCTAAAAAAAAGTTATTGCGATTTTCATAGTTACATGTATTGAAATTAATTAATTCCTGTGTTATAATTTTGTAACATTTTGTTCGTAGAATTATATTATTATTACATTCTAATCAAAAAAATATATTCAAAATGATTTTCAGTAAGCATTGGAACAAACCTATATTTTATTTTTTATGTAGGTTCCTCATTCTTTAAAAGATTTTTTTGTATTTGTATACATGATGATTTGAATGGTATAACTATTAATTATTTATATAAACTTCTAATGTTACTTTCATTCACACAATATATTTTTAAGTTTTTAGTTTTTCTATAATTCTACTTTGTTGGAAAATTGTATTTATGAAGCTTCATAGTACAAATTACTAATTATAACTACACTACAGTAAAGTTCATAGATATTCAAATATAAAGGCTATATTAAAGTGATCCTTACTTGCAGTTTTAGAAAAAAAATAGGGTCCTCTTAATCACATGATTGCATCGTTATTTTTATAATAACATTTCTTCTGAAAACTTATTTCACAATGTTTCCCGGTCTATTCCTATTCAATTTTATGTATTCTCAGTGTTACAGAATTCCAGAAAAATTATTTTGGACCGAATGACAGATATCGAAGCTATTTCACGCTGTATATATTATCGCCGTATATATAGCGACTTTATTTACTTAACCCACCACACGTGCGTGATTTAAGTACCAGAAGCACTTAAAGTTATTTTAATAATTTGTCTTCTACATGTGTCACATGCTATGTGCTTATATGATTCTGTTTAAAAATGACATACGACAACGAGCAAGATTAATAAATTTCTGAATATTTCAGTTCGAAATTTTATAGCTACACGTTTGCAGTATGTAAGGTTTTTATTTGTGATTTCAATAACTAACGAAATTGTAGACATTCCAATCGGTTTCTGCCTTTCGGCGTCGTCAGTTGGGTCTTCGAGAATCATGATATGATGATCTACTTTAGCGCTGAAAAGACTGATTGTAGCTCTTCAAAGTCAAATATCTCCAAAATTGTTGATTATAGCGCAATAAAAGTTAATAACTTTTTGTAACATAAATAACCAAAGATTTAAAGAAAATGATAAAAAAAATCGATTTATACCTACAGTGTCTTAAAAAATAGGGGGGTCGAAGTTATCACTACCCATTATTGTGCGCCACTGGATGAAGTAGACCAAGCATATTTTTAAGTTTCTAAAAAGTAAATCGACTGCCAAGTTTGAACAAAAAATTTAAAACGGTAGGTGAAATATCGCAAAAAAATAATTTTAATTTCTCAACTTTAACATCCTGTACCTCGTAAACTAAGAATCTTAGAGGCTTATGTACCTAACTCATTTTTCATCACCTGTAAAGCGTTGTCGGTCAAATATCGGAACACCCTGTATACGTAACTAACAAAAGCATATTGGAAACATACTCGATTTAAATCATTGAAATAATAAATATAAATAATCCTCCAAACAAGACTTTGAGAGGACGAATTGGGTGTAAAATACTTAGAAAACTAGCTCGTTAAATTTTGCCAAACATGTCGGTTTTCCAAAAAGTTATTTTTCTCAACAGGCTCAACCATCTACTTGCAACTACCTCCAAGTTCTTTCTATTATTTTTTAGCACGCTTAAACTGAAAGTTATACTCGTGTATATTTTAAATAAAGCTGATGCTAGACGTACTGTTTTTTGTACCCGCACTCTTCCTAATAGTAGAAGTAAATTAGCGACCGATTTTTGTTTGTGTATAAAAATGAATATTGAAATAAAAGCGTTAACTTGGTTAGAAATCTAATTGGATGTCGACCTTAGGAGTCATTAAGTGACAAGGTATATTGAAACTGGAGGAAAGCAGCAAAATATGAAATTCAGACTGTGAATATCAAGTAACAGCGAAAAGCTTCCAATTAGTAGTCACCCGGGCAACGGACGATGACTAGAGGGCAAAAGGTAGAGGGGAACACTTCAACAGCCAGCGAATATACGACAAAATTATTAGTTTTCTACTCGAGATGTACAAATTAGCAAAAACTTTTCGAATGAATGCTCTCTCCTAATGAATGGAGCCGAGTTTTTCCAACAATCTTCAAAAAATAGGAGCAGTGATAGTCCTTTAAAATTTCCTGGAAAGTTAGAGATTTAAGCAAACAACTTTCATTTGGTCATCCAATCATTAAATGTAACTAACTGGTTAATTTGGACTTTCGTAAATATTTTAAAATTATATTGAAAATAACAGAGATCCGCAATTTTTTTTAGCGATTTGTAGTCTAAATGATACCTTATAATGAGACATTAATCCAGGGGCGTGCCGTCCATAGGTGCAAGTAAAAAAATCACCGTAATCAAAATACAAAGTAAATTTTTTAATATTCAAATAAACAACTACAAAAAAAAAGAACGAAACTATTTGGTAGGCAAAGGAAAGACGGCTTCTCCTTTAGGGTTAATCGAGCAGTAGCTAAGGTTTAATCATCGATGGGCGAAAAAAAAGCGGTTACCGACAGTTGACAGTCCATCAAAAGCCGACTACATTATCGAAATTTCTAGTCTAATGGAGTGAGATCGGTATCAGAATGGCCACATTAGCGAGAAAAGAGATGACAGTAAAAAAGAAGGCGGGACAACATTCACTCAGATATGAAGTGTCCGATAAGCGCTAATGATAAAATGACAATTTTATGTCATGAAACTCCTCCTCTTCACTGACGTGATTAAAATTATTCAGAAAGCTTTCATAAACCAGTGCTTGTCACTTGTAATGCCTTAATTCTATTTAATTACTTATTAAAAACCAACAAAACACACCAATTAAGTTGAAAATGTAGTACTTTTAATTTACCTTATACTTCAGTGCAATATTGTAATGGAGTATAATATTGTTTTTCATGAACACTTTGCGGAATTTATTCGTCGAATAACAATACCTTATTAAGGCTAATTGATATAATTAATAACAATATGGTGTAATTTTATACAAAAAAGGAAGAACAACTTATTAAAACGACATCCAATATTAGAATCATCAATAGTGTGACGACGATTGTGTTAGAATTGCAAGGACGAACCGTTTTAGTTCAGTATTCTAGCTACGCAGCGGAGAGTGAACGGTTTATTCAAAATTTGTAACCCTACAATACTTCTGCTTAATCTTAGTCGAAACATAAAAAAATGTTTTTCATCAGCAACCCTCAGAAGCCACAGGAGGCTTGACCGAGTTAGCAGATCTATCTATCTATCGAATAAGTGAATACACCAATCAAATATAATATATGAAATCCCATGCAGCAGCTGTGATGAGATATACATTGGACAAACAAGTAGAATGCTTAAAGATAGAATAACCTCTCATAAAAGTGACTGCAGAAGGAATGTGAGATTTTGTCGCCTTGCTGAACATGTAATAGATAAAGATCATGTGATTGACTATAATAATGTCAAAATTCTCGATAATGAACGAAATCTCAATAAGCGTCTCTTTCTTGAAATGGTTCATATAACTAACAATGAAAAAACAATGAATAAAAGAACTGATATTAGTGACCTAAAAACACATAAATATAAATAATTAACAGTAAATAATTAACAGTATTGTTCTTGACTAGTTCGTTTAGATTCTCTAGGCATTCCCAAATCATCTTGGTAGCAGATCTAAGTTTAAAGAGCTTTCCCCGGAAAGTTTCCCGTATCGTTGGCTGCAATATGACGCACATATTGGTTCTGTTTTTCTGTTTTAATGTCAAGTTTTATTTGGTATTTTGTGTTATATATACATATCGATGAAAGAGAGACAATGGAATGAAAACCCAATTAAGAGCATTTTCAATTACCAACTGTTCGAATGATGGATATTTAATTTAGGTAATGCGCCGCAACCGTGCGGTCCCCGGACCATCAAGAACTACTATGCAAACTGCTGCCGGTGTATTATGTGTATGTGTTGTCGTAGAGAAAAGCAAGTAAAGAAATTTATGTTACGAGCATTCTCCTTTACATGTGTTTTATGTAAATTTGAAGGGGTTCAGCTAAACTAGCCGTGAGTGAATTTGTTTTAGGCTAATTTGAAAAGACCAGAGCGGAGTGCAAATGGTTTTTAACTTATGAACTTTTACGGATTTTGTGTTGTGTTAGCAAACATTTCCTTTTACCTGCATTTGTGTTATTTGAAGGGGTACGGATAGTAAACGTTATTTCAAGATATTCACTTCATTACACAATTTACTTGCCATTCAAACATAAAACTCCAAATGAAATGAGTTTGTTGAGCGAAAAATGTTTTCTCTATAAAGAATATTACAAACCTTTTTTGCATTTTTGTTTGTATTATTCCTCTCTTCTCAATGAACATTTACGAAACATTTCATGTCTCACTTAATTGTTATTTTATATCGTTTTTATTCAAGCGCATCCATACAGATTTTAAATATTTCTTTATTTGCAAATATATGAAATAACAATGTGCTTTAAGTATACAAACTGGGATAGGAATTTCATTTAAAAATTTCAAATTTAAACGGAAAATTTATCGAAGCACGTCATATTATAGCTAACGATAAACTTTTTTCAGAATTTGTGGTTACAGCATATTTGTAAACGAAAAAAAAAAAAACGTTTAAAGCTCAATTTTCTCCTCCATTACTCTATTTAATAATTGAATTATAATCGATACATAATAATTCATATTAAATTTTGATCCAGCCTAGCATGTTGCAGCTTCACCATGATTTTTGTTCAAATATATAATTGAGAAAAAAAAAAAAAAGATTGTAGAAATAAAAAATCATATTATTAGTTGACCCATTAGATGAGATACAAAATAAATATATATTCAATCAAATAGATGAGGATTCTAAATATTGTTTACTCCCATTTTAATTTTAACAATATAATAATTTATACAAAATTCTACAAAATTATTCAATATTGATTTGTTATTTATGATTAACGATAAAATTATTTTAATTTTATTTTAGGGATAAAATGAAGAGATTTTTAAAATGAAAGGGTAGCGTTGCCGTTAATACGAACTTCTTAAAATACAGGAGCGAGAGAGAAAGAGTTATTTGTCGTCGGTGAAGGGTTGAAACTGTGCCCTACGGATCGAATATAAAATGATGGAAGGCTGTGATCTGAAAATGCTGGTTTGTCCGCTCGTCGGGATGAGTAAGTACATCCTTCGTCAGTTGTTTAACTCAATTATTGATCAAATATGGCGCATTTCCCACCCTACAATCTCTATTAACCCTTTTGCCGTTCAGGGGTTTAATAATTATGTACCAACCAACCCCCATATTAGGTTCTTACTATAACAACCCTATTATATTTATGCTCATGCGAAAATACCACTTTTATTGTTGCCCTATTGTATTCTGATTCACTTTTCCTGAAATCTCTTTGATAGTCGCTGTCTTCTATCGATTCTTTGCAAATATTCTTTTATTGTTGTCAACAATGAGGCCCTTTCACCCAACACAAATTCATCGACATATTGTTTTTTATACACTATGAATTTCTAAACATTTGCTAATGAAACGTATTTCAAAATAATAAGAAAATTAATAAGGTTTAAAAACAATAAAAATATAATTAACTCTAAGATTTGTGAACAACAATCTTTGAATTTCGACTACATACATACAGAGGACTTCACGACAAGCTGCTTGGTATCTACAGCCTAAATTAATTTTTTTTAACTGAGTTAATGGCACTGGCAATAAGCCAACAGGCCAGTCAAGATTTTTTTTTGATCTCATCAAATGCTATATAGAATAAGAAACAATTCAAAACTGACCCACCCACCCTATATTCAGAAAAGTATGTTTGTTTAATAATAATAATAGTAGCCGGTCATCTCCCCACAAAATCTTTGTTTCTGGGGTTACTATATCTCTCAGAGATGCTCTTCTCAGAAGATCCTGTCATTTATCTTCTTCATATATGTTATAATTTCGTTTGTCTCCCTACAAATTTCTCCAATTTTTCTAATATTGAAATAAATATACTTGAATTGGTTTTTTTTGTATATTTAAACTATCGCAAGTAAGGTGTATGTACTGCCTAAAGTATAAACACTCCTCGAATAGGTAACGCAGCTTTACCTGAAGCCTTCTAGGTCTGTATTTTGAGGTAGATCACTCCCCGTTTATTTTTACTCTTAAATCTTTTAAGTTACAAATCAAATCTATATGGTTAATCATATTCTTCCCTTAATTTTTAATTATTCTTAGTATTTTTGTGTCAATTAGCAATTTGTTCTTCTGTATTCATTCTCCAAGCTAAAATACAAAGAATGAGGTATTGATCCAAGACAATTAGTGATTTTCAGAATATATTAATTTTAAAAAGGTAGAGCTTACGATACAACTTTTATTTTTTGTGCAATGAATGGCTCATTATAGAATCGGCATATGGCGAGGAAGGGGTTTTATTAGGCACGATACTGATAAAAAGGGGAAAGTTTGACATTTTCTGAGGGATGTGAATTAAACAGGCTAAACTTTCGTAAATATACTTAATATAACCCTTGTTAATACGTCAGCAGGTTGTGTGCAGCACAAAAGCAGCATGAGTGGACGAAAAAAAAAAAATAAAAACTTATAGAACGGTTTTGAAAATGTTGTTTTTAATCGGAGAAGAGTGTCCCTGAGAGTATTTTGTACTCTCGTGAAATATCAATTTTGATAGAATTACCGTAAAAGTAAAAATCACAGCGTCGAAAAGACTTATAGAGATAGAAAATTTCAAAGAGTGCCGTTAGAATTGATCCATTGTGGTTTTAAATGAAATGATGGTGCAAGTTTTGTGAAAGGATCCGCTGTATTCAGCCGTCGGTGACTATTTAGCATAGGGAGTGTTATATTTGAATAAATACATCAATTTAGTAGTGAGTCTGAAGGTATTCATTGTTGTAAGATGAGTGCTACCTAAAAGTAGCGTATAATAAGTTTATTTAAGGTTGATGTAGGCGACTATCTGCCATAACTACGTCGTCACACTTTAATATCGTCAACTTTCATTAAACTTTTCAATTATTCTCTTTTAAATAAAATTCATTTTCAAAAGACGCAGCTAAAAATGTTGTGACTGGTAAACAGTTGCTGATTCTACCTTTACCTAGGATGTGAATAATTGTAGGTCTTTTAACAGGAAACTGTACACAGTATAGACTCAACAAACAGTAGATTCTACCAAGAGGAAAATTAAATAGTGTTGTACTGCGAATGTCTATCGAAACCAAGATAGATACTTAACGATGAAAAACCCAGACTAACCTAGACATAGTCCCCCAATTAAGATGACAAGACAAACACAATAGATCTTTAAAGACTTTGAGACCCTAATAAATTGTATTCGTTCAAATATATTTATTATTTAAAATGATGATGATGGAACTGTAAATAAAATTGTGCAAAATCGCCAAACACGAAGACTACCGATAAAATGAAACACTTGAGGAGAATAGAAAGTAACACAAAATGGGATATGATACGAAACAAGATAATAAAAGAGATGAAAAGGCACCTGAAATGGCATGGACACATACGAAGGATGGAGCCGGAGATAACATACGGGCGAGAAGATTGAAGAAAGGGAAGACCGAGAAAAACCTGGAGAGAAATAGAAAAGAGTGGATTCAGAAGATCAATATCAGATGCCTAAAAAAGCCTATTAAAAGCAGCAACTTTATATTATAATATTACAGGTGGTTATAAATATTAGTAGCTTCCATAAAAACGTTAGATTGTTAAACAATGTAAAATCGTTGAATGATTTATAAATTCGGTAATGGATAGAAAAATTCCTGGACGCCTCTGTTGCGATACCAGGTTGAGAAGGTAGCGTGTACTATGTTCCTAAAGACAACAGCTTTGTCCTATGAGCACGACTAGCGTGAAAGATTGCCTACATTATATAACGAGAACCTATTACTAATCAAACGAATGTTTGTTTTCTCAACATAGAGGCACAGGCACAGTGCATAGTTGAATATGTGTTGTCCTTAATACGGCTTCCTAACACGCACCGCAACTCGTTAGGTAGCCGACGATTACCTATCCCGGTCATAAAACACCATTTTATCTCTTCATTCACATTAACATTCACTTCTCTACGCCTATCAATTTCTACTTAAAATAGATTCCTAATTTTCCTTTATTAATCGTATCTACAATCCACCAATCTACACTGTAAAAAAGCATGTAAACTCACAACAACAAAAACACGGCTGTAATTGCATATTTAATAGATTTTTACCATGAAATTGTATTACACATTATTGTGTTTTTCAAATCTGGAACCACTTTCAGAAAGAAAATAAACAAACCAAAGAAAAGTCAGAATTTTGAGAAAACTTTGTATGTACTATGTCCATCGTAAAGAAAAGGAGTGTAAACACAGCGAAAACATCTGCACAGCACGTGATTACGGTCAAAAGCTTCAAGGGAACTGAATTTATAACAGGTGTATTAGGGATTCACTTTTAAATAGTATTTTTTTTTATATGAACTGGTTAGTTGTATAGTAGATTTGTTTTTTTATGCGTGTACATAATTACATGGATTCGTAAATTACTTAAAGCCGTTTTGAAGTTTTTAGTTATATTAAAATAAAATAATGTTTGAGACAGAATCTGCTGAAGAAGTTACTCATAGAAATTAAGGAAATACTTTTCTTTTAAATGTTTATAAAAACGAAACACAAAATTTGAACCATCGTTTAACCCTTTCACTGCCAGCAACGCGCCTAGCGCGTTGTGTTAGGTTTCACCCAGCAAAGTGGCTACCGCATGCTCATGATTCATTTTATAGTTATAATATTCATCTGACAACAATAACAAATACTGTTTGTGTGAAAGCACACAGTAGACAGTCAGTATTCTGTGACTTCACACAAACAGTCTTTGTTATTGTTTCCAGATGACTATTACAACAAAAAAATGAATCATGCATAGCACGCGCTAGCCGCGTTGCCGGCACATGGGGATTGGCATAATATTTTAGGTGGCAGTCAAAGGGTTAAGGGGTCAGGATGCACAGTTTAATATTTTTAAATAATCCCATTTTTTATTTTGCCAATAGGTTTTTTACAAAAAAAATTGTAGCAATTAAACACGCTTGGATTAATTTTGTACCAAATCAAAATTATCACTAAAAAATGCGTATAAATCTTAATATCATTTTTATCGCAAGCAGATGTCTATTTCTACGGTTAAAATGAATCGATAATAATTATAAGTTTATAAATAAAAGTTAATCAGTTTCCTAATAACTCGTAATTTACTCATCTAATTATAATGGATGGCATTATTTAAATACAAGGTGATTACAAATTAAACAGTAATTGTAGCTCTCTATTGAATCGTTTTAACAATCACTTTTAAAACGATTGTATCGTTGGTTTAAAGTAACTTTAAAATATAAAAAAGTTTTGTTCAAGGATAAATTGCAGGATTTGTTTTTTCTTAATTAAGTTTTAAATTTATATTTTGTGTTAATCAGACAGATTCCAGAGGAGGGCTCTCGAGTTGTACTAATTATACCAGAGTTAATCCTACGCATTACCGGGGTACCCTTTTTTGACCCTCTAGTTGTACAAAAAGGATATTTTTATTTAAGTGTCAAATACAGGGAATATTTTACAGGGTGATTTCCTCGTGATGAACGCGTCTTAAAATATTGTGACTATGTAGTCGAAAATTACATATCTGAGGACGCCAAATTTCCACCAATTTGGACATGTACTACAGATAGTATGTGCCGATCTACTAATGCCTGCGAGTCATTTCACTATATTTACTTTTTTAGATGTAATTTTAAATATCCAAGTGTATGCCAAAGTAAAAACTGCCAATCAGTTTAATAAAAGAATTTAAAAATGAAACAATAGAAAAATTTGAATTTGTAAAATCATTAAGCAACCGATTTTTACCGCAATAGTTTGAGTTTTGTATTTTTAAGAAAATATATTTTTTATTTAGTGTACATATTTTTCAATATAATTAAAAGAAGTTATTTAGCAATTCATAAAATGTGTTATTCTTTTCTACCTGTTACTCCTAAACCGACCTTAATTAATCCGCTCCAGAATATTTTTAGTACAACTAGAGGGCAGGATTTTCTATACCTGCCATTTTTTAGTACAACTCGAGAGTCTCCATTCCAGAGAACACCAACGGTAACAATACTAGAAATTTACACAATTTTATAAATAAAAATTAAATTTCACATATCTATGTTTTTAAATTTAATATTTTGTATTGTACTCACCCTGTATATTTAAGAATAATCTAATGGGGAAGGTCGATAGTCCATTTTCCTGTAAAAAAAATAAATATTAAAAAAATCAATTTTATTAATAATTAATGGAATTACAAATCTGATAAATTGGTGATCCGAAATCTTTTTTATCAGAGTTTAGTTGGGATTGGGATCAGTGTATGTTGAAGAAACAATGTTGTTTTTTTACCAACGTTTCGAATGTAATTAAAGTCATCCTCAGAGCCCCCCGATAAAAAAAATTAATTACCCTGTTATTTGAATTTGTTCTTTGTCTGATGTCAAATTTATCGTATTGTTTTTAGTTTCTAATTTGATTTTTGGTCGATTATTACCCACCAAATACATAGGTTAATGTCATTCAATTATTAGCTAATTAGAATTTATGAACAGAAATGAAAAGGAAACATTTTTTACGGGCAATCTCGTTAGCCGAGAACGTCTCATCTCTTCTCTGTACCGTTTCTCAGTACCCAACACGAAGTACTCAATTAATCTTAGACGACCCCTAACGAGCAGGTGGCGAATATATCAATCACGATGCTACGGTTACAACCAGATCAAATTATATTATAAATTCAGACTGCGAACTCAAAAATGACTAATTTTTGTCATTAAGTTGAGGTTAGGAAAAATCGCATAGTTATACATACCGCAACGAGATTTAAAAAGAACGAAATCTTTGAATAATATTTACAAACAAAGAGTTTTTTAATTATTTGTATTTTTTTTCATAGTTAGGCAATTAATTCCTTCTAAAAATAATATATATTTTTTTAAATACTGTATGTTCAAATTTCAATGGAATAAAATAAAAATAAAACCTTTCGCGCCACCACTGAGGCAAATAATACGTAATACCGTTTCATAATTCATCCAAATACGTGACAAAATATTGTATATTCAATTAAATCACATTTAATGTGTTAGAGGGAGAAATCCTGTAACAAACTAAGATAAAAAATAACAAACTACTTTGCGCGGGATAATCCAACCAATAGAAGCTTCGAAGCGTAAAATGATAGCCTGATTCGTCAGGACGAATTAATTTCTAGAACAATCCACCCCCTAACAGTGGGCATAGAGAGAGACAAAAACGTTTTGTAACCGCATACTGGAGTAAGATACCCGATAGCCTCTACCTACAAGATATTGGGCACCTTATAGGGAGGTTGGTGAAAACGGCCCTGAGACCTAATCAGGTTCAGGACAATGTTATCTCTTAGCAGGAGATATATTTCTAAGGCTACACGGATGATCTAGTGCTTTCAGTTAAAGAAATTTTTTTCGAGTATCCCCTTTTTGTCTTAACTTTAGCTTTACCACACACTGAAAAGTGAGAAAAACATTGCTAAAGAAAAAACACAAACAATAGCCCGACAGTATATTTTACTGTACATTTAAAGCGATGGAAAATGTTCGCAGGTTCTTTTAAAAAATACATTTTTTAGTTTATCTAAAATAAATTAAAGAAGTAGACTCTAGTTTAAACATAAAATACTTTTTTGTAGAGAACGATCGATTGTGAATATATTTAAGGAAGATAGCCGGAGGCTGGTGATTTTTTGTAAAGAGCAATAGAGGTTACATCGTTGAATCTGCATATATTAAAACAGCATTTTAATGTAACTTATACTGATGATTTATTTACGGGCGCTATTTAATCATCCTCTATTTAGGCACGTTTAATGCTAATTCACTTAAATTTATTGCCGACGAAATTGGCGATTATCGCACGTCGCTTTCCTTTCTTCTGTTATTTATTGGCTCTCTATTCCTTCACCACAATAATGTATCTAAATCAAATATATTTAATAAAAAAGAACAAAACATAATAAGTAAGTTATCTAATTACAGAATTTGACCCTAATCAAATAGTAACTTTTCGTTAGGCAGTGACAGGATAATTTTTAACTTTGCAGTAACAGAAATCGATACGAGAAGAGTATTTGTTAATAATATTGTAAAAGGTTGTCACGTTAAGCCTTTATTATAAAATGTACTGGATGTCTATTGACTTAAAAAGAATACAACACAGTCATTATCTGGATATTGGAAACTATTCCGGATGCAAATGTGAATTACTGGATTGGAATCGCCAATTCGTCTGGATGGCTTTAAAAATACTTTGAAAGAAATGAAACTTCTTAAATCGAGAATTTTTATATTTTTCGAAATATTAGCAAACTTGTAAACTTCTAAAAGAAAAAAAATTAAATAATAGCTGAAAAGTGAAAAAGACCGATCCTGTTCGACAATTTATTCTCAAAATTAAAGTATTCATTTGAAAACAGTACCGTCTTAAAATTTTGTGATGCCATTTCACGCCTAAATCGATTTATAAACGTTTTATTGCGTGAGAATCAAGCCGGCCAACATTAGGTCAGTACAACTTGATGGATTGTAATGTTTTCACAAATTGCAGTATATGCTAGATTTAATATAGTATAAATAAAACCACATCTCAAACGTCTTGAATTGTCTATTATAAAAATAATTTTTTGATAGCTCTCTAACGATTCGTTGTGAAATAAACCGATAAGTAATTCAATAGATCATAAAAAGTATTTATGAAAAAATGATGAATTATCAGTGCAATGAAAATTTTGCAATGTGACATATTACATGTGACACTATTAATAATCTTAAAATAAACATGTTATGCAAAATGACGAATGAAAGATAGCATTTTTTTGTTACTCTTATCGTTATCATAGTTGACATGAACTTCATGAAGTTCAAGTTGAGCTATCAATGTCTTTCAATTTTTTGTCACTATCGCAGCACGTACACCAAATATAATTAGTGGAATTATTAGAATGCTTTCCACAATTTATTATTAAAAAAATATTTTAACTTTTCACGTTTTTAAGGAATCAGAGAAGAATTAGACATACAGAAGATATATCAACAGAGATGACCGAGGTATATACGAAGAATGGAAGATTGCCGTTCAGTCAAAAGGGTGTATGAAACCAGAGAAATTGGAAAAATGATAAAGGAAGACCAAGAAAAACTTTTAATGAGTTTAGCAGCTTTAAGAAACAGGCGAGTAATGAAAAATCAAAAAATAGAAGGATAGGTACGTTGGTGATCATCCACTTTTTTAGTGTTTTAAAAACAATGTGTAAACGAGCTGCGAAGTGTAAATAAAAAAGAATATGCAATAAAAGACCAGCGGGCATGTTTACGCACACATATTTATGAACAATTATTAATCAATAGATCATTCTATAGGCATAGGTAGGCCCGAGCCTGAGCTTCTCTCAAATTTTATTACAGCTCGATTATAATCTGAGAGTATAATCGATTACACTGATTTTCAGCATATCTGCCCGAAGGCTCGGTATTTAGTTGTTAAATACTTCGTATGCATATATTTTACTCTATTAAATTCACATTACGGATAATTGAAAAATAAAATAACAAGATTATTAACTTATTTTCCTTCCAGACAAAAAAGGAAAAACCCTAATTACTGATTGATCAATCAAAGATAATGATAGGGATATTTTACTTTGAGGTGTGAGCTTTAAAAAATACCTCCAGCGCCAGTGCATTCATTGAATTAGCGGTTGAAAATTACTAAATAACGTTTACTTTTCACACGTAAACCTACGAATTAAGTAGTGTAACTTTAACTACAGCTTGTTCACAAATTATACAAACATTGAAGAAGTAGCTATTTTGCCTAACGTCCATAATTAGCCCTTTAATGATTTATTCATCTATCGTTTCACTCTATTTGAATTTCTCGTTTGTTACGATTTCTATGGCGGTGGCGTTATTTCATTAATGTCATTTTGAATATATGGGGTATTTCTAAATTACAGGAACTAATTTAATGGTAGATTCCTCAATTCAAATAACTCCATACTTAGTATAGAAATCGATAACCAAATCTCAACAATATTATTTAAATGAATAGCAGTTTCTACAAAAAAAAAAAACATTTTTTCTAACACCTCCTTTGAAAATTGGCTTTTCCTCCCTATTTTTAGTTTTGAAAGTGGCACTTT
This sequence comes from Crepidodera aurea, assembly GCA_949320105.2. NCBI lineage: Eukaryota > Metazoa > Arthropoda > Insecta > Coleoptera > Chrysomelidae > Crepidodera > Crepidodera aurea. The sequence continues at coordinate 14,746,827 of OX439478.2, forward strand.
TCCTTTATTTATATATAAATGTATCTTCCCTATTCGTTCATATTTACAGTGTGTCCAAACAGTTTTATACAAATGGAGAAAAAGTTTATCTTACACTTCACAAAATTGATAAAAAACCCTGAATGACTTGTTGATCTATAATCAGGTATAAAATTGTATAGTTCATAATTTTTTGCTACTTATTCACAATTTCAATGAACATTTTGCCCTCACTACAGTTTCTACGTATGTTTCCCTCCATTCAAATCATTACTTTTTGTTTTCCCTATATTCCATATAATGTTTTAAAAATTTTGTACCTGATTATGGATCAACGAGTCATACAAAGCTTTTTATCAAGAATAATTTTTTTTGTGAAATATAAAATAAACTTTTTCTGCATTTGTACAAAACTTTTGGGTCACACTGTATATATAAATTTATTAAACTCAGTATCAAATGGATGTAGACGTCAAAATGTTTAATGTTTATTATACGTAACTGAAAATAATTGGTGGGTTTATGCTGGAGGTGTTAGAAAAATCATATGTTTACACTGGAGTAAGCATCTTTTTTTTTCCTTTGCGTTTGGTGCTTTGGGCATCTAGAAGGAAAAGTGACACTTTCTTCCCTAGTTAAACAAATAGCTATTTTTGGTATAAATATATGTACGTGTAGGCAGAGCTCGGTAAAGCACTTTTGGAAAGTGCTTCAATTACCAAGCACTAAGCACTTCAGTCGAATGCTTTAGAGTTGAACGTACCAAATACTTTTTATTTTAAAAGTGCTTTTACTGTCAAGCACCAAAGATACAGAATATCTATTGAAATCTGTGTCCAACCACTGGCACGCCGCACGTGTATACTGTTACATAATAGACGCAATACTACTGTTATCGAGTTAGAATCGCAGACGCATAGATTTTTTTTCAAATTTTCAAGCTGAGACTTGTCTAAAAAAAATAATTCGAGAACTTTTAAAAGTGCTTTAATTTCTGAAAAGGACTGAAAAGGTTTAATTTCAATTACTTCAAATGTAATTGAAGACTTTGAAAGTAATTGAAGCAGTTAAAAGTACTTAAAGCACTTTGAAAGTAATTCAAGCATTTCCAAAATTCCCTGAAAAGCTTGAAAGCCACAAGCATTTGTACAAAATGCTTTAATTACAAAGCACCAAATACTCTTTTCCAGAATTAATTGAAGCACAGGGTTTAAAGCAACGAATGTGCTTCAAGCACTTTCCAAAAGTGCTTTACCCAGCTCTGCGTGTAGGTCCCTTGAGTTTATTAATATTAAATAGGTAATTTCTAAGTTTTAGTTTAAACAGTTTTAGCAGTCTGGTTGAGAGTTTTGCTACTAGAAATACTGTTTTGTTATAAATCAAACGAAGTAAAAATACTATTTTGGTTAGATCTATACTTTTTCTCATCGCTTTATTTTTTATTTTTCTGTTTAAATCAGTAACTATTAAACAGACAAGGATTAGTTTTAATTGCTTTTCTTGAGATTTTTCTTTAAAGAGAATTTAAAACGTTGTTAGTTCAAGGGCTCTCCATATGTGTAAATAAGATTAGAGCTTACCGACTGTTAGAAGGAGAGATACTGTTACTTCTGGTTACGAAACAAAAGGTTGAAATTAATATTACTGGTAATTGCTTAGATATTTTTTAAGTGCATTCAAAATAATTATGATCAGGTAGCGATTTTTAGCAAAACACAGTAAATAATTGTTGAAGGTTGTCGTAATGCAAGTACAAAATTAGCATCGAGTGTGACACAGTATATGAGCGGTTTATCAGTTTTATGGATCTGAATGTCGATGTCGAGGCTGCATGTAGACAATACAAAGGAATGCCTCAACTTGTAACAACAACATAATCGAAATTGTTGCCTCCTGTAAATGCGACGAACATTGTTTGGATCGTGGTCGATTTTATCAAAAAGAGACAAGTCTATAATTATAGTGGCGCGGAACATATGACAATCGTGACCAGAGACCTGTTAAACCGCACTGTTGGAAAAAGGGCATTACCTGCATTGTCCGTGACTGGTTCGACACATGTCTGATCGACAATTAGTACGAAGATATTTCGTGACAAATTCGATAGAGCTAAAACAAGAATGTGCGGAACGAAGTTATGGTTGATGCGTTTACACGTGATGCACATAACGATGTCGATTTCTAAGCCTAAAATGCTCAACATACGGCTTGATATGTTGACATGAGAACGATTCCAATTTTCAGGTAATTTTTTTAATCAACATGCGATAAACTGCGCCAAGAGCATTAGCGTGCAATGTGGAAGTGTTCATTTAATTTGGCTTTAGTCGGATTCACGACCAGCCGTAGCTTATCGACAGATTTTATGGTAAACTCAATGTATCAGAATACTTACAATTTTAATCTAATTTCATTTATTCTTCGTCAATTTTCACAAGAGATCAGATATATTTATCCTTTATATTGAATATAATATAATAATATAATATATAATATGTATTAGAACCTATCAATACCGTAAAATTATATTTTTACATTAAAATAATTTCGTTTTCCAAATTGGGGTTATATTTAAGGGCATCAGTCACAACTTTGGTAAGTCTGAACAAGAATTGCTTAACACATTAACCATTAACTCCGAGAATTGATTAATTGATAGATAAACCGAATCTAAAATCCAAATTCAAAGTTGTAGAGTGGAAGATTCAGTTTTAAATTTTTTTTAAACCGGTGCAACTGTTTTCCACACATTTTAGTATAAAAGGAACTCAAAGTTGCTTTGTAAATCCTGGTCTTAAAAAAACAGATTACAAGTGATGTATAAAAATATTACGGAGTGTAAAGAGTATAAACCAAGCACATGATAAGTGGTAATCGCAACCAAATGCATTTCACAGTGCGGTGAACTTGCCTTTTTTTTATTTTAGAAGACACAAAGGATAAATTATAATTGCATGCACTGTATACAAGTAAAGGTAAAAATATTACGGATATTTTTCAACAGTATCAGTTAATGGCATTGCATATAAAAGAGAAGCAGACAAGGTTTCGTCATCTATTTTATATTTTCATACAGGAGGTAGTAAAATGTATCTTAGCCAGGAACGTGTTATCAAAATAAATGTTGCTGTGTCTTATGTTAGTTTACAATATCCCGCATTACTTTATACGTCGAGGGAAACTTGGCTAATAAAGAAGTAGAGGCAAAGTATTATACTTTATGTTTCATCCCAACAAGGATATGAATCAAGACACAAAGAAAGCAATACGCTCTTGTTCCAGTTGCTTTAATACATCACCAACTGAAATACAAATCGATAACAGCATCATTCCAACATAACTTTCACATTTACTCTTACTCACAAAATGTTATAATATTTAGGACTTTTTTAGACGGCTTTAGGAACTTATCAAAATATGCAAAAATTAATTTTGACCTTATTATACAGGGTGTTAAGGAATACAGATTTTTAGGGCATGTAGAACATGCAAAAATAGAGTGAAAAGTTCCTATAAACATGTGCTTTTCGAGCTTTGATTTCGAAGCTCTTTGAAGTTTCAGGTCATTTTTTTTCAAAACGCTGCATTTAAAAAATATCAAACTTTACATGAAGATTTTCCTAGTGTTAATTAGATTTTCCTAACATGATCATAATCGCCCCATTTGGAGGGACTAACGTATATATTTAGTCATATTTTTTTTTATTACTTTTGGTACTCTTGTTTAGCGGCAACAAAATGTACCGTTTTAGAGAAAAACCTATTTTAATTTTTCCTGTTGCCTTATTTTAGTTGCTGCATTGATTACTAGTAATGTAGAAAAAATGAATAATATTATATTTTGTTATAAATCCATCGACTGATTTCCCCACATATTGCAACATTTTAGGCATACTTAAATTTTTGAAATCGTAAACTTTCAGCTTTTAGTATTTTTTGACCTTTTTTACACTTTAATTTCTGTTGATATTTTGTAAAATTTCTTACAGAAACTAGTTTCGCACGCAGTCCTGATCCTTAAAAGGACACCGAGGGCGGAGCGTTAGAAAATTGTCACTGCAACAACGACAGTCACTTGTCCCATTTGGGCGCATGCGCGCGAGACGTGAACCACCATTGGGGTGACACGCCCGGCCAGACGACCCTTGACCCGCAGTGTCCTGTGTCAGGATCAGGACGAGCAGGACGAACGGTCTCAACTTTATGCTATGCAAGTCGATATCGATGATCGGGATTCGGCGCTGGAGACGCTCCTCGTTCTCTGCTTTGCCGATTTTGCTTACTTCTACTGAATACACTACTCCACAAAATATTTGGGTTAAAATACCAACAAGGATAATCACGATATCAGATTATGTTTAACAAGACGTCCATTTAAATGTTATTTCAAACTGAAATGTATTTATACTTGGAGAATTAATAAAATCAACAGTTTCTCCATAAAATCGATATTTACGAAGAATGGGTTTACAAATTAAGGTCAAGGAGGGTTGTTCGTTGCTTTTATAAGGATTTAAAAGAACATAAAAAACCATAAAGAACTTTTTTAAACATTAGAAATATTTATGGAAAATGTAATCAGTTTTAAATATTTTGTAAGTTTTTTATAGCCTACATACTTTGAACTGAAAAACTAGAAAATTCTTTTAAAATTTCTCATTCATAATTTCTTTATTTTCATCCAGAAAAAATAAGGATTCTAGGATGTGACATAATTTTCCACATTTTTACAAATTTAGATTCTTAAACCAATTCGTATTTTTTTCAAAACCAAATACGTTTTGAGAAAAAAATACACATGAAAAACATGCAGGCTCATCTCGTACTTGTTTATTTAAATACTTGATTAATAAATTTGACAAATTTTCTAATTTTTGGGAGATGCCCAAACAACATACACATGATTGGAAATAAAATCAATCTTTTATATTTCCTCAATTAGAACTTTTAATATAAAATTTTACCATTATTTAAATAAGGTAGGTATAGCGTTCCGATGAAAGTGAGTTGCAAGAAATCTAAAAAAAATCAATAATACCTATTTGAGAATAATAATTCAAACGTATTCCAAACAGAGATGCCTATGGGAGCATAAAATTTCATAACTAAATCTTACGCCGGTTATAAAAAAGAGATCAAGTGATCAGAACCGGCTGTGAGAATATATTTTGGCTATGCACGCACGTATACACGCATCCACGTCCAGTGGCAGGACTTTATTATTAATTTTTATTAACTGTATCGTTTATAATTCAAACGATCTTTACAACAATACCAAATTTACGCATGAGACTGAAGAAGAGTGTAGGCAGCGTTTGGACGCAAACAGTATGCCAATAATCACATGGTCAATCATTGGAATAAATCTTGAATTGCCGTTGTTTTTCGCATGGGCAAATACAAAATATTGTACATTACAAAGCATTGCAATAAATTATTATTTAATTGTCATTTTATTTCATTACATGATCCTGCGAAGCAGCTAATAAGTAATATTAATAAAAATGATTTATAATATTATTATTTTTTGACGTAGACATGTAAGTCATTCAGCCAAACACGATTTTTGTGCGTTGGTCTAACAAATTTGGGTTAATTAATAAATATTTAAAACCTATTAATATTTCATAGTCCCTAGAAAGTACATTAACAGTATAAATAAATTCTAAGTAACATTAAACCATAAAATTAATGTATTAGCACAATGGATGATATATTAAACCAATTAAAAAAAATAGTTTATGTGATTATTCATTTTAATATAATTTTTTTAGGTAAATCTCAATTTTAATAATAAAAAAAGCAATATTGATGTTTTTATTATTAGGAATTATTGCACAAAGGATGTGAAATAAAATCACACAAGCTCCCAAGAACAAATGTCCTACACTGCACTAGCGTCTGGACTTCAACAACTACTACTCCTTGGGCTATATACCCCACCAGGTAATGAATTACGAAAGTCCAGACGTGGTTTGGTGCCCGACCAAGTCGGGGCTTTAACCCAAAAACTTCTAACGCAAGTACAATTATCAAGAGCAAGGAGAGCCGAATTCATTTTCAGACATCGTTTAGTGACAGGATGTCGAGCTAGCCTGCTTCTTACTGATGAGGGACAATAATACCGAAACCGGTCTAAGAATGGCAAGCTCTTTTAATGACAAAATCGAAGTTTTTGGGTTAAAGCCCCGACTTGGTCGGGCACCAAACCACGTCTGGACTTTCGTAATTCAATACCTGGTGGGGCATATAGCCCAAGGAGTAGTTGTTGAAGTCCAGACGCTGGTGCAGTGTAGGACATTTTTAATGTCCTTGTTCTTAGTAGCTTGTGTGATTTTATTTCACATCCTTTGTGCAGTTTTGTCACTCTCATGGTCCTTTTTTGGAATTTTTATGGTTCAAAAAATTCCAACTTCGTGTGGATTAGGAATTATAATAAAAATTGATTAAATTCTGAAATATAAAATATATGGTACCTAAAAATCTTTTAAATAAATAATTATTGATACTAAGTATTACCTATATAAACCAACGATTGATTGTCCGCAACTTGGACAGTAAGCAGTATACATTTGTGAACCATAGTTAAACCATAAAACATTCTATAGATCCCTCCGTTCCTTCTACCTAACGAAACAAAGATAAAGGTCATACCGGCCACATACTGCTAATATGATTGCTTGATATTATAAAGACCGAGCTCGGTTGCCAAACCATAAACTACAAATTTCAGATCAACCTACAACTTTAGCCCTTTTTCTAGAAGCAGATAAAATTTGAGGTTTTACAAAAATAATTATTAATATACAGCAGGAAGGACATCCTTCAAGAATCAAGTAATATAATTTTAGTACAACAGTCCAAAAACGATCCATCTAAAAAATATACTTGTTTTAAGCGGAAGCCTGAAAGTTTTCAGGATGTGGCAACGATGCGGTAACATTTATGCTGCAAGCGTTGAGACTATTGAGTTCTGATAGCGCCGGCAGAGGGCACCTAGAATTGGGTATTAGAGGCGTATTCTGGTGACATCGAGTGACCGCCCCGCGCTTGCGCTTTTCGACTTGGTGACATCCCCACTATAGTGGTGACAACGCGACAGGCGTACCCACCTGTGTCATTGGTCCTAATGTCATCCAATGCTCTGGCTACCACCCTACTACTCATGCATTCATTCTATACCGTTTTTAATTTTTCACTTTTTGTCGGTATATATAGATATATAAATTTATATCTTAGGTGATTATGCATTTACGTAAACGAAAGATTGGAAAAGCTAACAATCGATAGAGGAGCCTTATTGGAGTGTCGGTTCGTTTCTCATAATACAGGTTGTAATAATTAAGTTGCGGATGGTTTGTCGCGGTCAATACCATTATTTTTTAGGTAGCTTTTTATGCTGTAGAGAAAACGGCACAAATTATGCAAATTAAACAATAGTGACCGTTACAGATATTTATAATCTTTTATGTCCGATATTTCACCAAAGTATATCACAAATAATAAATATAAAGTGGGTTTTAAAAACCAAAAACATTTTATGCTGAAAATAGGAATCAGATAATATAAATTATCGTTAAGAAAATTGACATAAAACAATACATGTCTATTAAGTTGCCAGGTCGGTACAATCAACATTTTTTGGCGTAAACCGTTTACGTGACAATGAAAAAAAAAATACGTTTAATTTAAGATATTTGAGACTGACTGCTGGCCTTTTAGTTGGGAATTTTATCTAATTCTATTAACTTATCAGTTGTAATAGTAAACAAGCACATACAAATTGACATACAATTTAATTTTTTTTCCAGTCTTAAGTCTGGAAAAAGTGTGAAGGAAAGTTTTAGTTTCTTTATGAATGTGAAGAAACCTAAATATTTAGGTACACACGAAAGTAGAAATATACCACAAATTTGAACTAAATAAATAAATGCTCAAAATTTTATTAGTACAGGTTTTGAACCTGACCTAATAATAATTTATGCAAAACTTTAACAACCATAATAAGAACTATTCGAGGTCGTCTCAAATATCTTGAATCGTATAGTATATACCTGATTACTTATATTTTATTTTTTCATCTGTCAAAACAGTCAGATTTTGTGGTTTCAGCCAATAAGAGCTCACGATCCTAACTAATCATTGAGTTTTATACTGGTAAAACCGCCTCTTCGTTTTTGTTTTTTCGATAAAACTTTGTTTACCTTTTTCGAATTGTCAAAAATATAAACATTTAACAACTTTTATTTAGCATTATCAATTATTAATATACTAAAATGTATTGCAAATATATATTAATACCCAAATTTCAAAATGTATTTGTAAACTAACCTATTTATTCGTTTATTTCAAATCGCTTTAACACACACATAACTCACATCGGTTTTTGGATACCTAAACACTTTAAATTACACAGAAATCCATAAATCTCTTTAAAACTGACAAATGTCAAAGTCCGAATTAAGCCAAACGCAATCCTACATGCCTGCATTTAAATCTATCACAGCTCAATATTCGATGTTTCAATTTAAATTGATAAAGAAAATATTGAACATTTGTGTGTAAAGTGTCTTTTGCATGAATGACTATATTCTCCGTTTGTAATACAAAATGATTCCAAAAATAATCTTTCCAAATACCACTCGTCCTCTCAAATTTTATAGATTAAATTTGGAGGACTCGTGGCAATATTTCATCTATTTATTCTTGTGAATGTCGTTTGTATTTTTACTCCTAAGTACTACATTCGATTAGGTTTTCACTAAACCACCACGTTTTCACTAAACCACCATGTTTTTCGCTATACTCACTTTAATTGTTTTTAATAAAGCCGTTAACGGAGAATTTTCCAATTCATTTTCATCTGATTTGTAACTAATAAAATGATTTAATTGAAAATGTTTCTACTACCCATTTCACAACCGCTCTATTGTTGTAATAAAGTTTTTTAATCAATATGTGTTATTTGAAAACACTAAAATTTTAAAATATTATTTAATTATACACAATTACCGCGTTTTAAAATAAATTTAAAACAAGAATTAACCATGTTTTAATGAATATGCAATGACACTTAATTACACAATAGCAACGCGAACCAAGAATGAAAAAATATAGATATTTCTTAGCCATGATTTGCTGAAAAAGTGATAAAATTCGGTCAATTACTTTCTAGTGACCCTTAGTAATTTGTGAACATCGTTAAAAAAAAATTCAAATGGTACTGATAGATGGCAGAATAACGTCTGTTTTATTCCTTTTAGCGGATATTTCTATTTTGGAATTTATCAGTTCGATTCAAATACCCAACTGGCGGAGCCAAACGGCATAAACCGGTCTTGGGCTGTCGAATCAAATGAATTAAATTGCAAATTCGAAATTTTCTTGAAGTAAATAATTTTTTATGATTAAAACAATATTTTTTTATAGGATTTCTGCCATGATTACTTTCAACAGTATTTTGTTCATTTTATTGCCTGAAAAAACAGATTTCGTAATTATAAGAACCAGCTATTATTCAATGAGTTTGGGTGGGTTATTTTATTACACGCGGATAAAGTTTGTAGCACGAGAGAGCGAGTGCTGTAATCATCCGAGTGTAATAAAATAACCACACAACGAGTTGAATATAATATTATCTACTAATGTCGAGAAATAATAGATAATTTATACCTAAAAATCAAATCAAGAACAAAACATTTTTAAATGCTAGAGAAACTATTATACGTATATAAATACTTATTTATAATAAATTATTTGTTGTTAAAATTTAAAGTTATGTTGCTACAATTCGAAGAATTAATTGTTGTATCTGCAACACCAAAATTCATATTGTGATCTGTATTTGATATGAAATTACTAGAACTGGCATATGTTGTTGGATTATTAGTATTATTTTTATCGATTTGATGTAAAATTCTATTAGTGAAATATCAATTTCAACAAATTTGATAAAGTTTTTAGTGAATGACTTTTATTAGCATTAATTTAATTTGACATTGACGTATAAATTAAAGCCTGCAGAGTAAATGTAAATATGTACTTGATCTTGATTGGTTAAATTTAGTTGCCTTATGATTATTGGTTATTAGAAGTGTTGAATTTTCATTATGTAACGCTTTTTAACCAATCAAATCAATTTTATAAACACACTATTGAATAATGAAGGTCAAATTCCAGATTGTTTTTTGGTTTATTATTTGACATTAGTAGATAAAATAAATAAATACATTTAATTCATACTTAGTATATCTGTTCCTATTATTAACACAGTTTCTAGGTACGTTGTAGTTATTCATACAGTTCCCTGGTGTGTACTTCTATCGTATGCTAAGCTATTACATCTGAATGCGTTCCCCATCACATAAAAGTGGAACGAACAAGAGGATCGTTGCTTAGGGGAAACACACTGACCCATATTTAAGAGAATGCGTCAAGATTTCTCTTTCGCCATCAGTTTAAGTTTTATCATAGAGGGAGAAAACTATGTAGGGCTAGAAATACTTCCTTTAGTGTATTATTTGAAAATTGATCACCACAATTTGATGGGGGATAGTGTTATTTTTTGCAATGTGTGAGACTACACTCAGAAAAATATTGACTAAATACAATTTGTTAGAGGTTGACAATATTTTATTAATAATAAATAGTTAACACGGTACTTTAGATCGAATAATAGAGATGATTATCAAGAAGTCACTATCGTTTAGAGCTTACGACTTTTTTATTTATGTTACTCTTGAGAAATTTCTTTTTTACACAATTCGTATATTATTTATACAAATCATGTCATGTTCGATAATTTTATATTCTTTATCTTTATATGGAATTTGAATTCAAAGATCCAGAGTTCTTTTCATTCAAATTTTAATTTCTAAATTTTGAAATTTACAATACAATTTTTCTTCTATAGTTTCTTATACCAGAAAAAGATTGTGAAATAACTCTAATAGTTCTAGACACAATTGATATAATAATTTATTAATAATTTTGTAAATGGTAAAAACTGTCTCGCACTCAACAAAAAATATATAATATAAACAGCATTTAATGTTTTTCATCAAATAATGTTATTATTATTAATATATTAGGATTTATATTAAATGAACTGGCACAATATATGTATGAAATATAAAAAATAATTTAAAAAAAAATATAATTGAGTTATTTTAACAATATTTTTATCATAAAAGTATTTGATTGAACAAACGGAGAATTTTTTTAAAACTTACTTTTAACAATAATTGTCAACTTTAAGGAAGTATTGGAAATATTATAGAAATATTATAGAATTTTGATTTATATTGGGTACGTTGATATGTTTTTTATCAGCAACGAAGATAAAGACACTATTTTAGAATCGATAAAAAATAAACTTAATTTTTAATACAATAATTACAAGAAGAAGAAAAATAGTCAAGTCGCTTACTTTTAAAAGGTGGTACAAAAAATAAAACTGAATTATACATAGATACTACTTTTGACGCCTAAGTTTATTCTTAATAAAACCTTTTATTGACAGCATGATAGAGTAGGTACGCGTTTAAATCGTTATCAAAGCAATGAGGTGTAGCTATCAATCAATATATTTCAGAAGAATAAATGCGGATGACATTTTTCAAGCTGTATAAGTAAAAATACGTAAATGCTTCAGCACATACCGAATGAAAATAGTCATTCTTCAATTAAAAACTTATTTCGATTTCCCGAGAACACCTTTTAATTATAGGCGATTTAAATATTTCATAATCAGTTTAATTTACTTACGGAGCGGCATTTTATCATTAGGAATGCATTTATCCCGTTAGAATTCGAGAAAATAGGTAGTGCGAGTTGCGAGATGCCCTCGTGCGTATGTTGTGCGTATGGGGGACAAACGATGACTGTGGACTGTGGCCTTGAGCTTGAGTTCGGTTTGTCACAGTGTCGCAAAAGGCCTAAATGTTTGCCAAGTTTTGTCGTTTGTTGCGCGTCGCCACCAAGTTAACAAGACCTATTTTCACGTTCGCTTTTCAGAATCCCGCCAGAATACTGTTTCACCCCAAGGGTAAGTGATGTAACTTTGCTGAATGACATATGTCTAGGGGAATAATAGTAAAATTAAAATTCCCAACACATTGAGCAATTTCTTGTATCAGAAATAAACAAAAATGAGCAAAACTATAATGAGAGAACATACTCAACATTTAATATCTCTCTCCTAAAGTTACAATTCTTGAGATTTAAATAAAATGAACTCCGAGTTGTGCAATCGTGAAATTTGAAATTTTTGACTCAAATTGTAGCACTGGCGGATCGTGGGGGGGGGGGGGGGGGGGGGGAAGGGTAGGCATTGGGGCTGTGGTACTCACATAGAAACTGGCAAGGGCTTTAATTGGCATTGGGATCTAGTCAGGAGTTGTCTTGAGTTTCAAATAGAAGTTGATATAGTTTGCCTTATGAATACAACGAGCGGAATTCCTTTATTTTATCTTGTTGACATGGAGGATAACCACCACATACTTCTTCTTCTTCTTCTTCTCTTCATTATAGGCAATTCTGCCTGTTCAAAAAGTGAGTTATTCCTCTATGGTATATTGTCACTCCATCGTTTGCGTGGGCGGCCTATACTTCTTCTTCCCAGTGGTGATTTGTCTCTAGCTGTTCTGACTACTCTACTCTCCGTCATTCTGTTTATATGATTGTTCCATTCTATTTTTCTTTTAAGTGTCCATTCGTTTATTCCCTCCACATTGCATTCTCTCCTTATTTGTTCACTTCGTACCCGATCCCTCAGCGTGTTTCCTGTTATTCTTCTTAATATCCTCATCTCCGCCGTTTCCAACATTCTTTGTGTCTGTGATGTGTCAGGTCTTGTTTCTGCTGTGTATGTTAGTAGTGGTCTTATCGTTGATTTATATATTCTCGCTTTTGTTTCAGTTTTAATGTATTTATTTCGCCATATTGCGTCGTTCAAGCAACCTGCTGCCTTATTTGCTTTTTGTACCCGGTCTTTCACTTCTTTTTCGATATCTCCATAACTCGATATGGCGATACCCAGGTAGTTAAATTCCATAACTTGTTGGATACATTTACCGTCGATCTCTATCTTGCATCTAATGGGTTCTTTACTAACTACCAGCGATTTTGTTTTTTCTGTTGAGATGATCATATTGAACCTTTTCGCTGTCGTATTGAATTTGTGGACCAGTCTTTGTAAATCGTCTTCATGTTGAGCGATTAGTACTGCGTCATCTGCATAACAGAGTATTTTGATGTCCTTGTTCCCCATCCTGTATCCTCTCCCTTCTCTGACATTCTCTATTACTATGTCCATTATTAAATTAAATAATAAGGGGCTTAACGAATCTCCTTGTCTAATTCCCGTTCCGATGTTTATTGAGTCTGTGAGTTTTCCATCAATTCTAGCTTCTATTGTGTTTTGTTCATAGATGTTTTCGATAGTTTTTATAATGTCCAAGCGTACATACTTTATCAGCGTTATTTCTAGGTTGGATACATACTAAGCGAAGGGTTTTTGATTGAAGGGCCTGTAAGATGTTTGAAGTTAATTTCCATATTTTCCAATGATATAATGTCTCACTTATAAATTTAATTTATTTTCCCTGAGAAACACCAGATAGTAGAACTATAGTCAGATTTAGAATTGTTTAGATCGGAATATTTTCCTCATATTGTGATTAGTTCTAACACTTTCTATCTAAATCACTTTATTGTAAGTGTATTGTTCTATTCTGTATGTGCAAACAAATGACCTCAACTCTAGAATGAAACATCAAGATAGAAAAAATAATGGGCCACTGTCATATCCAATGCGGAGCAGATAATGCAATCGGAGTCAATCCCGATCTAGTCCGTTGGATATAACTAATGAGACCGATCACACTAATTCGATTGTTTTGACGCGACAGAGTAACAAATGACGGTGATGTTTAGTTGTTGGGTCGTAAGATCCCTAATCTTGCAGGCGCTTAAAACGATTGACACAGTCATTAGTGGAAAAAGCACCCGCTTCTCTCTGTCGCCTTCTTCTTGTAGAGATGAATTATACCGCCCTACACTTTAACGAAAAACCAAAGTGTTTTGCATTACATCATGACAAACACAATTTCTTGTGGCACTTTGTTCGTCACGAATGACATCTCGTCGAAAATGAAAATTGAAATCCACTCCTCAGCTTCCTAATGAAAATTTCTACTTCACTACCTAAACTAAAAGTGGTAAAACGTTTTTTTTACTAAATAATAATACACGAAGGTGGAATTTTTTGAACAATAAAAATTCCAAAAAAGGACCATGGGAGTGACAAAACTGCACAAATTATGTGAAATAAAATCACACAAGCTCCCAAGAACAAGGACATTAAAAATGTCCTACACTGCACCAGCGTCTGGACTTCAACAACTACTCCTTGGGCTATATGCCCAACCAGGTATTGAATTACGAAAGTCCAGACGTGGTTTGGTGCCCGACAAAGTCGGGGCTTTAACCCAAAAACTTCGATTTTGTCATTAAAGGAGCTTGCCATTCTTAAACCGGTTTCGGCATTATTGTGCCTCATCAGTAAGAAGCAGGCTGCTAGCTCGACATCCTGTCGGCTCTCCTTGCTCTTGATAATCGTACTTGCGTTATGGCTCTCCTCGTTCGTGATATACTTGCTATAACGTAAGTACGATTATCAAGAGCAAGGAGAGCCGAATTCATTTTCAGACATTCTTTATCGACAGGATGTCGAGCTAGCCCGCTTCTTACTGATGAGACACAATAATGCCGAAACCGGTTTAAGAATGGCAAGCTCCATTAATGACAAAATCGAAGTTTTTGGGTTAAAGCCCCGACTTGGTCGGGCACCAAACCACGTCTGGACTTTCGTAATTCAATACCTGGTGGGGCATATAGTCTAAGGAGTAGTTGTTGAAGTCCAGACGCTGGTGCAGTGTAGGACATTTTTAATGTCCTTGTTCTTGGGAGCTTGTGTGATTTTATTTCACATCATTTGTGCAGTAAATAATAATAATATAAAAAGTCAATTATAAAAATAACAAACGCTGCATTCAGACTAAAGTATGTTCCAGCATAACGAAAGCTACTGTTAGGAATAAAAATTTGATACCACCAATTCGGTTTTAGAGAAAAGTTCTCCGAATAACGAAGAAATCAACATCTGTAATACACTATTCTTAGACGTAGCATAGACATTTGACAAAGTTTGGTTTGAAGGAGAAGAATATTCCACATTCAAAACATTAAATCTTAAATCAGGAATAGCCCAAGAAAGTATCATTGGTCAAATGCTATAATAATAAAAAAAGGCAAAACTCAAGACGCATAACTTCTACTAAATTTTAAAAAAATGTTGAAATAATAGAATACAATCAATACTAGAAAGGTGCAAAGTTTTACATACAATAGTGTCATCGCGTTTATATGACAAATGAATAGTTTGAATGGATCTCGAGGTGGTATTACTTCATTTTGGTGAATAGGCATGAATAAAAAGGATAACTAGAACCACGATTTTGCAAGTCCATTGTAATATAATATTTATCGCAGTAAATTAGTAGATTGTGAGTAGTGAATCGTGATTCACGGCATATCCATAAATATATCTGTAATCATTAAAAGAATAAACTCAACTAATTCTTATGCATTTACCTTGCTCATACCATCAACCATCTAGAAGAAGTTAATATATTTCCAATATGCATTGTCATATCACAATAATGATAAGTCAATTAAATGTTTAATTATTAATTTTCTGAATATACCGTGCAGGTGTTTGATGATCTAAAAGCTAAAGGTTCTTCGTGACATTATCAAGGTAGCTAATTTTTTTATATTTCAATGTTAAGCCGCACCGCACCGATCGCTATCGTAGCTCAGATTTCGTGTTTCTTGAACTCTCACTTTTTGGAAATCGTGACAATATTTATTGCCATAAATTATATTAGGATTGATATTAATGTTTGAGTAAATATCGTTATAAAGGACGTTAATCAAATTAATGCAAATTCATAAATATGAATTATTGGCTTATTTGTTTACAATCAACAAATTAATTTCTTATATAAAATCTAACGGATATCTAAAATGAGATAATCTGTAGTTAACTGACTCCCGTTGTACTTACCCCAATCCAGTTGTTTCACCGCTTTAAGCTTTCTAGATTATAATTATAAACTGTCAAACTAATAAAAGTATGACATGTCATTTTCCCCAAAATTTTGTAATTTAAATCTATGTTGAGCAATACCAAAAGACTGGAACGAAAATTCAAGTAGGTGTATATGCGGGAACGACTTGCCTGAATGGATATTTTTGGAAAATCAAAGTTAAAGAAAAAACCTGCTTAATTATGAAGTAAATGCTCTGGAAAAAGGGAATATTTCATTGGAAAGAAGATCGGTCAAGGTTCATACAGATGTCTGGTCTTTTATGGTGCCTTTCATGCGAAACAAGTGCAGTAGCACTTATCGCTTATCATTCGTTATATTTATTGAATAAATAAATAAATAAATAAATAAATAAATAAATAAAAAATTAAAGATCCGGTTTTGGGTGAATCAGTTTTTATATGGTACTTCCTTGCTTGTCCACTTTATTTTATCATTCGCTAAAATCTCTGCATTCTTATTCCCGTCTTGTTCATATTTTTTTTAACTTCCTATAATTATAATTTCGTCTTGTCCAGTTGCAATCAACCTGAACGAAGGTAAGTCGAGATATTATCGTGTTTAATGAAGGAGGATCATAGACCCCATCTCTCTGTATCTGTAAAGATGGAAGAGTGGGTCACCCCACATCAAGTAGACCACATTTAGCCCATTGTGCATCCTTCTGAGGTTGAGCCTTCCTCCTAGCTCGTCAGCTGCTTTCTTAGCTAACGAGTCAGCTATACGGTTGCGTTTTGATTTTCCATGGCCTTTGATCCAAGCTAAAGTAACCACGTTGTTGTTGCAAGCTTCGATGAGGGCCTGATGACATTCTAGTACTAGACCTGATGTAATGCGTGGTCTAATCAGAGCTAGTAGTGCCTGTCTGTTGTCCGAAAGAATGTAAATATTATTACCAGTAATCATATACCTCATGTGTTGGTAAGAGTGTTTTGTAGTATCCCAATGGGTTTTTAGTTCAATCTAGATGCCTAGTTTTTGTCACCTTCCGAAGACTAGATCAAGGAATGACAGGTTTACGTTTATTTCGTTGTATGCAAGAGTATTAAAATATGAAGATCCCATAGGTGTGATACAAATGTTGGTGGACAATTAAAATATATTTTGTAGTTGACCTATAATATATTCGTATGAAATAAATAAATAATAAAACACCTTATTAAACCAACTGCGCAAAATAGAATTTTGTTTTATTTATGTGCAATAAAAATAAAATAAATATTGAGATCGAATTCATTATTTTCACATATGTAAAACAATTTGTTTATGAAGGTGGATACAATAACTAAAAATAACACTTGTTTCTCACAATTTTTTTTTTTTACAAAACATTTAGAGGGGAAAATAAACATTATGCAAAATGAGTGTAACTATCATTAGTTTATGTCTTAGTGTCAGCTCATATTTTACTTATTTACCACGCTGTTTCATAATCAAAGCTTTTAACCTGCTAAAAAGGAATGAGTTCTTCCTTATGTAGATGGTGTAACAGCATCACATCCATGATTTGCGGAAGATCGCCGATGTTCATGGAGTATAAATCTATATTACAGTTCTAATTTGTGTCTAATAAATTTGCTATTATATTTTGAATTATGGAATGACTTTCGAAAAGGTCACTGCATCGTTTTTCATTATGTATTCAGGGTCAATTCATGGGTACCGGTGCTCATCAAACCACATACAAGGAAGGTCAGAAAACTCTTTAGTCGTTCCATCTATTCAATTCACTCAACTTTGCCATACGAAAATTTTATGTCACTCCTTGTGTGTAATAATAAACCTTTTAAGCACAAATTAGTTAAGAAATATTTTCGCTTTTGTCTAATAGATTAAATCACTATTTCATTGACAGAACTATTCAACAATTCATTTTTACCTTGATAATTTTAAATAAAAATCTCGAACAGATCGATTATTAATTTGAATTACGTCTATTTGGTTAATTCTTCTACAAATATACAGGGGGGACGATATTAAAAGTGCAAGAAAATGTGACATTTCCCATAATTTTAGCATTAAATATAAAATACAAAGAATAAGTACATGGTTCACTTAAAATATGAGCATGTAAAATTGCTTAGTACGTATCCAACAAGAAATTGATCTTTTAAAAATTATCATACAATTTTATATCAACGTATTAATAACAAAGCAATAATATAACATCAAAATTGAAATAAATTAAACTGGGAATTTTGAAGTGGGAACAATTATTTATTTATAAAATCCTAAGTGCCTTCTCTTGATAAAAAAAAATTCTATTGCAACTGTAAAAATATTTCAAACTATTAGTTATTTTTCTACTGAGTAGTTAATGCTTGATTCACGGTTGTACAAGACTACTATTTGAAGACAATTTATGCGTTTATTGACTAATATTAACTTGGAATGTTTTGAAATACAGACCTGTAACGTCCACGTAAGACAATTACAAATAATTACCAGGCCATTCGTCTTAATGTATGCGCCAAGCCAGTGGTGCGAGAAAATAATTGGGACACTATATTATTCTTCTTTAAATTTTATATGTTATTGCATTATTCTTTATTTAATAATTTAAATTCTAAAGTTAATAGTTGACAATTTCAGAATACATTTAAAATACAGAGCCGATTCAATGCTAGTTCTTGATTTCTTTAGTGATATTGCCAATTTTTTATAAAATACCGCTTGTAGAACGACAGGAGGTATGCAATAATGAGAATAATGATAATAGAAACACTATTCGGATATATAAAACAATTAGAAGATGAAAAACAACGACCAAAATAATTTTCTATAGGTAATTAGGTAGGGAGATTTATTTATTCAACTCACCAGCCCACAGCATACCATTTACGGAATTTAATATTTAAAAAATTTTCCTGTAAATTAGTAGAATATTAACGGCATTGAAATATTAAGGTTTTTAAATATCGGGATAATATAGACGGTAAAGTACAAACAAAGAGTGTATATGAGGTGATAGAATTAAGGAACTGATTTAAAAGTCCCGGCGAAGCGTGTACTAACTAACAGCAGACCGTCTCGCTCCGTAGTTGCTTTCGATCTATGCAGTCCATCTAGTGGACACGGACAGATGGACCTTCATTTTCATTTATTAATCATTAATCAACAGGCGCAATTTGCAATAACGCCACTTAGGAAGTACTTCTTGGGTAATTACAGTTCCTCTAACTTTAATTACACCGATGATTACTATTTAAGTTCCTCTAAGTCAGATAACAACAATGAAGCTGCTGGGTGGTGGCTTTTCGCTTCTAGCTGATCATTTTTTATGCTGTAATAACCACGCTTTACAGTTATTTTTTATGTAATATCCAGTAGTAAACATTTATAATTATAAGCAGATACGTCATGGATGCACATCTCAGGAAATATTAAATATACTACTTTATATTATATATTCTAAAAGTATAATTTAATAATCGTGTCTATAACTTATAGTTCTTCAAATACTCTTCTTAATGGATAGTAAAATCGCTTATTTTATTAAAAAGTTTTTTAATTTTGACGATTCGACTTGTTTTAAAATGAAATCTTCCTAAAATTTTTAAAAATACCAATTTATTTCAATTCTTGGTAAGTATATAATCTCTACAGGTAGAAAATATTTACAATTCAAGATCAATTTAAGTAGCCCTCATCTTTCTTAGAAAGGATTAAAATTTCTAATCGGCAGAAAGTGTTGTGCAGATTGTAAATTATTTTAGTTAAAATTTACATTTCTGTTTATGTAGTCCTGTGATTGTAACACGCAGAATTGTTAGTTCTGTAATAATAGGCGATAAAAAGCAACATTGATCAAGTGAATTTGTGCAATAAAAATGGCTCAAACGTCTAATTATACTCCTGTGGAGTTAAAGTGCAATTTAACCGTGCATATGAAAACTTTAGTGTTAAATGTACATGACGCTCTTGTACATGAACATTTCAATAGTACTGTTCGGAGTATAGTTTCTAAGTGTTCACATATGACCGGAGTTGGAGAAGCAACCATTTATAGACTTTTGAAGCAACGAAAGGATGGAAGTATTACAGTAGCACCTAAAACGTCAACTGGGAGAAAACCCACTCAAATAGACGGTACTATGAAGCAACTGATCCAAAGAAAAGTGAATTCCTTTTATTTACAAAAAAATATACCTACTTTGGATAAACTTTTAGTAGACATTAATGGAGACGAAACTTTGCCAAACGTTAAAACAGACAAATTGTGGAAAACTTTACATGAGTTAGACTTTGTTTGGGAGAAGAACGATAGAAAATCTGCGCTCATAGAGAAAGATGAAATTATTTGTTGGAGTAGGCAATATTTAAGGGAAATTAGAAAATTAAGAAGAGATGACAAAAATATTTTTTATTTAGATGAAACATGGATAAATGAAGGACATTTTGTAAAAAAAATTTGGCAAGATAAACAGGTTACAAATGCTCGTCAGGCATTTATAGAAGGTGTGTCTACTGGCTTAAAATTTCCAAATGGTAAAAGTCCCCGTTTAATTATCACTCATATTGGAGGAGATAAAGGATTTGTTGATAGAGGCTTGTTAGAATTTGTTTCAAATTCTACGAAAGACTACCATGAAGAAATGACTACTGATGTTTTTGAGGAATATTTCAGTCAAATGATAGATTTATTACCTACCAATTCTGTAATAGTTATGGACAATTCCAGTTACCATTCAAGATTAAAGGAACCGTTACCTAACACTAAATGGAAAAAGCAAGAACTCTCCGATTGGCTAATAACCAAAGAAATAGTGGCAGAAGAGGGATTACTCAAAGAAGAGCTATTGCAGTTATGTAAACAACATTCACCAAAATTTAAGAAGTATAGTGTCGATGAAATAGCAAAAGAAGATTGAGTTAAAGTGTTGAGGTTACCACCTTATCACTGTGAACTTAACCCCATTGAACTAATCTGGGCTGAAATAAAGGGATATGTCACGAGAAACAATACAACATTTAAACTTCAAGATGGCACAATTGGCAAATCGCTATAAGACATGGCATAGCAGAGGAAGAGAAATTCTGGAAACTTGATATGATAATAGAGGAAACAATAGAACCATTTATTATTTCTGTGGGAAGTGAGGAAACTGATGATGGGAGAAAACGACTTACTTATTTAGGTATGTAACTCTATATTTATACTAATTATAATAAGTTTATATGAGGCTAGTACCCGAAATACAAACAAATTTATATGGAATCACCCCGTATTTCTAAAAACGAAATATGAGTGTTTTATGAGACAATATTTTTTTGCAAAGATTTTTTTTAGTTTCTATATCATATAAATTTGGTTGTGTGTATATTTATTATAAAATTTTAAGGAAATGTCCTAACCTAATATCTAGTAGGTATACTATTTGTATAAAAATAAATGTGGGTACTTAATATTGACAGTTTACTATTTTTTATATTAAAGTAATTTCGTATATAATTATTGGTTAATCCGTTAGGGTTTGCTTATTTGCATTTTATGATGTATTGTATTCGAGATTTTTCGGGGTGGTCATACTAAAATCTAGTGAAAATTCAGATAAGAAGGTATCAACATTTACTTTTTTCTGCATTGAACAATCTGGTATAAAGACCTTTGCCATAAAAACTGTGCTATCATGCATTTTCAAACGGAGTATAGATGTTTCTCGTATATAAAATTTATTACATTCGCATGGAATTTTGTAAATACAATTTTTTGTATTTTGAATTTCATTAAAAGGTTTTGTATTTACTATTAAAGATTTTAATGTATTATTAGTTTGAAAAACTGTTTTTAAACTAAATTTAGATATTAACAATCCTTCTAATTTTTCCGGATAATTTAGGAATATAAGAGATTTTTACTATATTTGAATGCAGTATTGGGAGATTTAAATTTGTTTTTTATTTTTGATGTCTCGAAGAACAACTACCCAAATAAATTTATTTGAAAAGGAAAAGGATTATAAATTCTAGTAACACGGTAATCGACACTATAATCTACATAGACGAGGCCTACCAAAGATTTTAAAAAAATTATCTACAGTGTGGCGTAAGTTACGATCAATGAAAGAATTGAGAAAATCGATAAACTGCATCTTGTTTATAAGAAACGGAGATTATTTAGACAACTTCAGTGACCACTATCTACCCTGAAAGTATGCGAATTGACCGATGAAACATTCTGTATATTTAGGAAAATTGTAAGTATTATACATTATATTACGTCGAAGAGAAAGTTATAGTTTAATTCCATTTAATTGATAACACTTTACTTGCCCCAATCACAGAAAATAAAATTAAAAACACTATCCGGAAATCAGCACAAATTGTTAGCAAACGTTTATTATTGTTTAATAAGGAGATATAAAAGCAAGTAAGGAGTTAAAGTGATTTAGTAATTTAGCTTTTTTGACGGATTTGTTTAAAACAACTAAGCCTTATACAAATTTAAAAATCAGGTGATCATAGTTTTTATGCTTTCTAATTCGATACAGATATTTTTATCCGATCTACGAATTGCCCTACTTCGGCGTAAGTGATCAATATGGCGAAATAAAAAAGTGCTCGTATAAATCCCATGTGGAGAATCGTGGGAAAGGGAGTGCGTCCAAAAGGATTACATTTTTAAATCCAGTATTACACGAGAGAAAAATGGACCTAATTGCTGTTCGTCACTTGCGAAAAAAAGTTATTTCTTGACAAGAATAATAGAATCTCATTTAGGGTTAATTGAATGAGAGACAAGACACTTCGAAGCAGATGCTCTCTCATTCTCTCTCTCTTTTCCTGTTAGAGATAGGGATATAGGGATAAAAACCTTCAATAACGCGCAATTATTTTTTTCAATGTTTCTAATAAATAAATTACATAATATAAGGAAGAAATCTGTTAATTGTGAAAGTAAAAATTAATCTATCAAAAAAGTTTCTCACTTGGAAATATTAACGAATTGGTTGTCGTATTTCCAATTAAATAAATATCACAGTTTGTTGCCTTTAACACATTTCGTGCGCAGACAAGCGCAATATTTGTGATTTGTCTTTGATAGATTGTAGAAGTCATTTATCAAACTAATACAGTCCAGTGCACCCGGGGAAGCGAACGGTTTATATGCGATTTTTGCCAAAGTGGTGACATACCAACTACAACAGATGGGTTATTCTCAAGACAATCTAGGTGCCATAATTCAGGGCCGGATTGGATAGGCGAGATAATAATAATAATGTATGCCCTTCAATTCAAGCATAGGTTGTACGGGGAAGGGACGGCTATTATTATTATTATTATTATTATTATTATTATTATTATTATTATTATTATTATTATTATTATTATTATTATTATTATTATTATTATTATTATTATTATTATTATATCGAAACGTCAAAAAAAAAGTGTAGAAGCATATTTGCGGGGTTTATCTCTTAAATAATAATGTATATAGCTAGACGACTGCTGTTATAACAAGGCAGTGACTGAATCTTTAATGAATTAAAATAAATTCTTATGAATGTTAAATAAAATAAAACGAAAGACAAAGCTGAAAGTTTCTTATAAATAATTCGCAAAATCTAATAAAATTCGATAGAAAATACTTTGACGATGTTAATTTATTTTCTATTGTTACAGATTATCGGAGTTTTCCTACTTCCTGTTGAAAAAAAAAAGCGTGAAACAATCGCATGAACTGTGGTGTGTACATCGAATTTTTCACTCCATTAGGCAAACTCTGGTTTCTCCGTTGAAGTATGCTTTGCTTCCGTACTGTGGGACACACAATTCCGGAATGTATCCAGTGACGTGGACAAAAGAACGACATGGATGACAACAGAGAAGATACGCAACATTTTTTTGATTCACTGACTCACATATTCTTTTATAAAGGATTTTTGTATACTTCTGGAAACATATAACTCAAAATGAAAATTTTTTTCTTTGGACAGCCATAGTTTCAAAGAAATTTAAAAAATCCATCGGTACCAGCGACATCTAGCTTTCCAGATGTGTTACAGTTCGAGAAAATTTATGTGAACTTCTAGAGAGAGACATTTTTCTTGTGCTTGCTGAATTAGAATCAATTCGTATCCGTAAGCATGCTAATTTTTATTTAAACAATAAACAAAACAAAAATAAAAAAGGGTCAGTTTTAAACCAACCAATGATTGTTTACTACAATTGAGATAAAGTAAGATTATGTACAGGCAAGGGCTATTTATATAATGTCAAAAGTTTCCGTGATCCATTCCGTTAAAGATTGTATCAAATAATATACTTTTTCAAAATGAGTAGGTTTGGATTCACATTTGAAAAATTACGTGTGTATAATCTGAAAAGCGTAATATATTATTAAGCTGATACGGTAGAAGTTGAAGACTTTACTAATCAAGACTTAAAATCATAATTTAATTCGAAAATATATCTTCATCTTAATTGTTCGTTAGTAAGTACAGGTACTTGTGTTAGTTACGTAATAAGAAGCAGATCTATTATTTACTATTTGTACTGTTATCATGAGATAAATGATAAAGATCGAAGTATGAGCAGTATGCTTTAAATCGGTCTAAACGATAGATAAATTTGCATTTCGTTTAAAAACATTCCCAGTTTGCTTCTGATATTTAACATGATAAAATAATGCAAACGAAAAAATATTCTTCAACAAAAAACATTTCAGGCATCTATTTAAGATCTTCGTATGGGTAATCAGACCCATATTATTCATAGCAGTAAATACGTAGTTTGATCCATATAGCTGCAGATAGAAGGCTGTGGTGGGTATTTACGAAGGATGGTTCAATCCATACCAAGTGGTCAAAAAAAAAATAATTGGTTGCTTGACCATCTCAGAAAAAATTAATATTTGGTACCCTTATGTTTGGGGGGTTCAAAAATATTTTTTCAAAATTTTTATTGTGTACCATTTGGAAATGGCGGTCGTATTTGTTTTAGGCCGCACGCTATTTTTCGCGTTTGCAGGCATCTTCGATTTTTTAAATTTTACAGCAATGGATCTTGAGAAGGCTAGCTCAAATAAACTGCATTGAATTCAGTACACTGTGGCCTACAAAATAATACCATAATTACCTAATTATATGTATTTATTCATATATTTTTTACAGCTCAAAATTATTGGTCGGAAATTGGCAAAAATCAATTTTTTTAAAAACAACTTTTTGAACTTTTTTTCAAGGTTTAACCTGCAATATTTTTGTTGGGGGACCAGATAAAAATCTGAAAAATGCACACATAATAGATCTTTATGATATCAAACTTAAGTATAAATTTCAACTTTGAGATTCAACAACAAAAAATACGTTATTTTCGCATCCGCTATATACAGTATGTCTAGTAATCTTATGATTATCTAATTAAATACAAACTTTGAATCTCAAAGTTGAAATTCATACTGAAGTTTGATATCATAAAGACCTATTATGTGTGCATTTTTCAGATTTTTATCTGGCCCCCCAACAAAAATATTGCAGGTTAAACTTTGAAAAAAATTCAAGAAGTTGTTTTTTAAAAATGCATATCTTTTAATGGGTACGATTCTCACCATTAATACTTTATAAAAAGTAACTATACTGTATAGTGTAACAGAAAAAAATTTATTAAGATAGAAATCATTCCTCCTTTGAAAAATTATCCTTCAAAAATTGAATTTTGCCAATTTCCAACCAATAATTTTGAGCTGTAAAAAAATATGAATAAATACATATAATTATGTAATTATGGTTTTATTTTGTAGGCCACAGTGTACTGAACTCAATGCAGTTTATTTGAGAAGGCTAGGACTATCAATTGCTGTACAATTTAAAAAATCGTAGATGCCTGCAAACCCGAAAAATAGCGTGCGGCCTAAAACAAATATGGCCGCCATTTCCAAATGGTACACAATAAAAATTTTGAAAAAATATTTTTGAACCTCCAAAACATATTGGAATCTACATACCAAATATTAATTTTTTCTGAGATGGTCAAGCAACTAGTACTGGACCACTTGATATGGATTGACCCTAAAAGATTAATGCAAATTTTGGATAATTGGCTAAGTGTTTTAGCCAACATGTTCTACACCCTGGATTCAATTTTCAGGGCCCTATCCAACAAATTTGCATAGTTTGTAGCCTTAGTAGTTTGTACCTAAGTAAATAGCAAATGTCAAAATTCAAGTGGGTGTATATTAGGGAACGACTTGCCTGAATGTATATTTTTGGAAAATCAAAGGTAAAGAAAAAACCTGCTTAATTAACACATGGCGACCCTTTTGAGTCCTCGAAATTCTGAAGTAAATGCTCTGGAAAAAAGGGAATACTTAATTGGAAAGAAGATAGGTCAAGGTTCAAACAAATGTCTGGTCTTTGGGTATAATTCTATTTATAATGGCCATTTGATATGGATTGATCCGGATGTGTTGTTGAATAATAATGACAGAGGGTGTCTCAGAACTTTGTGTCACCACAGAGGCAAAAACTGGAATTTCAAAACATTCAAGTATAATTTTTAAATTGTTATAAAATTATGAACGTTGACGATAATAAATTCTCTATTACACACATTTTCTTATTTTATTTTATTGTATATTGTGTGGAAATGACATTGATTGGATTAATTATTGAATAAACAGTATAAATATCCTACGCGTAATTTAAAAATCAATATATTTTTTCTCCGTGTAGAAACAAAATGCACAATAAAAGACAAAAAAATACGTTTGAACAAAGAACATTCCAGGCATGTATTAAAAAATCTCCGTATATATGTAATCAAAATAATGATATTATTCGTAGCAGCAAATACGTAGTTTAACTGTAGAATGACGTAAAATTTTTCCCATGTAAAAGTTGACTGTAACTTAAGCATTTCATTAGATCTCGTCTCCGTCTTCGAAGTACTGAGTCTATTTTTAATGCAATTGCCTGTAATTGCCAAGTGTAATGGACATCTTCAACTGCCATGGTGAGCGTGAATGTCGGAAGCTGAAAAGGCGGCAATCAAAGCTGTAATCTCAGCACCATCGTTATTTTCCTCGACGAGTATCTTCCATCTCTGCCTCTCCGATGGACTTCCATCGATACCGAACGGGCCAGAACGACGCTGACGCGAAACGTTTCATGTGAATTTAATATGCATATACGCGTAGCAGATATCCACTTAAACGTTATATTTTTTCTCTTGTATGTCACGATCAAAGCAAGTCACGATCAACTTCAATGATGGGACCTTGCAGGGAACGCTTCGAGACCCGGTAATAGTAATACCACAAGTTGATAACTGCGGGCAATGATCACTCTGAACTCCATCGGAATAAATGGGTGATGGGTGATGGCTGATGGGTGCCGGCTGACGGCGACGGTGACGATGACGTACATAGATGATGGCTCAGGGATCAAACACAAAAAAATATTTAAATGAAAATTCATGTCTGTCATTTATTAATGGTTATGTAATAATTATCTATTTCTTCTATGATAACTAAGAAAATATATTTAATATACTTCAGTTATTTATATTTCGACCTTTCGCTTTCAAAACCACGAATGCTGAGTCATGCCAGGGAATCCCGATAATTTAAAAGTCCTCGAGTAGGAATTTGAGTATTTTTGCTTCCGAGAAAGATCAGGGTATACTTTGAATGAATTTAAGAACAAATAAGAGGTTATATATTTTTACAGTTTTCTATATGGAGCATTAGTAAAATCCAAGTCACTTTCAGAATTAATAATACATAAATGGCTGGAAAACGTCATCCCATAATCTAGGAATCAAAACCCTACAACTTATATTTTGTTGTTGATAATAAGATAAGATATTGAATTATTTGAGAGGTGATTTATATTTAAAGTATGTATTAAAATACTTTCGTCCCTAGAGGCGAAACTTATAGGATTTTCCGTCACTAGGTACGGAATTGATATTTTCGTTAATGATTATATTGGAACTAAAAGGCTTTCCAGTGCAGCAATATCGCATTAATCAATAAATTCTGTATTATGATATTCAATATTTTAATAATATTCGATAGAGAAAATGAGAGATTATAGTGTTTCTATCAATAATATAAAGTGGTTGTTCAGAGAATATTTCGCGTGACAGCCATTTCTCGGTTTATTCTCTAAGAAGCAACGCCAACGTTTGAAATCTTTGGCTAACGCGGTTGAGTTAGTACACCGGTATCAGCATCGGCACACTACGACATATTTCATTTTGTCGCCTCCAGATATCTTGAATCCGTAACTGGAATTAATTTGATAAATGACAGATTAGGCTGTATTTTCTGCACTAGGGTATTCAGTGCTACATAAATTATGAATGTTTAACTTGAAAGGACATGCGGAATTGCTAACATAACGTACTTATCAACGCACATCATATACAGTAATATTTTAAAGCGTCATTTAATTTTTAACTGCAAATGAGAGAAAAGTTTAGTTTTGCTTTTTTTGTTTCTCCGACTACTACCTACTGCATAGCTTTAAATCACCTTTTTTGGGCGATATTACAAGTAAATAAATGATTTTAGTGTTTATAAAATCCCTAGATTGTAACTATATTTTACTTAGTTTACAGGCTGTCCTCCTTATCTATGACTGGAGGAAGAGATGGAAAATTAAACTTAATGAAACTAAATCACTCCAAATTAACTTTACAAACAAAAGGATAGATCACATTCCATATTCAAACACAGCAAAATACTATTATTCTTAGATATAGTAGAACCCACCGCTTTATGAGAAAGAAAAAACGCTTTAAAAACAGCAAAGGATACCGCCAATAGAAGAAATGCTAATTGATCTGGACATTTTTGAGTTCTTTAATGTCGAAAACGCCGTACACTGTCCATATACATAAAAATAAAATGATATTTTGGCTATTAGGACCACTGTGCAAAGATTCAATAACCAACTTACTGGAGATCGTTAAGGGTAATTTGCGTAAAATTTCTATATTGATTAACTTTTTTTAATATGAATTTACACTTTAATTTCTATAACGCATATTAGATTTAAATAGAGGTTGACCACTCCACCTGGCCCATAGGTTCATTGTGAGATTCACAAACGTTGCTAATTAAAATTTTGTCTCAAATTTTAATTCTAAAATCAAAAACACGGTGAATAAAGTCATAAATATTATAAATTAATTAAGCTTACCTACCCTATCTCAACCCTCACCATTGGATTCACTGTCATCAACATTGATAATCAATTTGGTCGGATTCGTTATATAAGAATTTTCTTCTTTGATAACATGTTTGATTTTTGTCTGCCAATCATCAGCTGAACTTTTGTTAATTTCTTCTTTTACCAAATTTGCTATCAACCCGTCAAATTTGGGAAACACGTTATAACGCCTTATTCTTTTTTTAATTGTCCCCAAATTAATTCTGTGGGGTTAAATACACAAAAATAAGGCGGAAGGCGCAATACCTCGTGGCCCCTTTTTGATGCCATTTCATCAATAAAAAGTTTTATAATATATATGTAAAGATGCCCAAACGATATGTACAAATGTTTAGAAGTGTCATTTCAAGTTGACATTTTTACTTGATTCCTTTTTCAAGTTAGAAAAATGGCGTCGAATGATGTAATTCCTGCTGGAATAAAAGTTGTAAATAAGCTAATTGTCGATGGATTACTAAAAATCAGAGAAAAAATTTCAAGTTGAAAGTTTTATACAAAATAACCTCACAATTAGAACCCTCCGTGGATGGTTCACACTAGCGTCAGCGTCTATTTGGTATTTGAGGTATTTTTTTTGTAAAATAAAGTGTAGAATTTTTTCTCTGATTTTTAGGAATCCATCCACAATTAGCTGATTTACAACTTTTATTCCAGCAGGAATCACATCATTTGACGCAATTTTTGTAACTTGAAACAGGAATCATTTAAATAAAAATGTCAACTTGAAATGACTTGAATCAAATATTGAAATAGTATGAACGTTCACTTGAATTCAGGTTACTCCTTTCAAGTTACTTGAATTCAAGTAACTTGTAAAATCTAAACGCCGCTTTATAGAAATTAAAATGTAAATTCATATTAAAGAAAGTTAATCAATATAGAAATTTTACGCAAATTACCCCTAACGATCTCCAGCTAAGTTGGTTATTGAATCTTTGCACAGTGGTCCTAATAACCAAAATATCATTTTATTTTTATGTATATGGATAGTGTACGGTGTTTTCGACATTAAAGTACTCAAAAATGTCCAGATCAATTAGCATTTCTTCTATTGGCGGTATCCTTTGCTGTTTTTTCTTTCTCATAAAGCGGTCTGTCACTATATAATAAGCTTATGCTTTATAAGCAGATACTTAAAACCATGGAATCCAACTATGGAGATGCACCGAAGCAACCAACTTAGCAATCATTCGAAAATTTCAAAACAAAGCACTGAAGAACATAGTACATTCGCAATAGTGACCTCCACAGGGATCTGGAAATGGACACTGTTGACCAGACCATCAAGAAATTAGCCAAGAGTCATGAAGAAAGACTTCATCATCAAGTCAATGTCGAGGCTATCCAGCTCCTTGACAATACTGAGTTCTTTGAGTTAGTTTAGTGTTTTTAGTGCAAAAGCAGAGCAAGTGTGTGCACGTTAAACTTTAGTGCAATCCATTCTACAGAAAAACATTGTATATTACTTTACAAAATGATTCAATGATAGGAATTTGCGATATCGTAACTTATGCTACCATGTTTAAACAACAAACTGAAATAGAATTCGCTGTTACGATATTATTTTGTCTAATAATAACAATAAATGCAATTGAGATACAATGAAAATTCTTGGACTCAAATAAAGATCGTTCTTTAGTGAAGCTGTTTTATAGAAGGAAAAAATGGTAACTATTCATATCAGGTGTCGGTGTCGATAGATCGACTGCGCTAGTCATCCAAGTAGGTACATTTAGATTTGAAGCGTTGAATATTATTATGAAGTTTATTAATTACATTTAAATGACGTTGAACATCCAATTGTAGGTGTGGTTTCAATGAACTATCACTTCCGTGACCTGGTATTTTGATAATGTTGTTCTTACTTGTAATTTTTAATTAAATTATTCTCAGCAGTGGATCGGTTTGAGTGGTTAGTTTTTTTACATTGTACTGCGTTATAACTAATGTTTAAGGTATCGATTATTTTTTAATAGTAATAATGTTCTAGAAATGACAGGATTATTATTATAAATGCCATAAAAAGCTAAAACTGAAGGACAATTATAAATATAAAAAAATAAACAAGACAGAAAATCTGAAGGGGAAGTTCACCGATTTGTGCTCTACCACTTAACTCTTGTTTCTTGTTTTAGTAAAGTTTATATTATTTTGTCTACCTAACCTAAGCCTGTCTAATCTAAACCTAAACTTTTTACTTACTTACTATATAAGGACTATGAAATGTTTTGTGATAAAGTTAGAGGTTATTTTTATGCGTTTTATTTATAAATGAATTGAAACAAGCTTTAAAATGAAATAGGCGTTAAAATCACGCAAAAATTAGCTTTGTTACTTTGCAATCAATAAATGTAAATAATAAAAAAAAACATTCCCCCGATGTGTGTTGCCAGATTTATAAATGACCTCCATAGCAAGCTGTCTCTCGCTGACAAATAGAAAAACCTCTAGTTATCCGTGTTGACAGATGTACGTGTTTAATAACTCGAAAAACTCTTGTCACTTCTCTCATACAGCCTCGCTACGGCTACGATTTTTCTTAGACCAATCTAATTTTGACGCTCCGTTTCCCAACGGGCTTTTGCGTTAAGGATCCTCTTTCCCACAATTTTGATAAATATTTCGTATTAATGTGTAAAGGTCATTCTACATTTTAACGCCGTTTGCTTGAACAGTAGGAATTATACAGTTTAGTCAATGATGAGTAGTTTAAACCACCGAACTAATTAAACAGATTTATTTTATAATCCTAGAACAATTCCATTAAGCAGATAATGAATGAACACAAATCCATGGATTAATGAATTCGCAGTAATAAAGTGCATTTACAAAAATATTGTATACAGAAGCGTTTCAATTTTTAGTTTCAGGATCGCTGATTCCGAATCAGTCGTCAGCTTGACCTCATCAGGTCAGGGTCAATGTAATTTGAGAGCCAAATTGAGGAAACCGTCTGGGAAAAATCTGAAAAAATTCATACAAAAGATTTAGGATCGCTGATTCCAAATCAGAGGTCAGCTTGACCTCATCAGGATCGCTGGTTACCTGACCTGACCAAATTCTCATCAGGTCAGGGTTAAGGTCTTTTGAGGGACAAATTAAGGAAACCTACTGGGAAAAATCTGAAAAAATTCATACAAGGATTTTTAGGGTAGCTGAATCAGAATCCGCGGTCAGGGTCATTGTAATTTGAGAGTCAAATTGAGGAAACCTTTTGGGAAAAATCTGAGAAAATTCATACAAAAGATTTAGGATCGCTGATTCCGAATCAGTGGTTAGCTTGACCTCATCAGATCAGGGTTAAGGTTATTTGAGGGTCAAATTGAGGAAACCTTCTGGGAAAAATCTGAAAAAATTGATACAAAGATTTTCAGGCGTAACGAAAATCGATTTTCGCCTTACTTGTTACCTCCCTAAACAGTCGTACTCATAAATCTACAAATTCCGAAAAAAAAAATGTCCCGGTTAGGCTCCAGGCCTGGCCGGAAGTGGGGGATCCAATATTTCAGGAACCCGATCGGGTCCAAGTTTACATTTTGCGTCCGAACAAAATAATTTTTACACTGACCAACTCTACCCATGGGAGTGGAGGGGGGGATATTTTTCAGGTTCTTCAAGTCAAAAAATCTTGTACCCCCACCCCAAATCTCAACCGGATCGGAAATTTAAAATATGGCATAAAAATCCAGCAGCTCAAGCACTAAAAATTGCACCAGTGCAGATGCCTTTGAAAATGGTAAAAAGTGAAATAAAATAATAGTAGGATGAAACCCATTGGAAAAGGAAGAGAATATAACAAACATGAAAGGAAAAATAATTTACGGGCGATCATGGGTCGGGAAGTGGAAGGGGAGAGTTTTTAAGGGTAGAAAACTGTTTATCTCGATTTCCGGCAAAACTACAAGTCCTATGGAAAAATTTAATTTTAATAAATAACTCAAAATTGTACATGATGATTTAAAAAAAATTCGGATTCGAGTTTTTTTCGTTTCTTTGCATTTTTTGAGAACATTTACCATAGTATATTTTTTGTACATCATCAAAAAGTAGAGATTTCAACGAACAAAAAGCCCACCGAGTTTTTTAAAAAAGCAGATATATTGACGTGAGAATTTTCGATTGAAAATTAGACTGCTTTTTCGATATTAAGTCAAAATACGGTTAAAAAAATAAATATTTTAAAACAAAAAAATTACAGTGTGTTTGGGACATAAAAAGGTAAGTTTTCACTAAATTTCGTGAAAAAAAATTTTTTTTTTGTAAAAGAAAAATAAAAAACCAAAAGCTTGGTTATTTGAATTTTTCACATAAATTTGTAGATCTTTTTATTACCTACAACTTTGCCATTTAACTTTTTTCCATAGGACTTGTAGTTTTGTCGAAAATCGAGATAAACAATTTTCTACCCTTAAAAACTCCCCCCTTCCACTTCCCAACCTCAGATCGCCCGTAAATTATTTTCCCTATCATTTTTGTCATATTCTCTTCCTTTTCCAATGAGTTTTATCCTACTATTATTTTATTTGGTTTCAAAAATTATCGACACTGGTCTAACACTATCTCATACCTTAGATCTTAGATCACAGTTGAAACTATTTTCACATAGTCAAAAGTTCATTGCTAAGACTGCAAAAGTTAGAATTCTCAACTCTATTTTGAGATTTGGACACCTATCAAATTTTCATTCAAACTACTCAATATGTGTTAAACGAGGTATTGTCAAATCTGTTTTGACAGAGGAAAGACAATTTATTCAAATGATAATATTTTACTTAAGGAATTATCATTTATTAAATCTGTCTTAATTAAGAATAACTTCCCAAATAAACTTATAGATCATGAACTTTACCGAGATATTAAAAATAAAGAAGAAAATTTAATCGCCCATTACGTATTTCATTCAAACGTAGTAAAAATAGTTTATATTCTAAAATTATCGGAAAAACTTAGAAGGATTTGCAATAAATTTAATTTAAGAACAGTTTTTGAAAAAATAATACATAATGAAATCCAGAATACCAAAAATTGTTTTTATATAGGAGAAACATCTAGACCTTTTCATATAAGACTTAATGAACACCAATCATACATTAAAAATAAACAATTCGAAAAATCAAAAATATGTGAACATGCTTGGGATTTTGGTCATAAAATACAATGGAATTCTTTAACTAGATTATTAAAAGAAACTCATAATTATAAACGCAAAGTTTTTTTCTTATATTATTATCATGAAAACTTAATTTATGACCAAGTATAAATTCTCTTATAATATGCAAATGCATCACTATCCTTTTAAAATCGTTCATAGACACGTCACAGATTTTGCCATCTTAAATTTCAAAATGTATTTCTTTGTTCCATGTTGTTATCATATCTTGTGACATTTTCCACTGATGTGTTTATATAGTAAATTATTATTATAGAAGAACATTTAAAAGAACTACAGAAATCAATCTTTATTATTGTTTGTATTTGTTGCAGAGAACCTCTTACACAAGATTAACCTTGTCTTCGCTTTTTAACTGTAATGGAAATATAAATAAATTATTATTGTAAGTATTACGAAAATTAAAATCGCTGTTATAGCGGGTTAACAGTTAGGAGGCATAAAATTGTGTAGTTAGTAAGCCGGTCCTGGGTGACGCCTTTCACAAATATATAGTATAAAATGTCACGGCCTAAAGTTCATACAATGCGGCATTCCTCGATTCCTGACTTCTGAATCTGATTCATAACACAGGCAGTCATCGTAGTGCGCTGTGCAGGCCTTGGAGCTTTTATTAATTATTGTGATTATGCACATACTGAAGTGGTCTTCTATTATGCTGCCTTTATTGTGTTCCTGAATGCAATACCTGTTATGATTACACGTTATGCGAAAATTGTATGCATAGTGTCTCTTGAGGTGTGTCTTCTAAATGATGTTCGTTCACTCAGCACGACCGCGAAACGCGTAGCCACTCCGCGAGTTAGAAATTTAATTGCTACCATTCGTTTTCCAGTCCTCTCTCACTTTTTCTTACCCCAAAACAATAACTGTAACTGCAAACACACATATTGTTTTTCCATTTTAAAATAATCATTTTATACTAAAAGAAAATTTTCTGAACTTATACGTGTCTGTATTTGAATTAAGGAGTTTTTTTTAACTGTCAGTGGATGTTACTAACATGTTTTCTCTAGTTTTTTGTTAATTATCTTTGGTCCTGATTGATTGGAATGGTTTTAAAAATGTATCTCTAGCATTTTGTATGTGGTCAGTAATGATTGTGCTTTTTACGTAATTCATTAAAAATAGTATGTTATTAACCTGTTATCTTCGTAACTGTTTCTTCACCCGTGCAATGGACGGATCTAAAAAAGGTCAACGAGTCCATAACCAAGAACCCATTTTAGTCGTGCACTTTTTGTTCCCATATTAGAAAGTAAAACGTTCAAGGAAACACACTAAACATTTACATTATATCGACCATTACAATTAAATAATTGTTTACAAAGACATAACTATCATCATTTATTTAAAAAAAAAAATGTTAGATCAAGACCGGACTGGCTCTGGCTTAAAATAATAATAATAATAAAAATGAGGGGGGTGGGTAGAGCACTGGACTCATAATCCAAGGGTTGTGGGTTCGAATCACACCATAGGCAGAAATCTTTTTCTGATTTTTAATTAATTAAAAATTTAGAAATTGATTTTCATATACTAGGTGTGATTCCTCACTCGACCATTCACTGTTGGGTTCTAATTAACAGTGCTGTTCCTAAAGTGGCGCTGGGAAACAGTAACAAAGCCTACACAGAACACGAGGCTAATGGCCATAGTAGTCGATGCCGTTGACACAGAAGTAAAAAAAAAATAATAAAAATGGGTTGTAGTCAACATGACAAATTCGTTTCTTAATGTGTTTAGGAATTAGTATATTTACGGAGACTATTTCCACCAATGACAAACGCGCAAATTTGAAGTACAAATGGTTTCTAGATGAAAAAACTGTATGGCAGCTCCTGTCAGCAGTTTTTTTTCTAGTTTACCCGCGGAAAAACTTGACAGCTGTTGTCACAAAAAATTACAATACCTTTGATAACAAGTAATTATGGTCTCCTAGGACACCAGAAAACGACGCTAAACAATTTTTCTGATTTTATTGTCAATAAATTTTGTAATATTGTTTTTAAACCGTGCTAGTCAGCTTAGATAGTGAAAATGAGTCACTTGTTGAAATATTGATCTGGCGATTGAGAAAACTGTACCGTTAAAACCCATACGTCAATATGGAAACAGTTTACGGAAATACGAGCTTTTGGAAACTACAAGTTTAGACCAACTAAACCTAATCGTGAAAGATTGGGCGTGGAATATGAAGAAAGAAAACGGTGAAAATTACGAAGAACTAGTTGTGAAGACAATGCGGAACACCGTTGCAAAAAATGCAAGAGATGTATTTTATGAAGTGGAAAATAATGTTTGATCCATTTAAAGATATTATCTTCAAGTCTAGTAGGGAAGCTCGTAATGCGAAACGAAGGAATTTGCAGATGTACGCCAATAAAAGGAAATCGAGCTCTGCTTCACTAAAATTAGAAGAATACTACGCAATGGTTGTATTATGGGACGAAGACACTCCGACCATATCGCTTCAGTAGAACTTGCCTGGAGAGGTGGAGAAGCAGTCAATTGCAGAGTTCATTAGTTTAAAGAGGAAGTGGATAATTCTGGGATTAAAACAGGTAGATAACATAATTACAAATTTTTTAAAGTAACTGATTTTCATAAATCCTACTTTTTAGGAAGTGTAGGATATAATCATCTCTTCAATAAAACGGCCCAGGGTGGAGAAAAAAAATGGCCGATAGTAAATGGCTGGTCCCAACACAAAGAACCCTACCTTTTGTCCAGTCCGTCTAAAATTCTAATGGTTAAACGTTCATCTAGAATAACAACTGATAGCTTATTCTTAACAGTAAACCCATCATGGAACAAAGAACAATCAAGTGGATGGTACAAAAACACTCCAGTGGGAAAAAATGAACTTTCGAAATGGACTAAAAAAGCAGTAGAGAAGGCAGGATTAAATACAAACGAAATAAAAATAACAAACCACTCTATGCGGTCGACAGCAGTCAATAACCTGGCTAAAGGCGGGGTGGGTGAACAACAATTAATTAAAATTACTGGCCACAGTTCAGCCAACTCAATTAAGCCTTATCTGCAAATGGATAATGAGCATTATTCCATCATAAACACTCTTAGAAGTGACGCCTCAGATTTTCCAGCTAAAAAACAGAAAACAGAAGATCCTGCAGCCACTCCTCGAGCTTCTCACTCACACTAAATTACCTGTTTTTCAGTTTTCAAATTAATAGCTACATATTTATTATGTATGCATATATAATAGGTAGTATGTTTTGTAAGCTACGTGTATGCTGAATAATCTGTTACTCATGAAATAGTCTTGTCAAATACTATTCGGGCATCTAATTTTTCCTGTGGAAAAAATCGAAAAAACACAATGCAAAGTAATATTTTTTTAACAAAATGCATTCCTATAGGTGCAAAAGCCTTCGTCTTCGACTCGGATTTTTGTTGACAACAGCACTCGTGTTTCTTGTTAAAATATTACTCAGCAACGTGTTTTTTCGATTTTTTTCGAAAATATTAGATGCCCTTATGATATTACTTACGATTATCTGTACTAGGGTCACTCCGATAAATTGTATAAAATAAAATATAAAAGTCACTCGAGGCAGTTAGTATGTTTGTATTTTGGACCAATTCACATTTATACTGTAAAATTTTTTGTAATTCGCCTCTAAATGTTGAAAGGCTTTTGAGAGATTTAACGTTCACGTATAACGCAATTTTTGTAACGTCCCTTTTGAATTTAATGAAAATGTACTGGTGAATGGGATTGAAAAGGATGAAGAGATTTGACAATAACAAAAAAAAAAGGTGATTTTCCGAAAATTCACCACCACAAAGTTATTGATGGTCCAGAGAAAAGCAAAAGTAAAAAAGCGCCGCTAATATAGAAATACGAAACATATGTTAAATTCGAGTGGCCATTTGCTTAATTGAAATAGGTATTCGGCTTTCATTGGCCCATTCAAAAGTCGAATTCTAGTCAAATGAATTGAAATACTGTTCTTTTTGCGTACTCACTGTATTCGGCAGCCTTTTTATACAAGGGTCAAACGACCTGTATACTCGTTCATTCGCATATTCATTTTATCATTACTCTATCTCCGCCGAAATTAGTCTAATTACATTTTCGTCTTTAGATATTATTACTTTTATTGTAAGAAATACTTTTTTTTTAAATATTTATTTTCGATTGCTGGGATATCGAAGAATCAGGTTCTGTATGCCTAATAATGGTGAAAGAAAATGGCATAAAATTAATAAAAATTTATTCGGCTCCAAAAGTTTAATAATAATCGAAATATTTTGGAAAAATCCAAAATGTTTTCTTAAAAAACAAAATCAAAGTTATTGTTGAAGTCTGGGCCAATATAATTCAATGCCTGTTGGGAACATATTATTGGAGATTGGAGATGTTTGTATTTTCACTACTATTCTGTAATATTAGTTATTAGTTACATAATTTAAAAAAGTTTTCAATGAATTTTAACTTTGATGTTTAACTTCAGTACCCTATGGATAAGTGTATTTCCTGAAATTTAAATTGTATCTGACTTTGATTATATGTCGTTTACAGGCCTGATGATAGCAGTTTTGTGCCGAAACTAGTTGCCCTTATAATCTTTTTAAATGTACCTACTGACTTTGAGGCGTTTTATTTTAATGAAACATTGACCACATTTGAGAATGGATGACTTACTTAGTTTATTAATTTAAAACCCTCCGAAAAATTACTTTTTCGGACGTGGGCTGAAAAGTTCTTCTTCTTGTTATTGTATACTGTCCGGAATTTGACGTTTTTTGACATATTCTAATAAAAAAATCTCTTTAAAACCATTCTTTTCGTTTAATTGTTAGAAATGTTATTTAGTGAAATACTATTACTTTTTATTTAAAACTAGTTACTGAAAATGTATTTGTGTCACAATTTTTTTTTAAATAAAATATTTTCTTCAATTAAAAAATTTATTTTTGTACGCAGTTAATTAGATAAAATGTTTAATGCAGTATTTGAGTAGTAAGACAAAAGAATCGTCTGGAATATTTGAAGAATGTGAATTTTTGCGACCAGAGGCAAATGAATATTGTAAAAGGCCCCTGCTCTCCAACAAACAAGTCTACTAATTGGCCACAGTAATAAAATATATACAATAGAAGTTAAATAACGGTTAGAGAGTCCAATCTAATCCTTTGGCTAACGCATTTATCGAAGAGGAGAAATTGAAAAATCATATAAACAATGGGAGATGCCACACCAATGGGCCGAGGGCCATAAAGTTGATAGATAGGGTCAGTAAAGTTGAACTAACCCAGGGGTACCATAACTCGCCTCTCAGACGGTATACACGCCCGTCGAAGTGATATACTTCTTCCGTCAACCGCCGTAAATGTCTTCTGGTCATCGCGAACGTTCGCCAGCTCCGCTCCACGCTCCGATCCGCAGTTGCCGCTTCTACTCCCAGTATCAGCCTCACCCTGCCCCACAGGACTCCGACACACTTCATTGCCGATGCTTCTGCCCATATTCTTTTAATCATTTCACATATTTTACCAATTCCTTAAGTAATATTTATTTCATTTTCAAATTCAGCATTGACATCTGTTAAGAACTTAAACTTTAGCTTATTTTGATTGTGCTTATTACTAGTTGAACTTAACGATCCTGATGTAGTTACATAAGAATTTTAATGCGTTATTATAATTAGTTAACAATTAAATGTAAATACTTCGGATAGTTCAATAAATTGACTGGCATGCAATATCCTCAAGTTTTTATACTGGAACTGTCGTTCGTTGAAGAAACTTTCTAACTGGCAATAAATTCGGATTAAGGATCAATCATCGGTCGTGTCGCATAATCTCGTCGGCTGAACTCTAGGATTTCAATTTGTAGATGGTATGATATAAAACGAGTAGACATTTTGACAGGTCACTTTGTCAATCCAGTTGAAACGTTCCTCCAATCGGGGAAATTGTCTAATTTCCGGTGTGCATGAGAGAACAATGTGCACGGTTCTTCGTCACTCATCGCTGCTAGTTGCGTGATCTTCAAAGAATAACCATCAACTATTATTAAAATATCTCCACCAGTACATAATAAAAATCGCTATATAATTACGTAACAAGATACTGCAGAAAACACAAAACACTTAAGCAACTTGGAATGCTCACGAAAATCGTATAAAAATTTATAAATGGATGTGATTAAAATAAAAACTCACACCCATTATAATCATTATAATTTTCGTTTACAAAATTATCAAGTTTCAATGTGAACTCATTTGCCTTCTCGATGCATATTTGTGAAACAACTACAATCAAATGACGTATGTGTAATTCATTTAACGCTTTATGTAGTACGTGGTTATTGTGAATGACGATTGTAAGCAACTAGATAATTTGTAAACACCTTATACAACTAAGATACCTTCAGAAATTATGAAGAAAGTTCATGACCTTGGATTTTGACCAAACATGGCTGCATACTTTTCCGGAATCAAAAAAAATTCGTTGGTCAGCTCGAAACTACAGACCCTTTCTCAAATAAGGCTCATTTTAGTAGAGCACATAGGGGTATGAAACCTGGCCATAAATTGATTTTAGAAAGTTGTGTTTTTAAGGCAATTAATTGTATCCAAAAATTCTTCGGGTCCTATAAAAATAATCCAGCTAGATTAAATATTTATTTTAAATTTCCCATTACTATAACCTAACATAATTTCTATACAATGAAATATAAGATAAATTTGTGAGGATTTAGAAAATACAGATGTCCAATTTCAAAGAATTTTCCAATTTTTTTTTACAAGAAAATCAGTGCTCTTGGAAACAATATAATTAGAGTTACATATCAGTTCAAAGTATATAAATAAAATAAATAATAACATTGTCGTTCTGTATTATAATTTTGTTGAAATTGACATTCGTCCCTTTAAAAATGAACAGTATCTTAAAACGATTCTAGAAATCTGGTTGAAAAACAATTCGTCTTTATCAGATAATGTAATGGATGCCTTGTGTGAATATCGAAAGTTCTAAAATTATAAAAGTACGGTTTCGTACAATTTAATATCTAAGCAATAGCTCTTGATTAAAAAATATAAACAAATATTAACCATTTAAAAAACATTCACATTTTAGGTTATATACAGGGGGATTCATAAAGAATAATAAATATTTAAACAGTAGTCTTAGAATATTAATATATCGCCAAATAACATAGTTTCATAAGTTAATAACCAAAATATTGTAAAAAAAATCGACTTAAAACATATTCATTAGGAGAGTAGACCTTATATTATTCAGCAAAATATTAATATTTTAAGCTTCTGAATCAACGATTAAAACATTTACTCTTCTTTATGAATAACTTTGGATAACAAACATACATATTGAAGAAATTAAGTTTGGCGGAATTGCAACAATGTATCGACATGGTGAAGCTCCTCCATAAATATCTAGACACTGTCTTCCTCGTCGAATGAATAATACAGGAGTAGATGGAATGAAATCACACCCTATTCATTAGCAGCATCAAAATGACAGAGGAAACAAAGAGGAAGACAATAAAATAGTCGAGTGTGTTGGTCGTCGTTCCTCAAAGTAGCACACTAGACCAAAGATCAATACTCAATTATCGGTGCTTGATAAGACTGAGCACCGCTGCACTGTTGATGGTCCACTAATGCCGCATGGTGGTCGTTAGCCACCCTTACACCATCTACGCATCAGTAGCGCCACATATTTTTTCCATCACGAAGTTCGCAACAATTCATTTATATCCAATTTTTATATTAGTATAAATAATTTATTTATTTATAGTGGAGTGACATTAGACGATATTTTTTAATTTTTTCGATTTTATACATAAAGAGAACCTTGTAAAAAAAAATTTAATAAATTTCCAGCCCAAATTTATTGAAAACTTTTTTGCAAGCTTCTCTTTATGTATAACATCGAAAAAATTTGATTTAGCTCTTACATCCATATACAATTCTAATTTCACTCCACTATTAAGAGGGGCGTCGCGACAGGTATGCCAAACTACAAACACCAAAAATCCCCATCTTTATCTTTATCTTTTATCACTGTCTTTCTGCAATAATGAAGAGAGATAGATATCTTAAGACTTCAGTGAATCTCCTGTATGCTAGGTGGCGCTGCTAGTATTAAAATATAATATATTATTTGGGATATCTAAGGAATCTGAGAGAATAAATTTTCTTTATTTTCACGGTTAGTCTTGTCGCAGAGAGCGCTAATAATCCATTTGTCATGAGTTCGATACCGGCTTCAGCCACGACAGAAATTTTATTTTTTATTTTTAGGAAATTTCATTTTTTTGTTTACTATTTTTTTTCTAGCATCAAAATAGAGTTTATATTTTATTAATTTAATTAATTTTCAATTATTTTCGTATAAATCCGTTTATTTTAATATGAATAGCGCTGCCACGCGACTAATCCCACTAAATACATCAGATAGGAATGGAGCTCGGAAAATAATATTTCTAACATAAAAAAAATATTTAAACATGAATGGATTCATACGAAAATTGAGAATTATATAAATGTATAATCTTTAGGGTGAAGCAAGAATTTTTTTAAAAAATGAATTAATAAATAATTGGCAGCCCCAAACGCAAAATGTTTTTATCAATATCTATTTGTTTAAACAATTGCAGAATACATGAGTTATCGACACAAAAAACTGCGTTCTATGAACAAAATGCAACATTGTAACCACAATAAATTATCTGCAAGTCCTTTTATAAAAAAAATTGTTAATGTTGGAACATTAATTTGTATAAAACAATTGAACGGTTACAGATAAAAAATCGCTGCAAGTCTTAAACCATGGGTTATGATAAATTGTTCATGTTTCATCCCTTGAAATTTTTTTTGTCCGTGTCACTGTTTTCGTTAAAAAGTCCAAAAAAAGGGTTGAAAAATTAAAATGCTCACCAAAAACCATCGCTTTTAACAATAAAGACGGCTATTTGTTTGCAACTAATGTTTTGTGATGTTTTTGGCGGTTTTTCCATCCGTTTTGTGACGTGATTTTACAATTTAGTTATTGTTATTATTCGTGATTTGGTTGGTCTCTGATTGAGCAGGTCACCTAACGCATATTGCATTTTTGCTTTTATCTCCATTAGAGCTACATTATTACGGTACAAAAGTGGTGTGAAACGAACACAACAGTATTTTTAGGTTTTAGATTCTGATTGTTTACCCTCCTCGGTGAAAAAGGACACCCTTTTCATTTTTGTGAAAAAAGACACAATTTTTTTTTATTTTTTATATTTTATATATAGAGAAAACAGGGACATTTCCACAGAAATATTAGAAGAATCGTAAGTTTTCTAAAGTTATGTTTTAACCATATTTTTTATAAGTTATTAAGCTTTTTATTTCAATTTTTTGATTATGTACATTTTCCTAGATTTAATGAAGAAAGTGTCCCAGAACAGAACATCGAAGAAGAGGGATTCCCAAATGATTGCAGCGAAATATTACAAGAATTGTAAGTTTTCATAAAGTTTTATTTTTTATAAGTTATTCCTATGAAGTACCCATAATAAAAAGTCTGTCAAAGTAATTTTCATATACCTAGCTTTTTATTTCAATTTTTTGATTATGTACATTTTCTTAGGTTTAATGAAGAAAGTGTCCCAGAAGAGAACATCCAAAAAGAGGGATTCCCACAAGAAAGAATTACAGAAAGAAAGAAAGAAGCTGACAAGATGAGAGTTTTCTGCAAGAGGATATTTTAGAAGAGGTCATCCAACTCAATGACTTTCCACGAGAAGGAAATACAGAAGAGGATTTCACACAAGAAAATTTAGAAGAGCACTTCCTGAGCCAAGAAGAAATAAATTTAAAATCATATAATAATTCAAAACCTGGAATAATTTCTTCAGATGAATATGACAGATAAGAAATATTAGAATATTTGCATAAATAGAGTTTTTACATACCAAGAATTTAACTAGATAACAACAAGGAAATTCTTGTGTCCGTTTTGTTGACAGTATTGACCAAGGCATTCTAATTAGGTGAATTAATATTTTTAATGCATGGGTACGTTATATCTATCTTTAGACTTATAAACCATAATGAAAATTCTTGGCCAGCTAGCTATCGACATGTTCTAGTACTTGCATTTATTAATCATAAATTTATTTCAGATT
Source organism: Crepidodera aurea (assembly GCA_949320105.2). Taxonomy (NCBI): domain Eukaryota; kingdom Metazoa; phylum Arthropoda; class Insecta; order Coleoptera; family Chrysomelidae; genus Crepidodera; species Crepidodera aurea. The sequence continues at coordinate 14,791,497 of OX439478.2, forward strand.
TTCAGTTCGAGTACTTGCATTTATTTCATATTTTCAGTTTGAGTACTTGTATTTATTAATCATAAATTTATTTCAGAATCTTATTTCTAGTACCGAGTACTTGCATTTATTAATCATATATTTATTTCAGATTCTTATTTCTAGTACTTGCATTTATTAATCATAAATTTATTTCAGATTTTCAGTTCGAGTACTTGCATTTATTAATCACAAATTTATTTCAGATTCTTAGTTCTAATACTTGCATGTATTAATTGTAAACTCATTTCTTTAATGTTAACTTTATTGTAAATCATTAAATATTATAAAATCATTTTTGTAAGAAAATAAATTGAACAATTAATTATTTCTTTATTTAAAAGTACCTAATTACAGTTATTCACTAAAACAAAAACAAAACAATACACTATGAAAAAACTGCATTGCTTTTTAGCAATGGACAAAAGACATAATAGCAAATAAAATGTGTAACAAACCTACATCAAGAGTCCCATTGACGGGTTAATATGTGAGACATACTGTAAATATTAATTTCTGCAAATGTCTGTGATTCCCAACTATGCAGACACTATTTTGAATGCACGAATAAAAATCACAAAAAACTGTTATAGTTGAATTGCACATTCTCCATATTACTAATCACTAATTTTGCACACTTTCACACTTCCTTCGAATATGCATAAAAATTGAAGATTTTTTGAACAGCCTCTCGAGAATGGAATTTTTGTTCGTGGAAATATTTTTACCCGTTATAGCTTACACCTTGGAATAGGACATCTCCATTTTTCAACAAATTTTAAAGAATAATAAACATATTAATCATTTAGTGGAAGGTGTGCTTTTGACAATTTGTGATCACCAATTTTAAAGTGAAACATGTCCTACATGAGGTATACGGCATTAATTGAAATACTTTAAATTGAAGAACTGGTTTTAGTTAATACTAATTTACTCATTAAAAAAAATTGCAAAACACACGAATAAATTAGCCAACATAACCTAAAATGTCAGTTCTAAACATCTAAACTTTCTTTCTTCCTAACTTCGTATTCGTAAAACTGGTTGCATACATCGTTCAAAATAAAACCAAAAAGCGCCACTGTCTCAAAGTGTCAGGCGGAAAACGCCTGAACTATGGAAAGAGAAAATCTTACTGAGATATAGGCAACTTACATAAATTTTTTTTTTCTGGAGAGTTAATCTCAAAAATTATAAAGTTTTCCGAATTGGTATTCTCGGAAATTAATTCTGTATCCTTCATTTAGGACATCTCCTTTTCACGTTAAAATTGGTGATCACAAATTGTCAAAACTGTCAAAAACACACCTCCACTAAATGGCTGATATCTTTTTTATTAATCCTTAAAATTGACTCAAAAAAGGAGATGTCCTATTCCAAGGTATAAGCTATAACGGGTATAAATATTTCCACAAACAAAAATTCCGTTCTCGAGATTAACTCTCCAAAAAATCGTCAAATTTTTATGCATATTCAGTATTGCCAACTGAAAACGAGGTCGGCAGTGGCAAGGCCCCTCTTAAGTACCAAACGGAGGAAAACTGTCGATATTACTTTAGAAAACATCCAGAACAATCATCATCACGACGAATAATCACCATAACGAATTGTAAATCTAAAAAGTCAATAAAAAGTTGCTCAAAGTGATTGTTTACGAAAAAATTTAGACACCAAGTGGAACATATGTGACTATATAAGTTAATTAGTGAGCGTTGTTCAACGTTTTTAATTTTACAAAACATTTTTAGCAAATATTTTACCATATTTATTTGGATCAAAGTCGAAATTAGATGTCAAAATATTATTTATCCTTATTTTGATGTCAATTTAAAAAAAATCAACAATGCGATTTTAATGACACCTGTTTAGACACTAGTAATAATTAGACCTAACGACAATTTTGGCATGCTGGTCTTATTTCAATTTCAAAGTCGACTATCCAACTATAATAAGGTATACTGAGGGTATAAATTTATTTTAGTAGTCTGTTTAATCACTTGTTTAATTGGTTTTAAGATCTATAATTGCGAACATCGAGATGTAGCCTCTGAAGTATTCCTTATTCTCATGTGGAATCCGCTACTGACTATTTCGGCTATTTTTCTGTTTTTCTCTTGTGGTCATCATCGTATTTCTTTATTAGCCGGGTCTTAACATATGTTGGGGTGTATGGTAAGAATACAAACAACTGAAACGATTTTGAGACTTAATTACGATCAACAGAAATGTTATTTTCAAAGAAATATTTATAAAACTATAAAAAAGTAGAGGCGTAAGGTCTATAGATATTGTCAACTACTTTAAATCAGCAGGCTGTGCGACGAGCTTAAAGTTTCGAGACACTAAACTCGTCCTCACTTCTTTCAGATCCAATGATAAGATGCTCGCAATCTAAGATTGGTCTTATACGAGTGTTGTAAAAAGCTAAAACATTTGTTGAAGAAACGCAACTTTTATCGATCCATTGAAGTTTTACAGCTTTTTGGGTACATCTCTACCTCGTAATAAACATAAAGTAATTGAAAGCCAAAACTAAGTACCTGCTAACTACACTCAATAAGAACAAGCGTGGATATATTAAAAAATTCACACGTTGTAATAATAATAAAAAACGCTGGTACTAAAATAAAGTTTCATATTTCTTTTTAAAATTTAACGTTATTCATGCGAAAAATAAAAGGGAGTCTGTATGTCTAGGAAAATAATTTATAGTATAACACTGCTCGTGACGTAAAGAAAAACAGCCAAAGCTTTAATAACATCGTATTAGAGCTAGGACCAGAATTAATTTTCGTAGCTGACATTTTAAATAAGTTATGTGCCTATCGTCGTATATTTTTATAAACCCCATTTAAATTTGCTCGAGCTCCTAACCGTTCCGTTCTCCCTATTTAACCACTTTCCTGCCTCCTGCCTCCGATGTATCCAACAGGCCAACGCCATCCCTATCAGGGACATTCAATAACTTCTTCATAACGTTTACAGTTTATTACAAGGACCTACAAAGTAGTCACTGTAAACTCCTAAAAAAATTGGAAAATTGTGGAATACGGGGAAGAACATATGATCTATTCAAAAGTTATCTGAGTAATCGTGAACAGAGAGTAAGTATCGGCAATAATTTAAGCAGACCTGAAGTAGTGAAATTTGGAGTTCCTCAGGGTACCATACTGGGACCCATCCTGTTTACTATTTATCTAAATGAACACCTGCTTCTTCAAACAGAGGGAAAAGTTTTGCTGACGATACTGCCATTCTATATAGAGGCTCAAACTGGCAGCAATTGAAGGCATCAATCAGCTGAAGACGACTTTTCGAAAATCGAGAGATTGTTCTCACACACCAAACTGACAATTAATTTTGAAAAAACCAAATACCTGCCTTTTGCTTCATATTCCAATGGATTGCCAAATATGGGACCTCTGAAGATTGGCGATACATATTCTATTCCTCAAAGTCCATCCATTAAATATTTAGGAATCACTATAGATAGGCATTTACGCTGAGATTTGCAGACGAAAAACACTGTTAGAAAGTTGAGAAACTTTCTGGATAAGTGCAAGAAATTTGGATTATTTCTATCAAAAATTTTCCTCAACTCCTACAAGATTCTGATGGTGGCTAGGGCAACAACTGCGCTGACGGTAAAGAAATGTTTTTTAATGAACTCTGGGTTTCAATATATGGAATTCTAAGAAATGACGCGAGAACCCAACAAATGCTTCCCTACTTTTTGAATGCTGACAGATCTTTCTGAACTGACCCGGTATTTCCGGTGACCTTGCGTATTGTTTATTCACCCTATGAAACGTGTGATAAATTACCTCTTTAAAGTGTCAAAGAAGTGTCACGCTTGAATTATACTGTATCAATCTAAGCTGTAGTTACCGATGACATAGATGCATTCGAGATGTCGCCGTTTCTCTGAACGTAGAAAATTCCTGCTAGTACGAATATTAGTTAATCGGTTTATAAAAAGTGATTAATGAATAGTTACAAAGAAATTTACGTCGGATTGTTTTGTCGGTAACAGAACATGTGCGGTCTACCACCTGGAACGAAACAAGACAATGAAAAAATCTGTATAAAATTTAGTTTTTAGAATTAATACAATTTTGACAACTATTTCAGATTAATTACTTGTTGTTTATGTAGTAAGGCCTGTAAATTTTATCTCCTAACGTATTCTTAAAATATTAAAAAATAATCATAACCAGATATTGAAAATGGTTGGTCTGTAAGGATTGTGCCATCGTTTTTCGTATATTCTTGCACCGAGATTTCCCGGGTGATGCCACTGGATGAACTCCTAGTTTAAACCGTTATTTTATAAAAAATTGTACGTTAATATTTGATTAATTGATTAAGGTTTTATAAAAGCGACCGTTAAAAGAATAAACCGACAATAAATAAATGCAATTTCTAGAGCTAAATAATATTTAGTTGATTGAAACAAAATTTGACCGTGCCTTAAATACGTTTTACTTTCCTTTTTTTTTTTTTCGAAGGCGACGAAAAATGTTTGTAAGAAGAGCAAGGCATCCGCTAACCCTTTAAAACATAAAAAGGCTTTAAGTGAAATATTTTGATGCTTTGTGTCTCGCGAGATGCATTCCTTATTAGCTTCTCTACCGTAGTCATAGTCGAGTCATTTAAGAAAACCATTAAGCAGAATCTTCTTTTATGAACCATGTAATTCATCTAATTTTTGCTTTTACGCAACTAATGCATTCGAGTGGCACTGTCACCCTCTTAATGAGGATATAAAAAAGGCCAAAGAGCGAGTTTTTTTTTATTAAAGCTTCGGTTGGTAATGAGGCCATAAAAAATAATATGCCATCTTAATTAACATTGAAAAATAAAAACTAAAAACTCGGGTACCTATATCAATCCCGGCACAGCTAACGTAATATTGTACAAAAGGCATTAAAAAGTTACTGTTGCTAAAGAATGAGTTTGCAAGAAGTTTAATGTGGATTAGTTTCCCCTACCAGGACCGCACTTTCAGCTCTCACCTCTTCTCCTTTTGTTGGTTTTTTACTTCACAGATCGTTACTTCCAACCTTCGGATTTAAATTTAAAAAAATATATTATCAGTTAGTCACAATAAATGACACCAAAAGCTCGTTTGAAGATCTGCAAGTTAAGCTTTAGAAAGGTCTCAAAACTATTAATGATCAAAGTAAATAATAAAATTGGTTTTTTTACATAAACCAGTATGTAAAAATAATAATTTAATTCATTTCTGATATAATAATTTAATGTAATAGACATCGTAAGAGCTGTTACCTCACCCTCCTAGATGCAATAGATATACTCCGATAATCTCTATGTTAGAAACTCTAAATTTGCTAAAAGATCAGAGTTGGTAGATTATAATTTGAGATCTACAGATCATTACCAAATACAAAGGTTCAACACTAGTGCTATAAGGAGAAAACACTCTTTATCGAAGGCTTGAAAGTGTAAAAAACATCACAGAATACTGTAATATTCAAAATTAGATTAAGGCAAATGTACTTTAATATTTAATAACATTGTTTATGTTCTTAAAATAATATTAATTGTTAATTATATGTAATGTAGTAGCTATTGAGCTAAATAAACGTCTATTTTATTCTATTCTCTTAATTTCTCTTCACAAAGAAAAACTGCCGTTTATGGAAAAATATACAACGAAATTATTTTGTCAGCTTAGTGGTGATCCAATATTTGCAATGTCCCATTACAGACCTTTATTTTAGATTGACGTCTCCTTATTGGCGTTTAGCTAAGTCTGTTCCGATAATTTATTCCTTCAGTTCTAGAATTTATAGATACATGCAATTGTAAATGTTTTTCTTCATACTATGGGTTACTTCCTGCTACAATCTGTAGATTTGCTGATGACAGCACGTGGCATGAACAATTTTAAGAAACCAAATCATTATTCACCAGTAAAATATACATATAATAATTTTTTTACGTTTGAATAGATAATTATTTGTTTACCAACACTTCCCAAATCATCTTGATTCCGACTCTGTGTGAGAGTGAAATAGCGAATGTCCTGAAAGTCGTTAATTAGTAATATTTTACAGCTACGTAGTTCGTTCTCTGTCTTGCCTCGCTCGGTAATTGTAGTAAAATGTAATTTGTACGACGACGAACCTGATAAATAACCAAACTCAGTAACTTATCAAGTAAATTCCCTTACTCCCGACTCTGGTTTTATAACTGGCGGGAATTCAATAAAAATCCCATATGCAGGCGCATCACGTTTGATGAAAAAATTAACAAATTAACAAACCTTAATGATATGGATAAAGAAATTTAATTAATCAAACGGATATTTGACATTGGAAAACTAATAAAATCATGTCTAGATTAGGAATATTATTAACATCGACTATTTCCCTCGTTTTAATTTCCACCAATCACAAACGCGCCATTTTGAATTAAAAATGGTTTCTAGATGAAAAACTGTCAGCAGTAATTATGGTCTCCTAGGACACCAGAAAACTAGGCTAAACAATTTTTCTGATTTTATTGTCGATAAATTTTGTAATATTGTTTTTAAACAGTGCTAGTCAGCTTATGTAGTGAAAATGAGTCGCTTTGGAAGTGATTCTATGACTAATATTAATCTAGCGATTGAGAAAAGTGTACCGTACAATATCGTTGAAACCCATACATCAATATGGAAACAGTTTACGGAATACTGCAAGGCAAAGAAATACGAGCTTTTGGAAACTACAAGTTTAGAGCTTTGTCACTTTGGAACCTAATCCTGAAAGATTGGGCGTGGAATATGAAGAAAGAAAACGGTGAAAATTACAAAGAACTAGTTGTGAAGACAATGTGGAACACCGTTGCAAAAAAATGCAAGAGATGTATTTTATGAAATGAAAAATAATGTTTGATCCATTTAAAGATATTATTTTCAAGTCTAGTAGGGAAGCTCTTAATGCGAAACGAAGGAATTTGCAGATGTGCACCAATAAAACGAAATCGAGCTCTGCTTCATTAAAATTGGAAGAATACTACGCAATGGTTTTATTATGGAACGAAGACACTTCGGCGGGACTCCAGCAAAAATTTTACCATATCGCTTCAGTAGAACTTATTTTAAAGAGGAAGTGGATAATTCTGTTATTAAAACAGGTAGATAACATAGTTACATATTTTTTAAAATAAATGATTTTCAATAATCCTACTTTTTAGGAAGAGTAGAATATAATACTCTCTCCAATAAACGGCCCAGGTGGAGAAAAAAAATGGCTGGTCCCCAACACGAAGAACCAACCCTACCTTTTGTCCAATCCGTCATTTTAAAATTCTAATGGTTAAACGTTCATCTAGAATAACTGATAGATTATTATTAACAGTAAACCCGTCATGGAACAAAGAACAATCAAGTGGATAGTACAAAAACACTCCAGTGGGAAAAACGAAGGCAGGATTAAATACAAAAGAAATAAAAATAACAAACCATTCTATGCGGTCGACAGCAGTCAGTAACCTGGCTAAAGGAGGGGTGGATGAACAACAATTAATTAAAAATACTGGCCACAGTTCAGCCAACTCAATTAAGCCTTATCTGCAAATGGATAATGATCATTATTCCAACATTATAAACACCCTTAGAAGTGACGCCTCAGAACCTCCAGCTAAAAAACAGAAGATCCTGTAGCCACTCCTCGAGCTTCTCACTCTACAGGTGGACCCACCAACAACATTAACAAAGATTTGAAACAATATTCCTACTATATACCAAAATTGCAATTTATATTTTAATTGTACCATAAATAATTAGGTTTGTAGTATTTTGTGATTAAATAAATTACCTGTTTTTCAGTTTTCAAATTAATACCTACATATTTATTATGTATGCATATATAATAGGTAGTATGTTTTGTAAGCTATGTGTATGCAGAATATTCTGTTACTCATGAAATAGTCTTGTCAAATACCATTCGGGCATCTAATTTTTCCTGTGAAAAAAATCGAAAAAACACAATGCAAAGTAATATTTTTAAACAAAATGCATTCGTGCATGTGCAAAAATCCTCGTCTTAGACTTGGATTTTTGTTGCCACCAGCACTCATGCTTCTTGTTAAAATATTACTTAGTTTTTTCGATTTTTTTCGGAAAAATTAGATGCCCTTATGATATTACTTTCGACAAAATTTATGACATACAAATATTAAATTCTTTATTTTAGAGTTAGAATAAACTATGTTTTAGGTATTTTTTCATAAACTTGCACATTTCCAATGTTACATTAGGAGGGGATTTGTTTTTTGCAACTTTGTGAAAATATTTTGTAATTGCAATCGTTGAAGATAAAAATTCTTTGGCTAGCAAATAACAGTGAATCTAATAAATGTATGTATGGGTCACCGTATCCACCGGTAGAGGGTGAATGTTTGGTGTGAGAGAAGTTGTTCTCAATCATGGGTATTTTCCCCCAGCCGCACGTTTGGCGGTTAAAAGATTCCATCATTTCGATCAGTGTGGCACTCCTGAGGGCAGTCCCAGTCACCGGTGAACGATATCTATGACCTCAACTCGGCTGCCCTGAATAGACAAGTAGCTTGCCAGACGTTTAGACACACGTTACTGCAACCATTAGACGACAAATCGTTATCGTTTTTCGTTTTACTACCCACTTTTTTATTTTCCACTCACCAACGCGCCCTGCACCCTCAAAAATCATGGACGGGGCGAACGAACACCTTACCAGAATTTAAACAGGACTTTTACTACTTTACGCCCAGCCAGTTGATTTTTAATCCATTGAAAATTGTAAATAAAAACTAAATTCCTGAAAATGGCGTCTTTAGGGCCACCGTTTGATGTGATTCAGAACTTTTCCAGTCAAATTTGTTTATTACAATTATCTGGTGATCATTAAAAGTGAAATAGAAATTGTAGTTTAGAAATGAAAATGAGGAGTTGGCGAAATATTACCATTTACACATGAAAAAGGGTAAAAGAATTTTTTGCCTGAAAAGGACAATTTGGAAAAATCAGCAAGAGGATTAAGTGTCGATGAAACTTAGAATTTAAATAATTCAACGGCCACTATTTATTCGAATTCTAAACGTATTATTCTAGTTGAATATCTACTCAAAAATGCGATGACAATGACAAGGGCTTACTATGCTAATTGACTCAAACTAACCTGTTAAGCAGTCATAGAGAAAAGAAACAAACAGTTCAAGACAACGCTTAGGTGTTCACACTCCTGAGGTTGTTAAACAGGCCATTAATAACATAGGAATAATTATATTACCTACCAGATTTATACTATTTACTACCAGCATGCTGAAGAAAATAATGTTATAAAAATTTTGCATCGGGACTGTAATATTTTTTAAATGTTGTTATGAAATCTCAATAGTGTTTAAGAGATAAAACAAAATGTTTTATTGTATTAGTTTTCTGCTAAATGTTTTTATTTTTAGAAGCGATTAGAATTCCGCGAGACGTGAACATTTGAAAAATGAATGAGCGTTAATTGGTATAATTTCAAGTCACTGAAGGGCGATTTTTTACGTAGACGAAACATAATACATGTTAGTGACAGTTTGGCATGTATCGGGAGTATCGGGGGAATGGGAATAGGAACGGGGCATCTGATCTGAAAGGGTTAGGAAGATAAAGGGCGGCTGTAAATGAGTTAGGCTGCCGGTTCCGTAGCCGCTGGTCACTTTCATTAACCGACTACTTGACAAATGATAATTGGTAAAACGATTGGTCACTCTACTCGCTGTCACTTACCTCAGATCCTCATTTACGGACCTCTACAGTATATTTGGGTCGACGAATGGCAAATACTAATTGTCCATGATTTATTTTAATCCCTTCGCAGGGTTTTCATTCTCGTCTAATACTGTTTTTCTTTTTAAATTGCTGTTTTAATTAAAATCACACTAATAGATCAAGTTGAACCCCCGACTAACAATCGGAGTGTAAAAGACTATATAAAACTATTTAAAATTAATTAGTATTTTTATTTTTAATGTGTAAGAAACTTTGGAAAAATCTGAGCGTGACTGACGTAGCTTTAGAAAAATTAGTTATAATTATAACAAAAATTTTGTCCCATATAATTTTTTAATTAATTAATTAATATATTTGTCTACCATTATAGCTATTATTGCCCTTATATACAACCTAGACCAGCGGAGGGTGATTATACTTTTTTGCGTATACAGGGTGTCCCGTAAACCTTGAACAATATTGGAACTGGTGATAGACCAGATCATGACTGTTCAGAATATCAGAATTTCACTTCAGTAAAAATCTCACCGTTTTCGAGATAATATAATCGAAATACCACTTCTTCCAAAAATAATTATAGTATGTTTTATATCATGGTAAAGTCTGGACAAAATGGGTAATCTTTTGTAATGAATGTCCACCTCCACGTGGTTATGTATTATTCAGAAAATATTGTCAAACTTTTGTTAATAAAAATTAGTGGGACATTTTACCCTCATTTCTCGAAAAATTGTATCAATTTCTGACGTCTAAAAGTATCACTCATCAGTAATCTTCAGCTGCAAAGATATTTAATTAATTTGTAGACATGGCACTCAAAAATCCATGGTGAGGTAGCGATTTTCCAGAAATTCAAAAAATGCCCATTATCTCGAAAACGGTGAGATTGTTACTGAAGTGAAATTCCAATATTGTACAAGGTTTACGGGACACCCTGTATTTGTGAGCTTATGGGCGAAGATGACTCCCAAGTTGTGGGGTGATATTTCACTTCTAGCCCATGAGACAAATAAGTACGCGTACTCAACTTGTTTAGACTTCGTTTACGCAATTTAAAATAATAAATATCCTATTAAATTTATTTATTTCCCAAAACCTAAAACTCCGTAATATATTTTATTGTTCGATTGGAGTTTTGGTGTGGGATAACAAACAATTCTTGTGAACACATCCGAATTAAATAACGTTTAAACAGAGTTTTACGGCCATCAACTATTTCTGAATTTATGTGTTATTTGGGTTTAGCATGCGAATGATATGAGACAACATGTAGTTTATGTGTACGACACGAACCAATAATATTTATCCGAAGCTGTAAAATTTTTCTATTTTCGTATCGAACTGTTTATAATTACTTGCACATTATAACACGACGCGTCGCGACGCTCTAAGCTTTGCTTTAATGATTCCAATAAACACAAAAAATTTCCATTTGATAATAAAAATCGTGACTTTTGCTTTAACAACCGCTATTAATATTATTTTTTATTATTATACAAATCTGATATAAACATAATAGGATACTAAAAAACGCTTTTTTTACCCCAACTATAAAAAAATATATAATGTACTTAAAGGAAATGATGAGACGGAGAAAAAGCCCAACTTCTCGGCACATCTGGGAATTTTGTTTTTATATTTCTGCAATTGAAAATGGATAAACCATACCGTATCCGCCTTTAACGAACGACGATGTAATTTGTTATTGCGGATTTTGTAGGCTTGAATGTTCGAAGGATCTGGAAAAACATTCAAAGAATGGAAATTCCAATTTCTTACCAGGAGCAGCAATAATGATTATGCAAGATCATGTTTTGAGAGACAGTTAAACTAAATGCTTAAAATGTTATACAGGATGCAGCAAATATCCTTTTTAAGTAACTGTTTAATACTGACACTATTCAAGCGGTTCAGGAAAACATGTCTGTAATTTTGAACTCCGTGAGTAATTCTGTGGCCGCATAACACTAGGGTAAGTTCACGCAATATCTTTATAAAGTTCTAAAAAGATTTCAAAACTATTTTATTAATTATTTAGGTGCATCATTTATTTGCTAAAGAGAAAAAATGTATACCATTTAAATTAGTTCAATAAAAATGAGTTTGTTTACATCGTTAATAATACAGCTATTTATTTTGACGTGAAGCAAACGACACTAAGATCGTTAACGAGATATAAAATCATCAACAATGCCAATAAACATATACCGCACTAGAAACTTCAGTGAAACGAAACTAATGTTGTTAATCGGCAACAGATTATTACAACGCAGTTTTAACTTATAAATATTTAAATTCACAGCAGTGGATTACATACAATCCTTATGACGCAATCAAAATTATTACTGATGTAAGTACGAGGATTACTTTGAAAAATTCAGCAAACTATAGCGATAGCATAAAAAAAAATTAAGCGAAAGGAAACTAATAATAATCGCTTTTCTTTATGTCAAACCATTTTTCTAACGACACCTCACAACAGAATACTTTGGACCAAAACTGAACTATTATATACATTTTTTATTGTACCAAACTGTGTTCATACTATTACAAAGTAGGGGAAGGTGTGTTTCTTTTTAAGATAGCAAATAGAGCAGCGGATGAAATCAATCTTATTCTGTAGTTTGGGAAGTGTATTAAGGCCAGTCCTGTACCTATTATACACTAGTGATATTCCTGAATTAGAGCAAAATACAATTGCCACCGATGCAGATGATACCGCTATCATGGCAGTAGGGAAAACCCACGAAGAGGCTGCAAGAAAACTACAAACATCATTAGAAAGAATTAATAATTGGACCAATCGTTAAATGAAAATAAATCGGTACATGCTAATTATACTAACTCAGAATAAATAATACCCAGATCCCTTATGCTAATTCAGCAAAGTATCTAGGTATTACTTTAGATGCGAGACAACGCTGGAAGGCCCATGTCAAAAAGAAACGTGAAGAACTCAACATAACATTCAGAAAAATGTATTGGCTGCTTGGAAGAAATTCTACCCTGTCATTATATAACAAAATATTGTTATACAAACAAATTCTGAAACCGGTATGGACATATGGTATCCAGCTTTCGGGATGTGCGACTCAGAGTAATTTACTCATAATAAAGAGATTCCAGAACAAAGCATTAAGGAGCATAGTCAATGCTCCCTGGTACTGCAGAAATAGTGACCTCCACCGGGACTTGGAGATGGACACTGTTAACCAGACAATTCCAAAAAAAATCTGTTTGATAAGCCCGGTCTAAATATTATTCTGATTTGTAAATAAATTTCCTTTAACCCCTCCTCCAATCCTCCAACTTGATCAGAGGTTTGGAACACTCGTTATATAGGAATTATCAGGATGTTTTCCCAATATTTAAGAAGTTTTTGTTCTCTGAGATAATGTTTTATTTTTCAAAATACACATTAAAAATACCTAATGGCTGGCTGTGTATTGATACAAGATAAAGTATGATTATTACTGTTGAAAATATAAATTAAAATAGGGACGTGGTGAATGTTTATTAAAAAAATAACATCAGTAAAAATATTGACACTTTTTGATGGATTATTATGATTAAGTGGAAGTAATAAAACTTGAACGTCATTCGGCTAATAACTGATATGTAACCTATAAATAAAAGTATTTTAGAACATAAAGTCTGGTTTATCCACCTATACGCAACACAAATGCGACACATTCTCGCATGACAGAGACCAGATGTAATTTATTTCTGGATCACAGTTTATAGAATGCAGACACACGTTCATGGATCGACTGTCATTGATTTGTCCATCAGTTCATACCAGCAACGCGCGATATCGCTAAAACAGACTCATAAATCGATAACATTATTTTAATTTTTCGTTCACAGCACTAATTTTAGCCAACTACTTAACTTCCAAAAAGCAGGACCGGTTTCAGAATTAATGGAGTCCGATTCAAATAAAAATTAAGAGTATTCACTACCTTGGTGAAACTGGCTGTGCTTGCTCATGTCCCAGAAATTTTTTCAGTGAAAATCGTTTATCACAAAAAAAAAGTCTCATTTTTTGTAATTCCGGAAAAAAAATGGAATGAACCTACACAATCGTAAAAATAATGACTTTCCGGTATTCTTATATACAACCTGATTAACTAAAATAACAATTTTCATGAAATATTTTGTTTTTGAATAAAAACGCAGCCAGGATTTGAAAGTCTTCATCTGATTTATGCTCCCACCTTTCCTCAGTTTGTAGAATTCAAACATTCTTGGATAGAAATGAAACGCCGCATATTGTCATTATTACTACGCGACCTAATTTCGAGAACAATATTTGTCGCTGTCTTTGCTTAAAGTCTACTCTACCCGAATTACATGATCGTCGCCTTATGTCTCGGTGTGTCTCAGATTAATATACAATCCTATTAGTTTAATTTTAATCCTTTTTCAGGGGCGTCCCACAAATTATTTTTAATTTTATTGATCGGTGTGGTAGAGCTAGAAGTTTATTTAAGGTTTTAAAGTTAGTACTTTTTTGAAATTTATTAGTTTAAAATTTTTTAACATTTTATTATTTATGGAGAAAGTCTCGAACACAATGATTTTAATTAATTTAAAATAAATACAACCTCAAAATTATCAAGAAAATCGCTAAAAACCGTTTTTAATTTTTTCTCCGCTAAAATATTTTTTTTATGAAACTTTGTAAAAACTTTCTTCTTCGTGTTTTTAGGTAAGCTGTAATTTTTTCAGAGCAAAATATTTATTTTTCGATTTTATACGAATTTAACTTGAAAAAAGCCCAATTTTCAATCGAAAAAGTTATTTTACAAATTTTCATTTTTTAACCTTTATCAGTGCTCATTTTCTTCGTGGAAACCTCGACTTTAAGATGGTGTGAAAAAAATATATGTAATAGATATGGAAAAATTAGGTTTTTTTTTTTTAAATTTAAGTTCGTATATGGGGATAAAAATACGTATCTAGATGTAAAGTGAGTTAGTGTGGTGAAGGGGATATTAGGGCAATTGTTGATTGGTGTTGTGAGTACTTGAGTACCAAAAGATTGTCCAGACGCCGACGTCGAGTAATGTTACGGTAAGAATTTGATTATTTTTAAAATATAGGAATTGCCTATTTTCTAGTTTTTACAGTGTCCTTTGCCACAATTTTTATAATGCAGTTTTGACAGAAAAAAATTAATTAATTATAATAAATTTTTAACTGAAAGTGCTGCTATTGTTTATTTAAAAATAAATAGATGTTCTGATGAAAGTTCCTCGGCTCTACCTTCAAAATTTTTATACAATAACTATATTTTTATTTTTTTCATAATAATTAATTTGAATTACATTTTTTTAATCCAAAAATTATTCAATATAATTTAAGGATGAAATGGAATTATTAAAGACAATTTTTTTCAGCAATTTGTTACATATCGCTGTTTCTGTAAATTAATTACAGCTGAGGATTATTGAGTGAAATTCCAATAAATCTCGATTTTTTCTACCACGTTTATTTTATTCTTCCATTTTCTATTCCATTATTTTTGGGTTACAATTTATTAATTACTATTTTAAATCAAGGGTACCTATCAATGAATAAAATTGCTTAAAAAAATTAAAAACAAGTGCAATAAAAATAAAAAAATTAAAAATATTTTGACAAAAACAAGATTTTATAAAATGCATTGAAGAAAAAATAATTTCTTTAATTGTTAGACCTAGGTTTTGCTATGAGTAACAGATTCAAAATCTTACATTTTTGCAAGTTGAATCAAAGAAAACATTTCAATTCATTATCTATTTAAAACATTGGATGGTTTTGGTCACCTAATTGTTATGTTCTGCACGCCTCTGGCTACTGGCTACTAAAAATGCATAAATGACAATATCTTTTGGTAAATGTATTTTGCTGTGTTGCCAAAGTTTGGAAAAAATTGATATTAAGTCACGCCTACTTTTGCTGCGCGGGTCACGGGGAAATATCGTATGAAGTTATGACGCGTTAATGAAACCCCTTAAGAATCTTTTTGATTGTCTACATTAATATTCTAGATTTCTAAATCACAAAGCCATCTCTACGTTTTTCTGATTTTCAGGACTAGAAAAAAAAATGTTTTTTCCTTATTAAAATTAAACTATCAAGTGCTCAAAAGTTTGACGTTTATTTTCTAGTTGTTTTAAAGCCTTTTCAGTAGGATTAGTTTTCGATAATACCTCGTATAACGTTAACAAGTCGGTCAAAATTAATCTAAACAATAAATAAGATTTTAAATTATTTCTATGTTCGTTCGGTCATGGAATATTAAAAACTTTATAACATTTACTTGTAAATAAAGAAACGACACCTCAGAGGTATAAATTAAAAGGGTGGAGTCCATTTAACAATCGTAACCTTTATACTAAAGATAAAGCAATCGTAAATATTAAAAGATCAAACCCGATTGCTTTCTCAGGCTTTTACGATTTTAGATTAAAAAAATAAATTAAAAATATTTGGAGCTGACTCATTTATCATTTTAACAAAATCTTTTGTAATAAAGTATTGATTATAAATTTATTTTGTAATAAACTATATTAAATTGTTTTGTGTTGTACCCTGTAGCAGAGGAAATTTACGAAATTTCCCAAATCGTTTCCCCTTTCAGCTTTTAAAAAGCCAGACATCCCACTCGGATGCATTATGAAACACTTGGCGGCATTTTTATTGGCATCTAAATACGATATCAATATATTAGAGATCTGTATAAGGTCTAGGGTTGAAAATTATTGTGGCATGTCACCATAATTGACAAAAGACGGCCTTTCTTTACAAAATATGTTTTTTGGGGGAGAGAAAATCCATGTGGAGGTAATGTATGTATATATCTTCGATAATGGAATGTACAGGGGAAACCGAAAACGTATTCTGTGCTAGTATAGTGAAAGCTTTCATTTTAGGACCAGGTCTTTTACCATCATATTTTGATGACCGGAAACAGGAGCATTGGTCACAAAATATTTATCGTCACATAGATAAAGAGGCGTCCTACAGATGACTAAGTATATCAGGCAGCTTTTTCTCGAAACGGAAGGCTTCATTGTTACAATTCAGGATCAGGTAATAGACACTAACAACTATACAAATGTAGGAAGTGTCCTCAGAAATCAGAGAGACTTCAGCACATAACAGCCAATACCAATTACCTTCAGAGACATAATCAGGTTTGCAACGTCCTCAATCAAAGGCTGGCCAACGAATATGTGCTACTTAAGACCTACAAAAAACCAGCTAATTCTGTGTACTTTCTTTTCCTATATTTTATTGTTTTAAATTATTTTTCGCACATCCTGACCCAAATGTACGCTGTCAAATTAGAAATTAGAAGAGTTGTATTACCCGATTAATAAATTTATGCTATCAATGTCTAACGAATAGACTATAGTAAGAAAATGTCATTCATCAGTGCTGGAAAGTGCTGTGAAATTACAAAAGCTTGATGATTTTTATTAGTAAAGGGAGAGTTGGTTAGAATGTTTTAATGCGTAGCAATATATATCTTGTATGTGTAGTCTGTCGTGGAGTTCGATTTTATCCAGAGTTTAATTACTGTTATTCCCCTCCATAGACGAGACGGTCTTACATCGTAAGAATAAGAGCGACGGCAACTAAGAGCAAAAGGCAAAGGAAAACGTATAAAAGTACAGCGCTTAATACTGATTTCTACGTAAGTGCGTTCCGTAGTAGAATGGGACCGTGATTGCCGATGTTCATCAAGACACTTTTTCCCCCTGCCCTACCCTGCCCAACCCACAAAAGCACTCTTTGCTGTTCCAGATCACAACTCCAACAATTAATAGAAAGGCGGCAAGTGCTGACAAGAATTCTAAACAAAACGACTCTACCCGCTGAACTCGCTGAGCCATGCTAGCACTCTCTTAATTTCAGAATATACTTTCCCACACAGCCCATCCATTCAACCAAATCTAAATTATCGTTTTTGCTTAAATTATCCATTTGATGATATTGTAAATCAAATTAAAATTAACTATCAAAAATAAAATAAGATATAAGATAAAATAACAGATAGATGATAGAAACTGTCAACAATTCCTACTACTGCAAATTTTTGTGACATCTACCTAATTTTGCAATCTATTTCAATAATTAAAGTTTAGGAAACATTTCTGAAATCTAGCATATGTTGTTTACGGGGCTCCAAGCCAGAGAGTTCTTCATGGTTACGTAATGTGTTTTTCTTTATTCATTTTCACTTTATGTATAAACTATACTATGCCTAATATCTGCATTATCCCTTTAACAAATAAACTAAATTATCCATATTGAAATTGTTTTTAATCCATAAAAGCTTTCTGTCCATATTTGAGAAAAATGGATAATTTAGTTTATTTAGAAACTGCCCGTCTGGCCATTATTATCCGAACCTGCACTATGTGTTGGGCTGCCTACTTCCTGCAACTTTGATTTCGTTATTCGAGTGAAGAGGGCAGAGGGCGCTGGATAAAAATACACCGACTTCGTCACAATCAGTGGCTATAGGTACCCGCTGGATCCAATGCAATCTTCAGACATTGCTTAGAAATCCGATGTCGATCTAGTCTACTTCTCACTGATGAGGCACAAAAATGCCGAAACCGGTCTGAGAATGACGAGCTCCTTGGATAACGAAATCAAAGTGTTGGTTTGGCTAAACAACCATCCAACTCGCGTCTGAATCGTGTAATTCAACGCCTGTGGGGATTTGGACGCGATGTAATTGTTAATATAGTAATTTTTATTATTATATATTGTATATGGTACCCACTTTGAGATTGTTTTTAATCCATAAAACCTTTTACAAATGTCTAAATATAACAAATCGAACAACTAAAGGACCCCGCAGTTTTTGATAGGAAAATGGCTTTCGGTGGATTTCTCTCAAACTTCGGAAATTTATTCTTTATCCCATCCCGATCAAAAGTGTTCACGGGCCCAACTCAATCCTATGTACAGATTTCGAGCTAGCGCGAGTTTAAAATGATTAGGGGGAACTCGATATATGCGCATTTATCGGCAAGTTAGGCGTTCACCTCTTTACGTTTATGGTTTATATGATGGATATATGTCATACACACCCAGATACACACACACACAAGCACACATTTAGCGTCTTTTAGAAGATTTTATTTTGATTTCTAAACTATTTTTTAAGATTTTTTTTATTGACATAACATTTTTCATTTTTCAATCACTTTTTTGTTACCATGAATACAGCTAGACTATGTCCGACATGGGCGTTTCATTAACAGGGTTAAACACAGCCGGACGGACACCTTGAAATAAATACAAAACTAAATGTTCAATGGTCCTTTTTTGTTGATAATATAATCTCACCAGATTCAATTTCACAGTATATGTTCATGCAGAATGCTGACATTTATTTTTCATATATGTGTAACTTTTTAAAGTTTGGGAGGGGGGCATGACGGGATAATGGGTGTGGGGTATGAAGGGATATAAGGGCACTATAAAAATGAGCTGGAAAATTTAAAAATGCCAATCCTCATAATCTACACAAAAACTGCTAAAAAAAATACTAAACTTTCAGACAAAACGCAAAAGAACAATGATGAAGACACAATTTTTTTACACATAAATACTTTTCTGAAATCACTAGAAGGTTGGATAGGTTGCCAGCTTTGTGAACATTGGTGTAACAATGTTTGTGCCGGTGTGGATGATGAAGACGCCGAAGAAATGCACATTTGTTCGTTGTGAAAAAAATTAGCTTTCACAATCATACCCCATGGTGCGGGGTAAGATGGTTTTTCACATATTCCTTTTTAATAATTCATGTTAGAAAGATCCGTCAACAAGATTATTAGATTGAAGGTGGACCGTGAATGATAGATGTCTAGATTATAGAACATAGAGTTAAATACATGTTACTTTAATAGGGGCACTATGAAAATGAGCTGAAATAAGCATCGTTGTTATTTCGCTGATGGCAAGATGGTTTTTCGTATGTTCCTTTTTAATCCTTCATTTTAAACAAATATGACGAGTTGATCTCCCAAAGACTACGCCAAATTGTAGTTAGATTAATAACACATGTGCTATAAATAAATAAGAATAATAAACATAATGATTATGCTGCATTTTTGCTCTTGTAGGAGTATAAAAGAGTAGGGTTTAGATGGGATAACGACAAGTGACGCTTGTGCTGGAAATATTTCTGCATTGAACATTTATTTAGTTTTTTAACTTATTTCAAGGTGACTGGCTGTGTTTAACCCTGTTAATGAAACGCCCATGTCGGACATAGTCATGGTAACAAAAAAGTGATTGAAAAATGAAAAGTGTAATGTCAATAAAAATAAATTCTTAAGTAATAGTTTATAAATCAAAATAAAATCTTCTAAAAGACGCTAAATGGGTGCGTGTGTGTGTATCTGGGTGTGTATGACATATATCCATCATATAAACCATAAACGTAAAGAGGTGAACGCCTAACTTGCCGATAAATCATAATCATTTTAAACTCGCGCTAGCTTGAAATCTGTACATAGGATTGAGTTGGGCCCGTGAATACTTTTGATCGGGATGGGATGAAGAATAAATTTCCGAAGTTTGAGAGAAATCCACCAAAAGCCATTTTCCTATCAAAAAGTGCGGGGTCCTTTGTTGAAAAAAGCAATAGATGCTCCACTAACATTAATAACGAAAACGACTAGAAAATTAAAACATTTTTAGATTATAAAATTATTAGAAATTATTTGTTTAATCATTTTTAGCATACAAAAACTAAAGGTTAGCGGGATGGTCGTTTGTGAGGCAATTATAGAGCCCTAACAGTTGGGTGTATAGAAGAGGAAGAGGAAAAATGTGAGTTATTCGTCTGATTCAGAAAACGGACCATTATTGTAGGCAATTACAACTCGTTACAAGATGAAGACAATAGATAACGGCAAAACCACTAACCCAGAGACAATTTAAATCTACTGTGGACAAGAAGGGGGCCCAGGACAGGGCAAAGGTCACGCTATCGCCCACTAAATCTGCTTCACGACGTACACCGACAGCCAAAAGGATGGTTCGCCAGCATGCGATCTATAAGTTTCTCCGCGGCTACGTACACACATACGTATAGGTACGAGGGATGTGCTGAAATTTATCAAATATTTTCGAGCCAATACCCATTAAGATGACTACCAAATGGTAGTACAGGAAAGGAATGCAAGAAACGAAATACTAATAAAAGGGTCTATTCCTAAAGGCAAAAGTACAGAACAAGCGATCGGTGCCGGAATACAACCAGAAATACCAGTGTTCCAAGTTCCAAGCCAGTTTACCTTTAACATTTGTCCACCACTTTGGTCTCTGCAGATCCATTGGGGAAAGCCCTTCCAATTTAAGTATTTTTTAAATATTTATGTAGTGTAAATTTAGAATCACTTCCATTGTGGGTGTCGGAGTGATTTCATTACTCTTGTGACACTTTGTATATAATTTATTACCCTTATCGCTCCTTTACTTCTTGCTCACCACACTACTGACCCATGTTATATGTATGACTATGGTGTTTCAAATTTCTACATCGCTCACACACCGAATAGGACTGATTTTAACTTCTAGTGTTTCAAGTGTACAAAAAATTTGCGTCACCCTCGTAAAGTATCCGGAACTTAACGAAATATAGATTGCCCTCGATGAAGAAACGTGTAATAGTGATATTTTATTAAATCATTACTTTTTTGTTCGTCACAAAACAGAATTGTTATTTACACATTACCTTTTTAATAGAACATAAACTTCTATCGAAATTTGGTATGCATATATTACATTACAATAGTTTTTGTTTGCATACAGGGTTCTTCAAAAAGCTGATATTATAAATATGTTGATATAATTATTGATGGGTGTTAGAAAGTGTAATTAATTTTTATTTTAATTTAACTCTTTTTTAATACCTCTTAAATTCCCATTCTAATTTCCCAGCATTGTCAAATTTTATTCAAAATAACGCTAGTGACGATAAAGAATATATTAGGGCTCCGGCACATGCTGAATTTTTATTTTGTCTATGTTTTATTTAATTTCTCCATTTAGGTGAATACAACTCCCCTACTCTTCTTTTTTTTTGTTTAAGAAAGAAAATCGAAGGATATTTAAAAACAAGTAATATGATACGAAGTATTAACCCTTCATCTGAGAATTTCACGTGTGGAAAGAAAATGAAATAAGAGAAGCTTTAGAGAAACATTTAATATAAGATGGCAAGCGTTAGAAAGGAAACATCTGCTCGGCCCTTCAGCTTCTTCTGGCTAAGTGTCCAGTCACTCCAGTATCGTATCCCCCCGAAAGAATGACACCTAATGAATCGGCTGTCATTCAATCAATATAATTAGATTGTTGCCGACGGCACTGGCAAAGGGTTATATGTGTCTAGAATATCTCCGGTATTAAGAACATAATGAAATAATGTATTGTTTGTAAACCTTCGGAACACCCCAATATCTTTCTCATATCGGAAATTATTTTCTCCCTATATCACATGAACCAATATCGATACATTTAATATCTTTGCAAGAATTTAAAATTCTGGATAAATAGGTTTTGAGAAATGTTATTTTTAATCGAAAATTTAGTAAATAACATTCAGATCTACTACAAAATACACTGCTTGAAATAATAATAAAATATAGAAGTATTAGTATTATAGTTGCCTTCAAAATAATTTGGACAAATTGTTTTGATCATTTTAACTTAATTTTTATTTCTAAAGAAATGCTATTCATATATATTTTTTTATACATTACTTTTCTACAGATAAGATAACGACTTTCTTTTTCAAGGAATAGGCCAGTAACCTAAAACGATCAAAATAATTTGTCCAACTCATTTTGAAGGCAACTATAACACAAAATTTAGTTTTCTGGGGTTCACTGATCAGTTTCAGTAGAAGAATTTTGAATAAAAAGGGCCAGCAAGGAGACTATGCAATAAAAACAGAAATCTTTAAAGGAGAACCAAATATACAATTAGCCCTCAATTTTTATTTGGAGGTAAAGGTTGTCTCAATTATTTTGAATGAATTATATACAAAAAAATACAAAAATACATTAAAATCGTTGGAAATTTTATGGATACTATCCTTCGTTTAATTCTAATTTCTTTTGATGTTTTCTTAGATGGGATTTGATTTTGTATTATCGTGATTAAACAAATCAGACAAAATCAATATTTCTTCTGGGACAATTTATGTGGTTTTGCAAAGCAATTTAAGGTGAGCAATGAGGCAAAGTCTTAATGCGTTACTGGGGTTCGGGAAACTGCGAAACGGTAGAAAACAAATAGGTATAAGAGATCATTGCCATAATTGTAGTGGGCTCGTAAATTGGTTGAGCCTAAGAGAATCGGTGTATTAGTCACTGTGCGTAATTACCCCGGAGCTGTCTAAGCGACATGTCCTCGCCTGCAAAGGGCGTCTTGGGTCTTGGGCCTCACTTACGCCTTCGTCGGCTTTCGGCTTCCTCAGTCGCAAATCAACCTTCAGGACATTCTAAACTATTTCTTGTTCTAACCCTAAATCGCTCGGAGGCTCACTCGATTTACTTATGCTTAATTTCTCTCTCTGCTGTTTTGTTGTCTATATGGATTTTCGAATAACGTTTACCCTACATTTATTGCCTTCAAAGCGTTCGTTCCTTATTCCTGCTCCCCCTGTGTCTCGTCTCTGTTTCAAATCATTCGACAATAACAGGAGGTTAAATTCATTCTAAATTTCTTTATCAATTCATTATAGGTATTGTACTTTATTTTGTACAAGTGTTATTGAAATGTTTGTAGGTATCAAACCTAAGCAAGCCCACATGATTCCCAGTTTTTATATTGATTGTTTGGATGTTCCACAAATGTGTATTTCCTGATAGATGAAAATTAGCAATGGGCTGCCCTGTTGTCAAAAATAAAGATGTATGGCTCGATTTAATGAGGTAAATAAATACTTATAAAATAATCTCTACAAATTCTGATACAACGGGAGTTAGAAGTTACTTGTTTTACTGATACTCTATTTTTTGCATTAATATATGGAATCATTATCATCAAGTGCATATAAAATCATTAGAAAATGTTCAACAAAGGTTACTTAAATTTGTGGTGTGCAGATTGGACGGTCTATAGCTTGAAAGGAGAATTAAACAATTTTTTTTGTCCTTTAATATAGCTTGTTTGCAACTAAGAAGAATACATACTGATTTTTTTATTAATAATAATAATAATAATAATAATAATTAATATACTTTATTGGATCCCAATAGGCCATCGATCGTGGTCCTTCAGCCTGAAATTTTTTTATTATTATTATTAAAAGGTGCGAATTTAAATTTACTTTACTAATATTTTATTTTAAAAAATATGTTAGAAATCTCGAGTAACATAGCGGTAAATATTTTAAATACGTTGCATTCTAAAAATGAAATTTTTAATCCAAGCTAACTTTAATTATCATTTCCATAATTACATAAAATATAAAATATTTGTTTATAATTTAATCTCAATCCAAATTAGTGTGTAGACAATCATCATTAGTTAAAATTGGGGTTAACCCAAATTGTTTTCCAGTTGGAGCGTTGTTTGAATTCTCGTAAATTTGCTAGACAAATAGTACACCTACGGCTAATTGCTTAAGAAGTCATTTAGTTCCTGCCTTAATTAACTTGGATATCCTGTTGTGTTCTAATTCAGCCCAACGATCCGAATAAATCCCGTTTATTCTATTTCAAGTTTGAGATTGCGTATACACAAATATTGAAAAATATTTAAGAGGAAGTTGTACTATACTATAAAACTAACTATAAAACCCTAACTTTTAGGTTCATTTTTTATTTTGAGAGAATGAAAAAATAATTACGTATTGATAAAGGTCTTATTTATGTTCCTATGTTCTCACTTTTTCAAAATTTGATTTAGTTTTTTCTTCAAAAAATCGCAAAATTCCATGTTTTTTTTATGATTTTTTCCCATTTTTTTAGAAAAGATCCAAGCAAATTTAAAAAAAGTGAGAACATGGGAACATAGATTAGATCTTTACCAACAATTGCACGCTTTGTTTAAATTATGTTGCATTTGTTAAATTATAATTCGAGGTGAAATTAGCATCGTCAGAATACAAAAAGAACAGCTTTACACGGGTATAAAAATCATTGAAAAATACTGAAAACCAAGCTCGTAAATGACATTTGAAAAAAAAGGGTTTGCATCAATTTAAAAAATCGGAATATATTTTCTTGCTATTTGCAATCCGATATGAATGCGCGGTGGATTCACCGAATTTAGAGTCCCCCTCGAAATCGGTGTGGAAAGGATTTACGAACGAGGAATAATCTTAGCGTAGTATTTAGGCTCCAGTACCGAATTCTCTACCTCCGACCGACCCGCTGCCCCGCGGGTATTACAGCTGGTAAAGGATCACTTCCCCTTAAAGAGTTAAAAAATACTTTTTCTTTTGAAGTGTGTGGTTGACAAAATATCTGTCTCCTTGAGATACGAAACAATAATTATGACACATCTATCATTGAGATTTACAATTGAATGATTTAGTATATAATAAAATAAATAAATCAATCCTCTCTCCCCATAAATGGAAATAATCGGAAATTTAGTATCCGCCCTCCTGAAAATAATACATTAATGGAGGATCAGAAACGTTTACCGAAATATTTTACAGGATTTAAAACAACATTCTGCATTCTGGCGAATATAAGCGAATTATTTCCCAATACAAATCGTCAAAATTCCTCGTATAAAATTCTCGGCATTTCTAGAGATCGGACAACACGAAAATATATAATTGATCAAAACTCTAATTCACAGCTAATAACAGAGTCCATGGTCTCTCTCACAAAATTACAAGATGATTTATTTGATGACGATCCCTAACAAAGGGCTGGTACGCCCTTTAGCGTTCTTTGTAATAAGTGACCG
The DNA here is from genome assembly GCA_949320105.2 of Crepidodera aurea. Lineage (NCBI taxonomy): Eukaryota > Metazoa > Arthropoda > Insecta > Coleoptera > Chrysomelidae > Crepidodera > Crepidodera aurea. Next base: position 14,817,232 of record OX439478.2, read on the forward strand.
CTACTGATGTCAAATGGTTTATAGTTCGAACAAAAAATAGCTGCCTGCCGGCAAATTCTCGAATTCTTCTTAGAAATTACGAAGAGACAAAATTACCACGGGAATCCTATTTTTTTTTTATTTATGTTATCCGCATCAACCAATTGGATTATTAGACATTAAATATGTGTAAAAATGAATAAATATACAGGGTGTTATCGAAACATGAAATCTAACTTCTATACAGGGTGTTAGGTTACCTATTGCTCTAAATGCATTTTGTACAAATCAATACGATAGATTATTTATAACAAATTAAGTTCTGTGAATTCATTAAATGTATTTTTACTTTTGATCAGACTAAATAAACATTTGTTTAGTGTGTGATAAAAAGACTTACATTTAATTGGTTTTCTAATTACTCAACGTGGTTAATTGGTAGTGCCAAAATTTTACAGCAAATGCTCAAAATTTCCACCTTAAGCTGGTAATCGTCTTTCCGGAAAACGTGTGCATAAATGCGTCTTGCTTCTTGATAATTGCACCTAGCTTCTCCGTACAATAGAAGCACATCACGATATTCACTCACTGAATACATTTTAAATCACTTATTAATTAATCACACAAATTTAATAAAACTCCCCCAAAATCACTACAGTGTTATAAGCATGATACCGATTTGTGAAATGAGTAATTTCACATTCCAGCGTGAAAGAGTCGGAGTTTTCCTTGAGGAGTCGGCATTTTCAACATGACTAACCCCTCAAGCTTATGAAGCTCGATACGTCCCTGCATACGAAGCACGACATGAACCGATCAAAGATCCCAAAGAAAAATATAAGATTTGAATTTTTTTTATTTTACAATTGATCAAGCACTAAATGCACTAGATACTAGATTTGAACAACTTAATCACCATAGTAACTATTTTCAATTTTTATATAATATATACGATTTAAAAACCATGTCTAAGGAAACGCTATTAAAAAACTGCAAGGATTTAGAAGATATTTTAACCAATGGCGATTCTGTTGACATAAATGGGATAGAATTGCGGTTTCTGCACTTTTGAAAAAAAAAACAATGGATTGAATTTAATAACAAGGTTAAATTTTGCCCCAAACCTTAAAAATATTGCTTACTATACCAGTAACTGTAGCAAGTGGGGAAAGAAGTTTCTCTAAATTAAAATTAATTAAAAACTTCTTACGTTCGCCTACCACACAAAATCGTCTTAATGGTTTGGCCATTTTAGCGATTGGGCATGAAATTGCTGATCAAATAAACATGAAAGAGATAATAAAAAAATTTGCAGAACTAAAAGTGCGAAAAAGTTTTTTGTGATTTTAGCATAGTTGATGTTACTTTTGTTTAGTTTTTATATGATATAAGTTTTGTTTGTTTGATTGTGTAGTATTACATCTTTGTAATAGCAATAACGAGGTACTTTTTTTATAATACTTGACTGCTAATGTTATGTACCTTTTTAAATAAACGTTTTTTTTATAATTTAAAACCATTTGATTTTTATTTAAAATAAGTATATGTTTTATGGGGCGGCAATTTGCCTTTTTTTCGGAGGTGACGTAAAAGCTAGAGCGGGCCCTGGTGGAGGAAATCTAAATTCTTCCGATATGACGCTACTCGAGTATGCCTAGACAAACGTCACAAAATCTATCGCAATATTTAATTTTAGTATGATTCTTGACTGCCCAAATCTATTATATATAATTATGCCCTCCAACAATACACATTGTTGTCTTCATACTTGATTTAACCTTCAAAAAATCAACTTCATTATCCCCGAGAGTGATTTATTAAAAAAAAAATATGTTATTGTGACACACTACGACATGCTAGACATCCTTCAAAAAAATTCCCACCATCTAGATATATTAAGCAATTTTTTATTGAAAAAAACTGATTGACACTCGAAGGCCACCAAATATTTTTATAAAATCGTGATTTTGTAGATTTTATCTGTCGACTTAAAATAATTCACATTGAAGAGGAGGAAACAAACATCGGTAAAAGTACTTAACGAATACAGTAATATGACGATGAATAATCAAATACTCTTACATCATTTTCAAAACTGATTTGACATAGTTCCTGATCAATAAAAAAAAACTACAAGCTACAGCGACATGTATCACGATTGCTAATGTCACGAATTATATTAATATGTTGTCATAATTGAACGTTGTAAATCGAATAGGTACTAGTTTTATAATTATATACCTACACATAGACATCCACTGCTTATTACGGCGAATTATTCTCTTTGTCACATGCATTTTATTCAATTGCTATTTCAATTTACAAATTACATGGAAAAAAGTTACGATAAAATTTTATGATATGACATAATCTTTTATTAGAATTAAATTGTCACCATGGAAATGTACATACAAATCTTTCCAAAAATGTGTAATTTGCAATATGTGTTAACCACCTTCTAAAACTAAACGATATATAAGTCGTCAGCTGAGAGTAGTGAAACTGAGATTGAAAATCGTCACATTAAGAACATCAACAACTGGTGGAACAATTACAATATTTTAACGATTAATTTTCACAAGTCACCGCAATATTCTTGCTAACGATAGCTCGTCCATTTGAGTAAATTGGTAGGCCATGACTCGTGTTTTCCAGAATCTCGGGCCAAAATGTGTTTATGATGACGTTCCCATTGTTTCCAGGCTTACGTCGGTCGGCCAATCGGTGACAACCTTTTTCGACTTTGATTGATTTCTGTCATTTGCAGAAACTCCAGATTTTTCTCGTTTCTAATCACACGCACACGTTACCAGAATAATATCAATCCCCAGAGTTATTTCATCAATAAAAAAACTCATTTAATCCTTTATTGCAGCGAACACTTAGAAATATGAGATGACATCCAGCAAAATTCGTCTAAATATATAATAATAATAATAATCGTTTATTCAATTTGGTTCCCATTACAATGTAATACAAAAATTTAAGTTTATAATTGAGTACTAAAATATAAATAATTAATTATTGTTCCCCATATAGTTATAATATCTCTCAAATAGAATAAACAGAAAAAGCCCACCTAATTATTTCAAATATATTTTAGGAGTTTATTGTTGTTAAATATATTTTATAAATTTCTGGAAGGAAATTAAATATCTTGCAGCATAAGTATATAAAAGATCTCTGACCCACAGACTTATTAAGTGAACAAGTTTGAACTTTTTTTTGAGTTTTACTTCTAGTCTGATATTTATGTTTAATATGATGTAAAATACTCGTATTTTTATTAATGTAGATCAATAAATTAAAAACATATAACTGTCTAATGTCCATTATTTTACTTTCATTAAATCACTAAATCTGTTGGGTAAGTTGTTTTCTTATTATATATTGTTTTAATTATTTTTCTTTGAATTACTTCCAACTTCTTGAGATGTGAAAATTCCATCTTAAGTGAGAGTCGACAGTTACTCCTAAATATTTAATATAATCCTTTTTTATTTTGATCAATTTTAAGCGATTGATACAGCGGGAGTGAATTTTTGTAGCTACAAAAGAGTACAAAATAAGTTTTCTCATAGTTCACTGTAAGTTGTTTATGTTTAAACAAATTTATTATTTGATTTAAACCATTTTCAGCTATTTCCTTTAAATCTTCCCTCGTAAAATACCGCCGTGTCATCTGCAAAACCTCGAGTATCAATAGTGAAAATATTGTTTAAATAAATTTAAAATAATAAAGGACCCAACACAGTTCCTTGGGGTATTCCAAATTTAACTGTTCTACTCTCACTTAATTCATTTTCAACTTTTACCATCTGTTCTCTATTAGATAAATAACTTTTTCTACGACCACCATTTAAAGTACGCTTTTCTGCACAAATTTTCATTTGCAAAGTAGGCAATTGCTCACATTGCAAGGACAAAATGACATATGTGTGCGGAAAAGTGACAGAATTGTGCGCAAAGTAGTAAATAACAGAGTCTTTATATTCCGAATCTTATAAAAGTTTGAAATTAAAAAATAAAAAAAAATGATTTACTAAAATAAAAATTAATAATTTCAATTACTATACTGTTAATATTTATATATCCAAAAAAAACTGTTGGGTCACTCTTTTAAATGTATTAGAGGGCATAAAAATATTATTAGTATGATTAAAATTATAACGGACGAACAATTGTTTAAACTTACTTTGAGTACTGTAAATAATTCTAAAACGGAAAATGTGTGTGCCAAAAAAAACTCAAGAAATGCGAATGTGTGAACAGACCACACTGATCAGTGGTCAGAGGCTGATGAAGTGGCTTCCATTATCGGACCCATTGATGTATTCTGAACGAGCCTATTGTTCGGGCAGCTTTATGGGCCTTCGACAAAAACATTATTACCTAACTTGATACAGGGAGGACCAAAAATTACACACACGAAATTTCTTATCTTCCTATTCGTTTTTGGCTCCCGAGTTTGGTGTCTAACAATAACAAAAAGCCCAGGTTTTGAAAAACAATTGTTTACTTCATTAAATATAATAGAATATATTAATGAAAACAAACAAGAAGCTTCCAAAAAAATGTATGTAATCTTAAATCTTAAGGGACGAACTTGCGTTGTTTTATCAGTGAATTTAAGCTGGGCAAGTTTCCAGTTGATATTTCTATTTCGTCCTTATCACGTAATCGCATTGGAAGAGTTAAAGAAACTCCGAAGTATATTTTTATCTATCGGAATGTTAGAAACAGTATTTAAGTTGTTTGATAGTATATCCAGTATCACAGTATTGTAATACCTTTTTCGATATCACATGGAATTCAAGTTAAAAGTTTTTTTTTCGGACATAGAATGGAATTGGTGGAAAAATCACAAAAAAATTGGGAAAAGTATGGGACAAATTAGCTAAAATTTAAATACATCTTGGGCCCTCAAGAACACATCCAATTTATTGTCGGCAGTGGACGTGTTAAACCGCTAATTTCGATAATGTTACCACACTAAAATTCTAATAATTAGTTTTAAGGCTGTTATAAAAGTTGACCATGTTTTATATTGTTATGAATTGTATTTATAACAAAAAATTTTGTAAAATTTATTTTGTTAATTTAATTTTTTTATTTCCTATTAAGTTTAAATTTAGTTTTAATTTTAATTTAAGTTAATAAGTAAACAAAAGTATTTATGACCTTTTATTTTAATGTTATTTCAATTAGGTTTGCTAAGAAAATTTCTTTAAACCAGAAAAATAAGAAAACCTCAATTCCAACTCACCTTGCTTTATAACGTTAGATGGATGCAGTTTTTATTTTTATGACCAATTTGTAACAAACAAAAAGGAGAACTCTTAACTCAGGATGGGTTCAAAACACAGCTGAGTTAAGTAACGAAATTTAGTTTCTTAATAGGCTTTTACGTATTATTATTAAACAGGAAACAAAGTTGTTCAGGAAATACTGGTTTAAATTCAGGAACATGATTCAAAATGTTCAGGAACCACTGGGTTAAACAATTTTTTAAATTGAACTATTCAGTTCTTGAAATTTCACTTTTTGCAACAGGTACAGTTCAAAATTTTTATATACGTAACTTTTTGATTATTCGTAATTTAATTGTTTTTGTTTCGGGTGCGATGTTAAGTGTACAAAGGTTTTGCGAAATTGCTTTTATCATTTGATGAAGTTAAATTTTTTGCAAAAAATTCTTAGAAATAAATAGTTCTCCCTCCTAAATTTAATGATTACATTCTATAATATAAAAATGAAAATTTTTATATAATTTTTAATTCATTTAGATCAATCCAAATTTCCTTAACCTGAAGTTTTAAATAGGCAAATAATTGTAATTAATATGCATTTTTTTAACTGCAATAATAAAATTTTGAGAAATTGGGTCTAATTTTATTAATTTCTAATAATATTTCCAGCCTAAAATATTTTGTTTTCATGTATGGAGAGATGTAAATTTTGAGGTTATATTTGAAATTTTATTTGCTAATATCTATTCATAAATCAAACTTTTCGTTTTTTTACTTTTCCAGTTTTTTTCTCTGGATATTATCTAATCATTTTTATTTCAAATTTGATATAAATGTGTTTAAATTATGCAGAAAGTTCTCTTACGGGTCTTCAATGTTAAATTTTAGAAATGACATTGTATAAGTTTCCATTTCCATTTTAATTTATGTAAAGTGATTGAAATTTATATCTTGGTAACATGTTTGAGAGCATGGTGACTTAAAAACTTTACCAAATTTTGAAATCTTTCTAGTTTTCGATTCATTGTTCGATCTAGTCAAAACTATCCTTGCAAACCTTAGGTTTAGATATTAATTTAACAACATTTATTTTTGTTTTAGAGATTAAACTACTGGGCACATTTTTCCAAACAAATGGCACTACAAATAAATAGCAATTTATTACAAAAATTTAAAGTTGATTATTTTTTTCCCACATACTCAAAGTAAGTCTTTATTTTCTATATCAATCTATACTAATACGTGAATTACCATTTAATGCTGTCAAAACTGAACTTGCCTATCTAGCTTGTACCTCTAATGTCGATATATAAGTATAGGTATAGAAAAATATAAGTACTTAATTTAAAAGTGCCGACTGAGGCTGAATGGAAGTGGTATTTTTCGCGCAACAGCGTCTGTTATCTGTTGGTCGCAGTTCAACCGATTTATGTGTAAGATAAATAATTTATACCCGCACATCGACAAAGCGTTTTCTATTCTGGGACCAAGATGTTCGTGTTTAAAATAAGTTGTGCAAAGTTCTAACCATATTTTATATTTTTTTTTGCAAAAACTGGCATCTTGGCATTAGTGCAGGTGTAAGTAAATAATTTGTAATAGTAGATTCTTTTCTACTGGATCACGTTGTTATTTACCAATAATCGGTCAAGTGATTTATTTGCAGAAAGAGAAAACCGTAATACTACTTGCACAATCCAATAGCCAAAGAAGCCGTTCAGTTCAGAATCCCACTGTTTTATTAATGATTACTACATTTTAACTCGTTACAGAATCACCACAGACGTACCTGATTAATGTTCAACCCTGTATGTTTAGATTTCATTTTCTTATGCTAATCAGTTTGTCAAACGTGGGCAAATAATAAACTATAAATAGCAATCTTTCGGCGAAATTCAGATTGGTGCTCCTGATGCAAAATTGTTAATATTGCTCTGCAAATTATTCCTTGACTTTGAAATAAATTGAAGCATTATCAATAGTGTAAATTTCGAAACTGAAATCTCCCTCGGAGATACGGAGTCAATTTATAAGTAATACAAAAAAAAGAGTGCAAAGTGAAAACCGTGAAACAGGAAGTGATTGGGTTTAACTTAAAAGCAAAAAACGAAAATCGATACGAGTAAAGGCAATAAACTACCTCTGCAAACGACGGGCGGTGTCAAACAAAAAATGTCTCTAGGGTCAGTTTAAAAGCTAATTGGAAATTAATTGTCTCGAGATAAAAAGGTGGGCCAACTTTGATCCTGGCTCTCGTCAACTTTAGATTGCCTCTGTCTTTTTCGACTTTATCTGGAGGAAACACACATGTCTCTTCTTGCTGCACTCACTGTACATCAATTTAGACGTTAAAGAACCGAGATATTTCTGCCCCACTGCCACCGTTTCGATCCCCTTTTCAAATACAACCATTAAACTTTATTCATTTTACTGATGATGTACGAATACGTCGGGTTTCCTTTTAATCGTGTTTTGGCTAATTACACCTTCTTATTTTCTTTTTTTTATCACTCAAGTAACGCCTAGATCTTTCTCACTAATAGTTTATTTATTATTAAAATAACAACTGTCTGTATTCAAGCAAGAAATGTCAAACATGAACTTCTTCCACACTTTATCAATGCACTGTATAGTAATTGTTTCTCTAATTTTTCGGTGGATATATACAATAGTGGAGGTAATGTGAGGAAAAGAAAAAAAACTCGCGCAATCGATAAATTATCCTTTTTTAATGAATTAATGTTAAATACAATTGTTTTTTCCTTTACTTTTTACGTTTAACGGCACTCCACTACAAATTGTTCCCAGAAAGTGAAATTATGTAGCACTATCGTCTTAGCATTTTTTTTTAATTTTCATTGTTACTTTTGAAAAAGAAACGTTTGGTATGAAGAATTTTTCATTTGGTGATTTCACAACATGTTATATTTGTTAACAAGTATAAGACTGGAAATTTTTCGGAACCGATTTGTTGTATAAACAGAAATAATCGAGCAACCTAATTCGATCACATACAAAGATCAAAATGTCATAAATCGGAAAATCAAAATTATCGCCTCCTCTAAAAAAAACCAAGAGAGATATTAAAAAGCGGTCTACAACAGAACATTCCTACGTCCTTTTTTAACATCTCTTTAAAAAATGAAAGGTCTAGAACAAGTATTTTAAGAGTAGTGAAGAAATAAAGATCAAAATGTCATAAATCGGAAAATCAAAATTTCGATTTTACCGCCTCCTCTAAAAAAAACCAATAGAGATATCAAAAAGCGGTCTTCAACAGAACATTCCTAAGTCCTTTCTTAACATCTCTTTAAAAAATGAAAGGTATAGAGGAAGTATTTTAAGAGTAGTGAAGAAACAAAGATCAAAATGTCATAAATCGGAAAATCAAAATTTCGACTTTACCGCCTCCTCTAAAAAAAACCAATAGAGATATCAGAAAGTGGTCTTCAACAGAACATTCCTAAGTCCTTTCTTAACATCACTTTAAAAAATGAAAGGTCTAGAGCAAGTAATTTAAGAGTAGTGAAGAAACAAAGATCAAAATGTCATAAATCGGAAAATCAAAATTTCGACTTTACCGCCTCCTCTAAAAAAACCAACAGAGATATCAGAAAGAGGTCTTCAACAGAACATTCCTAAGTCCTTTCTTAACATCTCTTTAAAAAATGGAAGGTCTAGAGCAAGTATTTTAAGAGTAGTGAAGAAACAAAGATCAAAATGTCATAAATCGGAAAATCAAAATTTCGACTTTACCGCCTCCTCTAAAAAAAACCAATAGAGATATCAGAAAGTGGTATTCAACAGAACATTCCTAAGTCCTTTCTTAACATCTCTTTAAAAAATGGAAGGTCTAGAGCAAGTATTTTAAGAGTAGTGAAGAAACAAAGATCAAAATGTCAAAAATCGGAAAATCAAAATTTCGACTTTACCGCCTCCTCTAAAAAAACCAACAGAGATATTAAAAAGCGGTCTTCAACAGAACATTCCTACGTCCTTTCTTAACATCTCTTTAAAAAATGAAAGGTCTAGAGCAAGTAATTTAAGAGTAGTGAAGAAACAAAGATCAAAATGTCATAAATCGGAAAATCAAAATTTCGACTTTATCGCCTCCTCTAAAAAAAACCAATAGAGATATTAAAAAGCGGTCTTCAATAAAACATTCCTACGTCCTTTTTTAACATCTCTTTAAAAAATGAAAGGTCTAGAGCAAGTATTTTAAGAGTAGTGAAGAAACAAAGATCAAAATGTCATAAATCGGAAAATCAAAATTTCGACTTTATTGCCTCCTCTAAAAAAAACCAAGAGAGATATTAAAAAGCGGTCTTCAACAGAACATTCCTACGTCCTTTCTTAACATCTCTTTAAAAAATGAAAGGTCTAGAGCAAGTATTTTAAGAGTAGTGAAGAAACAAAGATCAAAATGTCATAAATCGGAAAATTAAAATTTCGACTTTATCGCCTCCTCTAAAAAAAACCAATAGAGATATTAAAAAGCGGTCTTCAACAGAACATTCCTACGTCCTTTCTTAACATCTCTTTAAAAAATGAAAGGTCTAGAGCAAGTAATTTAAGAGTAGTGAAGAAACAAAGATCAAAATGTCATAAATCGGAAAATTAAAATTTCGACTTTATCGCCTCCTCTAAAAAAAACCAAGAGAGATATTAAAAAGCGGTCTTCAACAGAACATTCCTACGTCCTTTTTTAACATCTCTTTAAAAAATGAAAGGTCTAGAGCAAGTATTTTAAGAGTAGTGAAGAAACAAAGATCAAAATATCATAAATCGGAAAATCAAAATTTCGACTTAATCGCCTCCTCTAAAAAAAACCAAGAGAGATATTAAAAAGCGGTCTTCAGTAAAACATTCCTACGTCCTTTTTTAACATCTCTTTAAAAAATGAAAGGTCTAGAACAAGTATTTTAAGAGTAGTGAAGAAACAAAGATCAAAATGTCATAAATCGGAAAATCAAAATTTCGACTTTACCGCCTCCTCTAAAAAAACCAATAGAGATATCAGAAAGTGGTCTTCAACAGAACATTCCTAAGTCCTTTCTTAACATCTCTTTAAAAAATGAAAGGTCTAGATCAAGTAATTTAAGAGTAGTGAAGAAACAAAGATCAAAATGTCATAAATCGGAAAATCAAAATTTCGACTTTACCGCCTCCTCTAAAAAAAACCAAGAGAGATATTAAAAAGCGGTCTTCAACAGAACATTCCTACGTCCATTTTAAACATCTTTTTAAAAAATGAAAGGTCTAGAGCAAGTATTTTAAGAGTAGTGAAGAAACAAAGATCAAAATGTCATAAATCGGAAAATCAAAATTTCGACTTTATCGCCTCCTCTAAAAAAAACCAAGAGAGATATTAAAAAGCGGTCCTTAACAGAACATTCCTACGTCCTTTTTAAACATCTTTTTAAAAAATGAAAGGTCTAGATCAAGTAATTTAAGAGTAGTGAAGAAACAAAGATCAAAATGTCATAAATCGGAAAATCAAAATATCGACTTTATCGCCTCCTCTAAAAAAAACCAAGAGAGATATTAAAAAGCGGTCTTCAACAGAACATTCCTACGTCCTTTTTAAACATCTTTTTAAAAAATGAAAGGTCTAGAGCAAGTATTTTAAGAGTAGTGAAGAAACAAAGATCAAAATGTCATAAATCGGAAAATCAAAATTTCGACTTTATCGCCTCCTCTAAAAAAAACCAAGAGAGATATTAAAAAGCGGTCTTCAACAGAACATTCCTACGTCCTTTTTAAACATCTTTTTAAAAAATGAAAGGTCTAGATCAAGTAATTTAAGAGTAGTGAAGAAACAAAGATCAAAATGTCATAAATCGGAAAATCAAAATATCGACTTTATCGCCTCCTCTAAAAAAAACCAAGAGAGATATTAAAAAGCGGTCTTCAACAGAACATTCCTACGTCCTTTTTAAACATCTTTTTAAAAAATGAAAGGTCTAGAGCAAGTATTTTAAGAGTAGTGAAGAAACAAAGATCAAAATGTCATAAATCGGAAAATCAAAATTTCGACTTTATCGCCTCCTCTAAAAAAAACCAAGAGAGATATTAAAAAGCGGTCTTCAACAGAACATTCCTACGTCCTTTTTAAACATCTTTTTAAAAAATGAAAGGTCTAGATCAAGTAATTTAAGAGTAGTGAAGAAACAAAGATCAAAATGTCATAAATCGGAAAATCAAAATATCGACTTTATCGCCTCCTCTAAAAAAAACCAAGAGAGATATTAAAAAGCGGTCTTCAACAGAACATTCCTACGTCCTTTTTAAACATCTTTTTAAAAAATGAAAGGTCTAGAGCAAGTATTTTAAGAGTAGTGAAGAAACAAAGATCAAAATGTCATAAATCGGAAAATCAAAATTTCGACTTTATCGCCTCGTCTAAAAAAAACCAATAGAGATATTAAAAAGCGGTCTTCAATAAAACATTCCTACGTCCTTTTTTAACATCTCTTTAAAAAATGAAAGGTCTAGAGCAAGTATTTTAAGAGTAGTGAAGAAACAAAGATCAAAATGTCATAAATCGGAAAATCAAAATTTCGACTTTACCGCCTCCTCTAAAAAAAACCAATAGAGATATCAGAAAGTGGTCTTCAACAGAACATTCCTAAGTCCTTTCTTAACATCTCTTTAAAAAATGAAAGGTCTAGATCAAGTAATTTAAGAGTAGTGAAGAAACAAAGATCAAAATGTCATAAATCGGAAAATCAAAATATCGACTTTATCGCCTCCTCTAAAAAAAACCAAGAGAGATATTAAAAAGCGGTCTTCAACAGAACATTCCTACGTCCTTTTTAAACATCTTTTTAAAAAATGAAAGGTCTAGAGCAAGTATTTTAAGAGTAGTGAAGAAACAAAGATCAAAATGTCATAAATCGGAAAATCAAAATTTCGACTTTATCGCCTCCTCTAAAAAAAACCAAGAGAGATATTAAAAAGCGGTCTTCAACAGAACATTCCTACGTCCTTTTTAAACATCTTTTTAAAAAATGAAAGGTCTAGAGCAAGTAATTTAAGAGTAGTGAAGAAACAAAGATCAAAATGTCATAAATCGGAAAATCAAAATTTCGACTTTATCGCCTCCTCTAAAAAAAACCAATAGAGATATTAAAAAGCGGTCTTCAGTAAAACATTCCTACGTCCTTTTTTAACATCTCTTTAAAAAATGAAAGGTCTAGAGCAAGTATTTTAAGAGTAGTGAAGAAACAAAGATCAAAATGTCATAAATCGGAAAATTAAAATTTCGACTTTATCGCCTCCTCTAAAAAAAACCAAGAGAGATATTAAAAAGCGGTCTTCAACAGAACATTCCTACGTCCTTTTTTAACATCTCTTTAAAAAATGAAAGGTCTAGAGCAAGTATTTTAAGAGTAGTGAAGAAACAAAGATCAAAATATCATAAATCGGAAAATCAAAATTTCGACTTTATCGCCTCCTCTAAAAAAAACCAAGAGAGATATTAAAAAGCGGTCTTCAGTAAAACATTCCTACGTCCTTTTTTAACATCTCTTTAAAAAATGAAAGGTCTAGAACAAGTATTTTAAGAGTAGTGAAGAAACAAAGATCAAAATGTCATAAATCGGAAAATCAAAATTTCGACTTTACCGCCTCCTCTAAAAAAACCAATAGAGATATCAGAAAGTGGTCTTCAACAGAACATTCCTAAGTCCTTTCTTAACATCTCTTTAAAAAATGAAAGGTCTAGATCAAGTAATTTAAGAGTAGTGAAGAAACAAAGATCAAAATGTCATAAATCGGAAAATCAAAATTTCGACTTTACCGCCTCCTCTAAAAAAAACCAAGAGAGATATTAAAAAGCGGTCTTCAACAGAACATTCCTACGTCCTTTTTAAACATCTTTTTAAAAAATGAAAGGTCTAGATCAAGTAATTTAAGAGTAGTGAAGAAACAAAGATCAAAATGTCATAAATCGGAAAATCAAAATATCGACTTTATCGCCTCCTCTAAAAAAAACCAAGAGAGATATTAAAAAGCGGTCTTCAACAGAACATTCCTACGTCCTTTTTAAACATCTTTTTAAAAAATGAAAGGTCTAGATCAAGTAATTTAAGAGTAGTGAAGAAACAAAGATCAAAATGTCATAAATCGGAAAATCAAAATATCGACTTTATCGCCTCCTCTAAAAAAAACCAAGAGAGATATTAAAAAGCGGTCTTCAACAGAACATGCCTACGTCCTTTTTAAACATCTTTTTAAAAAATGAAAGGTCTAGAGCAAGTATTTTAAGAGTAGTGAAGAAACAAAGATCAAAATGTCATAAATCGGAAAATCAAAATTTCGACTTTATCGCCTCCTCTAAAAAAAACCAAGAGAGATATTAAAAAGCGGTCTTCAACAGAACATTCCTACGTCCTTTTTAAACATCTTTTTAAAAAATGAAAGGTCTAGATCAAGTAATTTAAGAGTAGTGAAGAAACAAAGATCAAAATGTCATAAATCGGAAAATCAAAATATCGACTTTATCGCCTCCTCTAAAAAAAACCAAGAGAGATATTAAAAAGCGGTCTTCAACAGAACATTCCTACGTCCTTTTTAAACATCTTTTTAAAAAATGAAAGGTCTAGAGCAAGTATTTTAAGAGTAGTGAAGAAACAAAGATCAAAATGTCATAAATCGGAAAATCAAAATTTCGACTTTATCGCCTCCTCTAAAAAAAACCAATAGAGATATTAAAAAGCGGTCTTCAATAAAACATTCCTACGTCCTTTTTTAACATCTCTTTAAAAAATGAAAGGTCTAGAGCAAGTATTTTAAGAGTAGTGAAGAAACAAAGATCAAAATGTCATAAATCGGAAAATCAAAATTTCGACTTTACCGCCTCCTCTAAAAAAAACCAATAGAGATATCAGAAAGTGGTCTTCAACAGAACATTCCTAAGTCCTTTCTTAACATCTCTTTAAAAAATGAAAGGTCTAGATCAAGTAATTTAAGAGTAGTGAAGAAACAAAGATCAAAATGTCATAAATCGGAAAATCAAAATATCGACTTTATCGCCTCCTCTAAAAAAAACCAAGAGAGATATTAAAAAGCGGTCTTCAACAGAACATTCCTACGTCCTTTTTAAACATCTTTTTAAAAAATGAAAGGTCTAGAGCAAGTATTTTAAGAGTAGTGAAGAAACAAAGATCAAAATGTCATAAATCGGAAAATCAAAATTTCGACTTTATCGCCTCCTCTAAAAAAAACCAAGAGAGATATTAAAAAGCGGTCTTCAACAGAACATTCCTACGTCCTTTTTAAACATCTTTTTAAAAAATGAAAGGTCTAGATCAAGTAATTTAAGAGTAGTGAAGAAACAAAGATCAAAATGTCATAAATCGGAAAATCAAAATATCGACTTTATCGCCTCCTCTAAAAAAAACCAAGAGAGATATTAAAAAGCGGTCTTCAACAGAACATTCCTACGTCCTTTTTAAACATCTTTTTAAAAAATGAAAGGTCTAGAGCAAGTATTTTAAGAGTAGTGAAGAAACAAAGATCAAAATGTCATAAATCGGAAAATCAAAATTTCGACTTTATCGCCTCCTCTAAAAAAAACCAAGAGAGATATTAAAAAGCGGTCTTCAACAGAACATTCCTACGTCCTTTTTAAACATCTTTTTAAAAAATGAAAGGTCTAGATCAAGTAATTTAAGAGTAGTGAAGAAACAAAGATCAAAATGTCATAAATCGGAAAATCAAAATATCGACTTTATCGCCTCCTCTAAAAAAAACCAAGAGAGATATTAAAAAGCGGTCTTCAACAGAACATTCCTACGTCCTTTTTAAACATCTTTTTAAAAAATGAAAGGTCTAGAGCAAGTATTTTAAGAGTAGTGAAGAAACAAAGATCAAAATGTCATAAATCGGAAAATCAAAATTTCGACTTTATCGCCTCCTCTAAAAAAAACCAATAGAGATATTAAAAAGCGGTCTTCAATAAAACATTCCTACGTCCTTTTTTAACATCTCTTTAAAAAATGAAAGGTCTAGAGCAAGTATTTTAAGAGTAGTGAAGAAACAAAGATCAAAATGTCATAAATCGGAAAATCAAAATTTCGACTTTACCGCCTCCTCTAAAAAAAACCAATAGAGATATCAGAAAGTGGTCTTCAACAGAACATTCCTAAGTCCTTTCTTAACATCTCTTTAAAAAATGAAAGGTCTAGATCAAGTAATTTAAGAGTAGTGAAGAAACAAAGATCAAAATGTCATAAATCGGAAAATCAAAATATCGACTTTATCGCCTCCTCTAAAAAAAACCAAGAGAGATATTAAAAAGCGGTCTTCAACAGAACATTCCTACGTCCTTTTTAAACATCTTTTTAAAAAATGAAAGGTCTAGAGCAAGTATTTTAAGAGTAGTGAAGAAACAAAGATCAAAATGTCATAAATCGGAAAATCAAAATTTCGACTTTATCGCCTCCTCTAAAAAAAACCAAGAGAGATATTAAAAAGCGGTCTTCAACAGAACATTCCTACGTCCTTTTTAAACATCTTTTTAAAAAATGAAAGGTCTAGATCAAGTAATTTAAGAGTAGTGAAGAAACAAAGATCAAAATGTCATAAATCGGAAAATCAAAATATCGACTTTATCGCCTCCTCTAAAAAAAACCAAGAGAGATATTAAAAAGCGGTCTTCAACAGAACATTCCTACGTCCTTTTTAAACATCTTTTTAAAAAATGAAAGGTCTAGAGCAAGTATTTTAAGAGTAGTGAAGAAACAAAGATCAAAATGTCATAAATCGGAAAATCAAAATTTCGACTTTATCGCCTCGTCTAAAAAAAACCAATAGAGATATTAAAAAGCGGTCTTCAATAAAACATTCCTACGTCCTTTTTTAACATCTCTTTAAAAAATGAAAGGTCTAGAGCAAGTATTTTAAGAGTAGTGAAGAAACAAAGATCAAAATGTCATAAATCGGAAAATCAAAATTTCGACTTTACCGCCTCCTCTAAAAAAAACCAATAGAGATATCAGAAAGTGGTCTTCAACAGAACATTCCTAAGTCCTTTCTTAACATCTCTTTAAAAAATGAAAGGTCTAGATCAAGTAATTTAAGAGTAGTGAAGAAACAAAGATCAAAATGTCATAAATCGGAAAATCAAAATATCGACTTTATCGCCTCCTCTAAAAAAAACCAAGAGAGATATTAAAAAGCGGTCTTCAACAGAACATTCCTACGTCCTTTTTAAACATCTTTTTAAAAAATGAAAGGTCTAGAGCAAGTATTTTAAGAGTAGTGAAGAAACAAAGATCAAAATGTCATAAATCGGAAAATCAAAATTTCGACTTTATCGCCTCCTCTAAAAAAAACCAAGAGAGATATTAAAAAGCGGTCTTCAACAGAACATTCCTACGTCCTTTTTAAACATCTTTTTAAAAAATGAAAGGTCTAGAGCAAGTAATTTAAGAGTAGTGAAGAAACAAAGATCAAAATGTCATAAATCGGAAAATCAAAATTTCGACTTTATCGCCTCCTCTAAAAAAAACCAATAGAGATATTAAAAAGCGGTCTTCAGTAAAACATTCCTACGTCCTTTTTTAACATCTCTTTAAAAAATGAAAGGTCTAGAGCAAGTATTTTAAGAGTAGTGAAGAAACAAAGATCAAAATGTCATAAATCGGAAAATTAAAATTTCGACTTTATCGCCTCCTCTAAAAAAAACCAAGAGAGATATTAAAAAGCGGTCTTCAACAGAACATTCCTACGTCCTTTTTTAACATCTCTTTAAAAAATGAAAGGTCTAGAGCAAGTATTTTAAGAGTAGTGAAGAAACAAAGATCAAAATATCATAAATCGGAAAATCAAAATTTCGACTTTATCGCCTCCTCTAAAAAAAACCAAGAGAGATATTAAAAAGCGGTCTTCAGTAAAACATTCCTACGTCCTTTTTTAACATCTCTTTAAAAAATGAAAGGTCTAGAACAAGTATTTTAAGAGTAGTGAAGAAACAAAGATCAAAATGTCATAAATCGGAAAATCAAAATTTCGACTTTACCGCCTCCTCTAAAAAAACCAATAGAGATATCAGAAAGTGGTCTTCAACAGAACATTCCTAAGTCCTTTCTTAACATCTCTTTAAAAAATGAAAGGTCTAGATCAAGTAATTTAAGAGTAGTGAAGAAACAAAGATCAAAATGTCATAAATCGGAAAATCAAAATTTCGACTTTACCGCCTCCTCTAAAAAAAACCAAGAGAGATATTAAAAAGCGGTCTTCAACAGAACATTCCTACGTCCTTTTTAAACATCTTTTTAAAAAATGAAAGGTCTAGATCAAGTAATTTAAGAGTAGTGAAGAAACAAAGATCAAAATGTCATAAATCGGAAAATCAAAATATCGACTTTATCGCCTCCTCTAAAAAAAACCAAGAGAGATATTAAAAAGCGGTCTTCAACAGAACATTCCTACGTCCTTTTTAAACATCTTTTTAAAAAATGAAAGGTCTAGATCAAGTAATTTAAGAGTAGTGAAGAAACAAAGATCAAAATGTCATAAATCGGAAAATCAAAATATCGACTTTATCGCCTCCTCTAAAAAAAACCAAGAGAGATATTAAAAAGCGGTCTTCAACAGAACATTCCTACGTCCTTTTTAAACATCTTTTTAAAAAATGAAAGGTCTAGAGCAAGTATTTTAAGAGTAGTGAAGAAACAAAGATCAAAATGTCATAAATCGGAAAATCAAAATTTCGACTTTATCGCCTCCTCTAAAAAAAACCAAGAGAGATATTAAAAAGCGGTCTTCAACAGAACATTCCTACGTCCTTTTTAAACATCTTTTTAAAAAATGAAAGGTCTAGATCAAGTAATTTAAGAGTAGTGAAGAAACAAAGATCAAAATGTCATAAATCGGAAAATCAAAATATCGACTTTATCGCCTCCTCTAAAAAAAACCAAGAGAGATATTAAAAAGCGGTCTTCAACAGAACATTCCTACGTCCTTTTTAAACATCTTTTTAAAAAATGAAAGGTCTAGAGCAAGTATTTTAAGAGTAGTGAAGAAACAAAGATCAAAATGTCATAAATCGGAAAATCAAAATTTCGACTTTATCGCCTCCTCTAAAAAAAACCAATAGAGATATTAAAAAGCGGTCTTCAATAAAACATTCCTACGTCCTTTTTTAACATCTCTTTAAAAAATGAAAGGTCTAGAGCAAGTATTTTAAGAGTAGTGAAGAAACAAAGATCAAAATGTCATAAATCGGAAAATCAAAATTTCGACTTTACCGCCTCCTCTAAAAAAAACCAATAGAGATATCAGAAAGTGGTCTTCAACAGAACATTCCTAAGTCCTTTCTTAACATCTCTTTAAAAAATGAAAGGTCTAGATCAAGTAATTTAAGAGTAGTGAAGAAACAAAGATCAAAATGTCATAAATCGGAAAATCAAAATATCGACTTTATCGCCTCCTCTAAAAAAAACCAAGAGAGATATTAAAAAGCGGTCTTCAACAGAACATTCCTACGTCCTTTTTAAACATCTTTTTAAAAAATGAAAGGTCTAGAGCAAGTATTTTAAGAGTAGTGAAGAAACAAAGATCAAAATGTCATAAATCGGAAAATCAAAATTTCGACTTTATCGCCTCCTCTAAAAAAAACCAAGAGAGATATTAAAAAGCGGTCTTCAACAGAACATTCCTACGTCCTTTTTAAACATCTTTTTAAAAAATGAAAGGTCTAGATCAAGTAATTTAAGAGTAGTGAAGAAACAAAGATCAAAATGTCATAAATCGGAAAATCAAAATATCGACTTTATCGCCTCCTCTAAAAAAAACCAAGAGAGATATTAAAAAGCGGTCTTCAACAGAACATTCCTACGTCCTTTTTAAACATCTTTTTAAAAAATGAAAGGTCTAGAGCAAGTATTTTAAGAGTAGTGAAGAAACAAAGATCAAAATGTCATAAATCGGAAAATCAAAATTTCGACTTTATCGCCTCCTCTAAAAAAAACCAAGAGAGATATTAAAAAGCGGTCTTCAACAGAACATTCCTACGTCCTTTTTAAATATCTTTTTAAAAAATGAAAGGTCTAGATCAAGTAATTTAAGAGTAGTGAAGAAACAAAGATCAAAATGTCATAAATCGGAAAATCAAAATATCGACTTTATCGCCTCCTCTAAAAAAAACCAAGAGAGATATTAAAAAGCGGTCTTCAACAGAACATTCCTACGTCCTTTTTAAACATCTTTTTAAAAAATGAAAGGTCTAGAGCAAGTATTTTAAGAGTAGTGAAGAAACAAAGATCAAAATGTCATAAATCGGAAAATCAAAATTTCGACTTTATCGCCTCCTCTAAAAAAAACCAATAGAGATATTAAAAAGCGGTCTTCAATAAAACATTCCTACGTCCTTTTTTAACATCTCTTTAAAAAATGAAAGGTCTAGAGCAAGTATTTTAAGAGTAGTGAAGAAACAAAGATCAAAATGTCATAAATCGGAAAATCAAAATTTCGACTTTACCGCCTCCTCTAAAAAAAACCAATAGAGATATCAGAAAGTGGTCTTCAACAGAACATTCCTAAGTCCTTTCTTAACATCTCTTTAAAAAATGAAAGGTCTAGATCAAGTAATTTAAGAGTAGTGAAGAAACAAAGATCAAAATGTCATAAATCGGAAAATCAAAATATCGACTTTATCGCCTCCTCTAAAAAAAACCAAGAGAGATATTAAAAAGCGGTCTTCAACAGAACATTCCTACGTCCTTTTTAAACATCTTTTTAAAAAATGAAAGGTCTAGAGCAAGTATTTTAAGAGTAGTGAAGAAACAAAGATCAAAATGTCATAAATCGGAAAATCAAAATTTCGACTTTATCGCCTCCTCTAAAAAAAACCAAGAGAGATATTAAAAAGCGGTCTTCAACAGAACATTCCTACGTCCTTTTTAAACATCTTTTTAAAAAATGAAAGGTCTAGATCAAGTAATTTAAGAGTAGTGAAGAAACAAAGATCAAAATGTCATAAATCGGAAAATCAAAATTTCGACTTTACCGCCTCCTCTAAAAAAAACCAATAGAGATATTAATTTGTGTAAACTGATTAAAATTTATCAATGCACTGTATAGTAATTGTTTCTCTAATTTTTCGGTGGATATATACAATACGATTAACGGCACTCCACTACAAATTGTTCCCAGAAACTTGACATGCTTTAATTTCCAAATATTATTTCATTGATCCGTTGTTATCATATTTAGTGAAATTATGTAGCACTATCGTCTTAGCATTTTTTTTTTTAATTTTCATTGTTACTTTTGAAACCGAAATGTTTGGTATGAAGAATTTTTCATTTGGTGGTTTCACAACATGTTATATTTGTTAACAAATAAAAGATTGGAAATTTTTCGGAACCGATTTGTTGTATAAACAGAAATAATCCAGCAACCTAATTCGATCACATACAATCGGAAAACTCTTAAAGTGACTTCCAGTCGTTAAAAATAGCGAAACTTAACGAGTCATTGAAAACATTTTAACCAGTATCAATAATGTTTCAAAACTTAATGCCAATATAATGTACTGCAAAGTATTCGGTCGCTATTTATAAATTTTATTTTAAGCCATTTATCCTAACCACGAGTCAGTTGGTGTTTTATAAACAGCAGAAATATTGTCAATATTAACAAAGCCTTTTGTTGCGGCTTGTTTTAAGTACAGTTGTGGGGGGTCTACTAAGGGGATACAGTTCTCAGTCTATTTTAAGAATGCTTCCGAATGCACATTGAATCTAGACCAATCTATAATCATAGGCGCACCTTAAAACTTTTTTTAAATATTGGATGCTACAAATTTTGACAACTTAATTTAAAAAAAAACCGCAAATTTACAGCAAAATTATCATTGTTACATACATATTATGCTTTTTGTCATTAAAACGAATGGTGTTGGAAATACTCGGTATATAAATGATGTTGGCTGTACTTAGAAAATATTACTCTTGCGTTATTTCATTTTTCTTTGGCGGTGATCTTAGTGTATTGCAAATAATGTGGGGTAATGGAGATTACTCCGGGTTTAACAGGTAATGATTGATGACCGCATACTTTTGCAGTATACATTTTTAATTTTCAGACTAATTGCCCCGATGGACTTTGTTTTTTGTTCAACAAAATCCGAGCAAAATGCTCTTCTAATGACTTTTATTATGCAATAACAACTACGGATAATTTTACCGCCTTCACTTAAATCACGAGGTTAAATTAACATAAAATACTTCCCTACATTTTATTAATAGAAATATCCATTACCACAATCTATTACTACTGTCAGACGAAAAACTTTTCTCTTAATACTGTTTGATATCGATGTATTATCAATTTAGCGCAATGGGGAGGTTGTACGGTCGAATACTTAAAAAGAGAATAGAAAACAACTTACAAGAAATAGAGGAACAAAGCGGTTTTCGAATGGGAAGATCCTGTATGGATAATGTTTTTGTCTTGCAACAAATTATGGAAAAACGAAAGGCTCATAACTTAACTACCCATTTGGTTTTTATTGATCTTGAAAAAGCATACGACACAGTACCCTTGAAGAAACTGTTTGAAATATTAAAAAAAACCGGACTCAATAATGTTTATGTGAGAGCAATCTGGAACTTATATAAAGTGTAATCAAGATGGGAGCAATCAAATCTGAACCTTTTTCAATTAATAAAGGTTTGAAACAGGGTTGTAGCATATCCCCTACTTTATTCAAAATATATATTCAGGAAGCCCTAAGCGAATGGAGAAAAAAAATAGCAAATATGGGGTTATATCTAGACGATAAATGTTTGACAAGCCTCTTTTTTGCAGACGACCAAGTAATTATTGCTTGTGATGAAGACGACGCAGACTACATGCTGAGAAAGTTAAAAGACGAGTATGAAATTTGGGGACTGAATATATGAAAGTAGGAGGAAAACACGAAGATGAAGATCCCCAACTACAAATTAGAGAAATAAAAAGGGCTACAAATTATAAATACTTGGGAAGCGTCCTAACGGAAGAAGGAAATTCAAAAACAGATATCCGAAACAGAGCTCAGCAAGGAAAAAGGGCCATCCAAACTCTTAATTCGCTGTTATGGTCCAAATCGATTAATACATCTACAAAAATAAGGATATACGAAGCAGTAGTAGAACCTATCCTAACATACGGTGCAGAATGCTGGCAAATGACGAAGAGCGATAGGAAAATTATCGACACAGTGGAAATGGACTTCTTAAGAAGAGCATGCCAAGTGTCGAGAATTGAACACGTTCGGAACGAAGAAATAAGAAGAAGAACAAGAAGGATATATACCAGCACGGACCGAATAGAAACGAGACAACTCGTATGGTATGGGCACGTACAGAGAATGAACGAGGAAAGATGGCCAAAAAGAGCACTACAATATATTCCCAAAAATAGGAGGAGAAAAGGAAGGCCTACAACCTCATGGACCGATGGTATACGCAGTATAATGAAGGACAGAGAAATAAAAGAGGATGAATGGAAAAATAAAGATAAATGGCGGTCGAAATGTGGGATGCGGCAGAGGCTGTAGGAACCCCACTATATATATATATATATATATATATATATATATATATATATATATATATATATATATATATATATATATATATATATATATATATATATATAAGTGGATATTTTCGTGACTGTTCAATAATAGTTTAAGTAGAAAAATTCGTGGGAATCAGTCAATATAAAATAAATTAGTCAAACAAGTAGAATGATTAAAGATAGAATAACTTCTCACAAAAGTGACTGCAGAAGGAATGTGAGATCTTGTCGCCTTGCTGAACATGTAATAGATAAAGATCATGTGATTGACTATAATAATGTCAAAATTCTCGATAATGAACGAAATCTCAATAAGCGTCTCTTTCTTGAAATGGTTCATATAAATAACAATCAAAATTCAATGAATAAAAGAACAGACATCAATGACCTGAGTACAATATACACATTTCTATTAAAAAAACATAAAGAAAATTTCTCAACTCGTCCTCCTTGAATTGATATTTATTACTATTTTTTTAAAAATATATATTTACACATTCTTATACTTTTTATAATCACACTCTGTATGTTACATTTGTATTCTGAAGTTTTTGGAAACTGTCATTTTGTCATTTTAAAATATTTTAACACCGATGTTTCTTTTTGTATTTAATTTTTTCCGTATTTCATGTTATTAGTCTTGAAAAAGAAAATAAACGTTTTCGAAAGCTTGACCAAAACGAAGAAATCAAACTAATTTATTTTATATTGACTGATTCCCACGAATTTTTCTACTTAAACTATATATATATATATATATATATATATATATATATATATATATATATATATCAATTTAAGATCAAGCACCAGTACTACTAATGTGAAGAAAATTAGAAAGAAAACTTTGGTCAAATAAAATTTTAAATTGAAAGAACCTAAAAGCCAAAGGACCACAGACCTCACAAAAGGAGCAATTACAAAAGGTCGCCCAAATATATGCAGAACGTTTTCAAAACGAAGAAACTGAATACTCACTCTCGAAAATGTTGACAGAATTAATAATGAAGACAAATATCATCACACGACGAGGTAAATTGATGGAAAATCAAAAAAATGATATCAAAATCAGATTGCTTGGGTCACCATACCATGGAGGTATGTAAATTAATTATCTATTTGTTTGTTTTACAGCATAGTTTAATTAGTTTATCACAAAAATAAAGCTTTATTTTTTTATGTAGTGTTATGTCTTTTCTTTGACATAGCAAACGTTCTACAATAATGTATTTAAAAAGTTTTATCAGTGCCTTAATAGTAAAAAATCAATACGAGAATATAAGAAAGAAAGTCCACAATACATCTAAGAGTTTGAGGGAAAGATCTAAAGAAATTTATTTGGAGATGACCAGTATGAAGTTTACGTGTTCTCGGTGGTAATTTAGTGTCGAAAGCGTGAGAAAGAAAATGGAGTTTTGCAGCAGGAGTAAGAGCAGGAACTGGCTACTACAGGAACGTTGACGAGTCCACAAGGACGTCGCCGTAATATCTTGTCATCAGGTCGCTCGTTTTCTGTAATTAGGTTTTTGTTTCTTCCCACACGAACGAATACGTCGTAGATATATGGTTCAGGACCGGTCTGTCGATCACCAAACATTTGGAGCATTCGATTTCGTTCTGATGTCTTCTGTAATGTCTTTTAAATTTATTCGGATCATGGATCATTTCAATTTTGGTTTTTTTTAGTCCATTTTAAATCACTTATTAATTAATCACACAAATCAAGCACTGAATACATTTTAAATCACTTATTAATTAATCACACAAATCTAATAAAACAAATAAATCACTACGGTGTTCTGACACGACGAGACCGATTTCTGAACTGCGTAATCCGACATTCCAGCGTGAAAGAAAAAACATCACTTTTTTGTTAGAATTATTGTAGTAAATAGCGGAGCAGAGTTGTTAAGTTTCGCACATTTCAATATCTGTTGCTTTTAAAAAATATTCATTTTTTTGGTTTAAATTAATGTTGACGTGCAATTAGACGATTAAGTAATGAACTGATAATAAAATAGTCGTTATTCGTGCATGGATTTTGTATTTTGAAGTGGTAGTACTCACACATCCAAACTTTAATGTTAAATTTTTCGAAAACGGTAGGTTTTAGGACCTATGTTGTAATTAACTTTTTTGCAAGTTATAAGACATAGAATCATCGGTTGAAATTACGAGACTTATTTACCTAACACTCTGTACCTATATAAAAAGAAATATAACCTCAAATACATTTTATTTTTCTTAAAACACAAGAAATGCTGGGCTTTAGTCAAGAGCATACTAAAAAATGATTCATGGGGTTTTCATGAAATACCAACATATTTAAAGAGACATATAGAAGATAGTGTTTATGCTATTATTAAAGCCTTTCGAATATCTTTCCATTTTTTTTAATATAAATTTTAAAACAATTATTGTTACAACAATGTCTAACTTTAAAATGGAAGTTTGTATGCCTAAAAACTTTATTCTACAAATTCAATTTTAGTCAGGTTTTTATTACTTAATTTGGAAATATGTTGGTCAAAAAAATATCTGGATGTACATGATAAAACGATGTATTGAACCGCGAATGTAAACTTACACCGGCATTTGTTGTTTAGGCCGATATGTGTGGAGGCAGGGCCTGCTCTAGGGGGCGGACAACCCGGACATTTGTCCGGGGCGGCAAATCTAAAGGGCGTCATTTTGGCATTTAATGTGACAAAATATTGATAAGTTAAATACCTAATTAAACGAAATTTATACTTGTTAATTTTTTCTTTAACGTTACGAGACTTATTTACCTAACACCCTGTATATATACTGAAACTGTGATCAAATTAGAACATTAAAATTTATATTAAATTTAAAAAGTTTTGTATACATTGTCTGAAGGCCGGTCCTGATTTTCGTTGCAAATAATGCAATGCAATAATTAGTTTTCGTTGGCCATCAGGACCTCGTTGAAGGGAAATTACTCTTCTTCCAATTAATTGTCCCCAGCGCTCTTCTCCACGCCACCAGGTCTTTACGTGACGTTCGAATTCTACGGTCTTAAATACCACTTCTCAACGCCCACTCAATCTACGGTGTATTGCATTATACAGTTGCATCTTAAATAAAAAGAATCAATTCGATGTTTCGTCTAAAAACCACCAATTTCTTGATAAATTAAAGCATAGATAAATAACGCTATTATGTAGGATGTTTCATCTATAATTTCAAACGACAATTATTACAAAATTAAGAAAGATAATTTCAATCTGTCGATTTTTTCTTGAAAATGTCACGATGTGGGAAGATACACGAGTACCAATCACATACATAGGAAACTGTCTCTTTATGATTAATAGTATCTACAGAGCATCCCAATTAAAACGAGCTAACTCGTAAAAAACCTCCTTTAGACATTATAATCTGAAAATTGACCCTCTAGCAGTCATTTCCTAACCCCACGTCAAAAATTTCAAGCGACTTCTCATTAAAACCGTCTTTCAATGCATATTCGATAGGGACACGTCTGAAAAGTCACTGCCACTACATGACAGTTTGTAAAACCAGGTCAAAATTTGGATTTAATTTCCTGTAGTTTCATTTTCGCTGATTTTAACTAAAAAATGCTACAAGAATGAATTTAATTAGTGGATTTATACAGTACCAAAATAGAAACTTTGCTAGAGGTTTTCATCAATAATAATCAGTTTTAAATGGCCTGAAATACCTGGAAAATTAATAAAAATGAGGAACTTATGAACACGAATTGCAGGACTGTACTGGAAGGAAGAATGTTGACTCGCCGACTAAGATTTGGGAAAGATGTTAAGGAAAAAAGAACAGAAAAATTGAATCTGTTGGAAATCTCTTGAAAATGTCAGAAAGTACACGGGAAGGGACGTACGGTTAGCTAAAATACAAAATGATAGGGGAATGGAGAGGACAAAGAAGTAAAACTAAAAAATGAAATCACATACTGATTTGTTGAGTACGCCGATAGTACGAAGTACCGTAATGTACATGGGTATATACAAACAAGCGATACATTAGTTTTGGAAACGTTGCAGCTTCCAATGGAAGGGTAAAAGCTCTAGAGTCGAAAGTCAAAAGTAAAAGTAACACCGGTATTTAAACGAATACAGCAAGAATGTAAAGACTGCTGAGTCTCAGAGACACGAACGGTGATAGATGACTCGAACACCCAACTTTTAATTAAAATTAACTATTTATTTCAACATGAGGGTTGTCAACGATTTCTACTTTGTCTTTACTAGTTAAGCGAGCCTATGAGATGTTTAGAATTTTACTAGAATTGTATACTAAAATATGAGTGATTAGATAGAATAATAATTATATCTGGACCCAATCCTGCCCTGAAAGTTTAATCACCTTCCGGCGTCAAGATAAACAAGAAATTTAAAATATTAAATATATACGAAGCGTTCCTTCATAGTGTCACATTCTTGATATTGTCCAAGTTGACAGCGCCCGAGATCCAAGAAGCCCGTGCCACGGTTCAAGCATTCCTGTGTTGACAAGTGACAGCTACGAAGGGTTGTTACATTGTCTTAGATTGAAGGGGACTAAAGCTGGACGTGGAACGTTGATAAACTTGACTGATTACCTACTGCTGCAATCTTCAGATGTTACTCTTGATATACACTTGATTTTGAACGTGACACTTCACGGTATTTTAGACGTATCTCTACTAAATTGAAAGTAGGTCACTTGGAAAAATAATCATAAAAAGTTTCTCAGTTTTATTCTGTTTAAAGAGTGTATCGCTTTTTCTGAAATGTGTCTTTTACTTTTTGTTGTTGTTCCTTAAAAAATCATTTGTCTCGTTGGTGTTTAAAAAAAATTAATGATATTGCTCTGCTAAATTTTTCTTAAGCTATCAAAACATACGATTAGCATTAAATTTTTCAATTATCAAGGTTCTTGAAGAACCCCAGCTGTCGACTACGAAAAGAGTGTTGTCCTAAACAAATAACTTCAAAACCGATTTTTAAATAAAACATTATGAAACACCATGTATAACAGTTGTTAAACAAGCATAATCTTCTAGTAAAAAGTACGTTTAAGTTTAACCCTTTATTTAATCTTTGTATTTGTTTAGGGATATCGATATTTTCTAAGCCAACCGAGATGTTAAAATGTCCTTGCATTTGAATAATATTTTGTGATGCCGCGGCCGATGTCAAATAGAAGGGTGACATTCCCAAAGCGCGAGGGAGATTTAGATTAATTTCCCAAGTTCAAAGGACCCGATGGCATGCTTGCTTTGTGACTGTATGCCTCATTTGCTGATTATTTTTATTGACCAAGCAGACACTGTCAAAAGCTCAAGCTGGAATACTTTTTCGGCTAAAGAAATAGCTTATTACGGCTTTTCAGTTGCTTTTTGTCGGCAAATGCCTCCTGAATAAATTGAATAAGCATTGAAATTATCCAATAACTCTAATTCCTTAAGAGTGACTATGGCTTTTGCAACTTTATCTTCTTTATTTTTCCTTATGGCTTTTCTTGTGAGATATAATTTTAAAACATGATTTGAGAGTCAAAGAAATAAAAGTTATTTATTGAATAAGTAACGATGGATTCCTCTTAGAAATTTTAGAAAAGAAAAGTATTAAATTATTAATTGGCGTTTTATTTTTCAGATTTTTACAAAACAAGGATAAGTCAAAAAATAAAATAAAGAAATCTTTTTGACCCTCAAAAAGGGATTGACGGGTGTTTGGTGAAATGGAGCATGGTTACGTTATTTTTTTGGGTACTTTAAGGGTAAATTTAGAATAAGAAAAAACCTTCACTATCGTCGGTAATTGAAAAATAAACGCCGCATATGTATGTATATTTTGCGCGAGATTAGTTGTCACATGCATTGTGAGATGTAAAAAGTTTGACAACCACCTCACTCTCCCCTAAGGATGGCTGGTGAGTTCTTGGGTCATTTATAGATAGGCAAAACGATTAAGGTCGAGTAAAAACCGCAAAGATTAGCGTTAGATATGTTTTGAACTAAGTAAGACACACCCTGCTGAAAACAATGGCTTTTCCCATTAGGGTCAGATATAGTAGTGTAGTAGTACTATATATCGTATAATAATTATGTTGCTCACCTGATTCTCGAGCATGTAGGAGATTTAAATGAGAATGTTACATTCCGCCCGGAGTATTTCGTGATGAACTCCGATTTATACAGACAATTTTTAATGATTGTAATAATGTGTACAAGGAAGAGCTCATTAAATCCCCTCGGGAAATATACAAGAATAATTTCGTTTGACCATTAATTGGCAAATGACATTACTCATTTGGAAAATACTTACAATTTAAAAAGACACATTATAAATATACTTTTTGCTGTACCTCACGGACACATGGTATTATTAGATTCAAGATATTTGAAACGTGTACTATACAAATTCATTTAGTTTTGCCAGCCCTAAATCTGGAAAAAGTGTGAAGGCAAGTTTTAGCTTCTTTATGAATGTAAAAAATCCTAAATATTTACATACGAAAGTAGAAATATACACCACAAATTTTAACTAAATAAAAATTTTATTAGTACAACCCTGTGGTTTTGAAAATCTTTAGCAACCATGATAGGAACTTTCGAGGTCGTCTCAATTGTCCTGAATCGTATAATAAAAGATAAGGGTAAAAATGGTAAAAAATGAAATAAAATAATAGTAGGATGAAATCCATTGGAAAAGGAAGAGAATATAACAAACATGAAAGGAAAAATAATTTACGGGCGATCTGTGGTCGGGAAGTGGAAGGGGGGAGTTTTAAAGGGTAGAAAAGTGTTTATCTCGGTTTGCGGCAAAACTAAAAGTCCTATGGAAAAAAGTTGTAGGTAATAAAAAGATCTACAACTTTTGTATTTATACTTTTTCACATAACCTCAAAATTTATGTGAAAAATTCAAATAACCAAGTTTTTGGTTTTTTATTTTTATCTTTTACAAAAAAATGTTTTTTTTTCACGAAATTTGGTGAAAACTTGCCTTTTTAAGTCCCAAACACACTGTTATTTTTTTGTTTTAAAATATTTATTTTTTAACCTTATTTTCACTTAATATCGAAAAAGCAGTCTAGTTTTCAATCGAAAATTCTCACGTCAAAATATCTGCTTTTTTAAAAAACTCGGTGGGCTTTTTGTTCTTTGAAATCTCTACTTTTTGATGGTGTAAAAAAAATATACATTACTGGTAAATGTTCTCAAAAAATGCAAATAAGAAACGAAGAAAACTCCGAATTTCTTTTTTTTTAAATCATCATGTACAATATTGAGCTATTTATTAAAATGTATACTTTAATTACTCGAAAAACGCAAGATTCCGTGTTACTTTGATAAACAGAAGAGTAATTAAAGTATAAATTTAAATAAATAGATCAAAATTGTAAATGATTCAAAAAAAAAGAAATTCGGAGTTTTCTTCGTTTCTTATTTGCATTTTTTGAGAACATTTACCATAGTAATGTATATTTTTTTACACCATCAAAAAGTAGAGATTTCAACGAACAAAAAGGCCACCGAGTTTTTTAAAAAAGCAGATATTTTGACGTGAGAATTTTCGATTGAAAATTAGACTGCTTTTTCGATATTAAGTCAAAATAAGGTTAAAAAAATAAATATTTTAAAACAAAAAAATTACAGTGTATTTGGGACATAAAAAGGTAAGTTTTCACCAAATTTCGTAAAAATAAAAAACCAAAAACTTGGTTATTTGAATTTTTCACATAAATTTTGAGGTTATATGAAAAAAGTGTAAATACAAAAGTTGTAGATCTTTTTATTACTTTGCCATTCAACTTTTTTCCATAAGACTTGTAGTTTAAAAACTCCCCCCTTCCACTTCCCAACCTCAGATCGCCCGTAAATTATTTTTCCTATCACTTTTGTCATATTCTCTTCCTTTTTCAATGAGTTTCATCCTACTATTATTTTATTTGGTTTCAAAAATTATCGACACTCGTCTTATTATTTTTGAATGAGCGATTGGATTTTTTGTTAATTTAGAGAACAAATATTAGACAAAATTTTCAATTAACTAATATGAAAATCCAAATGGCAGTCTTCCCAATTGATAGCTAATTAAATTTATTGTCCGCCTGTGTAGTTGTTATGAATAAGTACGATTTTAATTTTTATAAATAATTGGGAAGAAGGATCTCGGTTGATAGCCCTTTGTAAGTTTGCTTTTTTTGCTTATAATAATTTCAAGGTGCATCTAAATATTTTGATAAATTCAGGTTTTAAGATATAAAAAAAATTAATTATCAGCTCTGGCTAAGAAAAAAGGGCAGGACAAAAATCCTAATCTAAATGACGAAATCTGTTGCTACATTATGGTCTATTATATGGCCAAATAAAAAGTGAATGGAGAAGAGGAGTTTAATATGTGAGGCCACCCAGTACCATGAGATGTCGTCAAGGACGATATTGTTAGAGCTGTGTGAACGACTGGGGCAGACATAATTTTTGAGGCTGACGGCTGATGCTGATGTCCTCTCTCTACTAATTATTCGGAGCCGTCCTTTAGCGGGTACATGTAACCGTAATGAGAAAAGAAATTGCTGTTATTTTTTTAAATAACTCTCCGTTCGACCGGTAAATAACGAAATTGATGCTTTGATGACCACGTCTTGCTATTCAAAGTGATGAAAAATTATCAAATATGTCATTATCATTATCTTCAGATTGAAATCTACGTACATAAAAATTTCCATATACACACACCTAAAAGCAATATAAAAAATTCAATCAATCAACTTCGCATATTTTCAATCAACAAATACAACTAGGAATCTCTTTAAAATTGTTTTCTTAATTTAGGGTTTTTAACACCCTTTAAACGAAGGGCAACTAGGTAAATTTAGTCTCTTTGATAGGGTACTTTCTGGAAATCCCAGTGGATTGGCTGTAACGTGAAACGTTTCTTCGTCTTCAAATAAACCATACTCAAAGAAATATGGGTCCTCCTGATTTTTTTCACTGCCATTGTCTATCCGAAATCTTTTTAATGATTTTGATGTGTAATAAGTAAAGAGAAAATAGCGAGAGATGACAATGTGAGAAGGCGTGTTGTCGCCGTGATTAATCAATGTGTAGCTGTTTGAAATAAGCGTCTATCAGATTAGTAGGAAGTAAATGGGTTAGAATGAATGATGGTGACCCGAGAAAAACAACGGGGACACACACGAAGGTTACATATACTCATAACTCTACAAGACAAGAAAGCGTTCACACGATCATCCACATTTTACATGGCTGTTAGCAATGGCACTCAAGTTATTGTGAAATCGACTCTACTACTATAATACATTAGTTGAATATTAAATTTTGCCTGTTAAATGCACGGACTTCGGTGACCCGCCCAGGTATTTTGCTGGACTCCAGTTCTATGAGCCCCGTTTGGACCATCATGATCAAGTAAACCTCACAATTTGATAAACACTATAAATCACTTTTGTTTTTTAAATAATAAGCAGGTTTTCAGATAGATTTAAACAAACGGGACAACAATAGACGGAATTTAGTTGAAAACCGTAATTCATATATGTAAAGATAGTCTGGTTCACAAGTGCCATTTCCTCGAAACCTAATCGTCACCACCGAAAATTATGATATTGGGCTACGCGTTTTTACCGTTATTTTCGCCGCTTAATTAAAATTATAAGGGTTGTTGGTACAGTTCCGGGAGGTAGGACTTTTTTTTAGGAAATTTCCTTCTTTTTTCAAATTTCGATTATCTCAAATAGTTTTTGAAATATTTCAAAAAAACCAAACCCTTATTTTTTATTTTACTTAATTGTTTATAACTTTTGCATTTTTTTCAGCCCCTTTTGGAACTTTGATAGAACGTTCTAGATGCCATTCCGAATCGAATGAGCCCAAAATCATAATTTTCGGTGGTGGCGATCAGGTTTCGAGGGAAATGGCACTTGTGAACCAGACTAAGATAGAAAAAACATGTTTTAGTCTAAGA
Source organism: Crepidodera aurea (assembly GCA_949320105.2). Taxonomy (NCBI): domain Eukaryota; kingdom Metazoa; phylum Arthropoda; class Insecta; order Coleoptera; family Chrysomelidae; genus Crepidodera; species Crepidodera aurea. Next base: position 14,850,016 of record OX439478.2, read on the forward strand.
ATTTAAGAAAATTTCCTCAGATGACGACATGTGTGTCTAACCTTTCTTCTATTGTTCCACCACTAGCCAGAATTCACACTCGTAGTTTGCCCAGCTTCAAACATCTAAAACCGATCGATACGACTTTGAAATTTTCTATCTTAGAGTATTTTTCCAACACAAGAAGAATTGAAAACAATTTCAATTTTAAATACGTTCATTACAATTGTTATTCCACGAATTTTCGAAGACAGCGTAAAAGATCAGACGTATGTACCTCTCTCTGTGTGCCTCAGTTATTTTCGTTTTCCCCATTTTCCGATAAACAGCAACAAAGTTACCAATTTTCATAATGTATTTCTCAAACAAATCTTTTACCTCTAAACTTTTGAATCGTTTCTTAATTTAATAATCTATATGACATGTTATCCAATTTTCTGTATTTATTATATAAAAATTCTAGTTGAAAAACCTAGTAAGCTTGTAATATTATGTTTTAATTTTTTCCTTAAATATTAAAGACCGTGAGGTCAGTCTATTTTTTTACTTAAAGTACTGTTATCCGATTAAGTTTTAAACCAAACGACATCTTGAGGATCTAGGTCATCACGACACTAGCACTTACATTGCGTATTTGCTACGATCTTTCGATAAGGTGTTTTATTTTGTTGTAGACTATTACGATACCATTGTGGGATGATGCCTTGCCCAGTCTTACATAGTGTGCCATCGAAGAGTACACTACTTTCAAGATTTATCTAAATAATTTCAACCAGACTTTATCGATGGTCAGAAATGTAATTTTTATACCAACAAAAATGAATTTGTAGACAATGAAAAATATCAATTACACTCGAATGTACAAATCAGAAAGTCATAGGTACAATTTCTAATGTATGCCAAAAAATGTTTTTCTTTCTAATATATTTTCTTCAAACGAAAAATATGTATTCCACGGCAAAACTTTTTTATCAACTAAATGTAATTACACAGGCTCGCTAATAATAAAATCGTGAGCGATGATTCAGACTCACTTTTCTTTATGTTTTTCGGGGCGCTGAACACGAATCTAAACTAGGTATAGCATGTTTGTGGATGAATTTTCGAGCTAAATGTCAAAATTTGGCGAAAATCATGATAAATCGGCATTTGTGATATTTACTGGTTCGAAATGAATGGAAAAAAATATTGGGAGATATGGAAATAGTGAGTAAACCAGTAAGGAATTTTAATTTATTAGATTCGACATCCTAAGACCGGTTTCTGTCTTTCGACTTCATCAGTTAGGCTTTTCGAATCCAATAAATAAAAATTCCAAACTCGTACAAGTCAATAGCTATATCCGCTATAAGATAACATTTTTAGATGTGCTACCATCTAGTTTGGAATTTTTATTTATTGGATTCGAAAAGCCTAACTGATGAAGTCGAAAGACAGAAACCGGTCTTAGGATGTCGAATCTAATAAATTAAAATTCCTTACTGGTTTACTCACTTTGTATTAATCTCTGAAAGGGATAAAAAAGAAGAGAGTGACATCTTGACTAGATTCAGTCAAAATTTAATGTCAATACTCTCTTCTTACCATAGATGGTAGCACATCTAAAAATGGAAATAGTATTCCAATACTTGATAGAACCCATGTTCGGTGCTTTGGACCTTACATTCGGAAGATTTTTTTCATTACAACGATAACTTCAAAATAGAAAGCCGAATGGGAAAGCTTTAAAGCAGTAATCAAACAGTTCCTAGAGAATCTGAGAAGTGATGATTACGAAAGCATTGTAGCTGACATGAAGAAGAATCACCAAAAATTAGGTTGTTATTTTTAATTTAGACGAATAACAGGATACATATTGTGCTGGAGGACCACTTAATGTCACTGTGTCTAATAAAACAATATCAGAATAAATTACAGGAATAGAGAGAATAAGCAATGGAAATCCAAGAGATATAGCACGTAGGAAAAGTCGAAATTATCCCTGTGACTATGACATATTCTTCACGAAGCCCTGCTTAAGCTAGAATTGCAACAAAACACCAACATTGAAATGCAGAAGGCAATGATGCTGAACGCCTGTCAGAAAATGTATATTGCCCTGTTTAAGGGATGTATAAATCTGGGTAGGACTGTGTATCTGGATGAGAATGGGTCTAGCTTTAAATTGAGATAAATATATATCATAATAATTATTATAATAGAATCGTAGAACTACGAAACATCGAAAACATCAAAATGAATTAAAAATTACCCTCCTAAGATTGATTTTCTACTATTAAACGCTCTAAACTTGTTATTCCCATAGTATATAATTCAAATTAAATTAATAACAAAAAAATAAAAGTCGTAAATAATAGTGCGATCGTGTATTTGTAATAAAAACACGTAAGCACTAATGTCAACCGTTCTGTTATAGATTTTACAACGGTAATATAATAAGTGGTAAGTGAAGTGGTCATGGGCTCAGGCATGGGCATGGGCAATATGAGCATGGAGTGTAAGGCCGCTAGCGTTCGGCACCGTGTGAACCGGTGAAAGTGTAAGATGACGATGACAGTCGCGATTCGCGATACAACGACGCAATCCACGGTACTCACCGGACCAATACTACAACTACATATGCCTAGATAATCGCTGCGATTACCAGAGGCATACTAAATTGCATTGATACTACATAAACAGGACCGGTTTCTCGTCTAAGAAGTATGGATAAACTTTAAACAAAAGTAAAATTTTAAAAATTAATTTGCTGTATCCCCGATAATCTCTTGATTGAGGCCCGATAATTGAGTTCTTTACGGCCATTTAATCTCTAGTGATAATTTTATTAACGCAGGTCATAACCTGTGTATAGTTCAACTTGAAGTACTGGTACGAGGATATGATAGGAGCATACAAAGGCCACTCGTTAGAACCCCCTGTACTGGCGAGAATCACTACGAAGTGACAAAGAGTTGATACCAAATATCGAACATAAAAGACTGAACTTATTCCTTACCCAGACCCTGAGAGTGCCTGGAGAATCTAAACGAACTAGGCAAGAACAACACAGTTACCCTCCTATGAGTTCCGGGACACACTGGAATAGAGGATAATGAAGTAGCAGACGTACTCGCAAAAAAATGGGCTGAAACACCATTTCTGGGACCTGAACCCTTCTGCGGAATAATCACCAGTACAATACTTGATGAACTTGGAAAATAAGTAAATAACAAAAGATCTCAATACTGGATAGGACTACAAGGAATGAGGCAGGCCAAGACACTACTGAGAAACTATAACCAGAAGAGATCAGACTGCATCAGCAAAAGTAAAAACAAACTCGGAATATCCTAACAGGGCACTGCCGGTTGAGAGGGCACCTAAAGAAACTCGGATTAGTAGAGGACGAAGAGTGCAGATTTTGAGAGGAAAAGGAGGAAAACTCTATCCACATTATCTCACCCTGCAAAATCCAAGGGTACGATACCTCGGAGAATATTAAATAGAAGCCTACCGACATCCTGAACTTTTTGAAAGCAATAGGACTGAGCTCTAATCGTTGAGACATCCTTAACGAATGGGCAGCACAATAGATCTTATAGGACACCCCCATCAACAGATAGATAGATAGATACCCAGACCAAGGGCGGCCAGTCCAGAGATTTGGGGGACGGGGGCAATTGTCCCTTCTGCCCCCCCCCCCCCTCTCCTGGAGCCGTCGTTGACCCAGACCCTTAGAGATAACGGGTCATTCAAAAGATTCAGAAAGATTTTTCCACATCTGAGAAATAGTTATGATAAAAACGTTACTGTATTTTAAAACAATTTTTTAATTATTTATCTTTTGGCTTTACAAACAGCCATAAAGTTTAATAAGCCTTTAAACATATATATTTATCTTCGTCTGCAAACTATTTGCGCACATTACCGCTTTATTAAATGAAAACTTCTTACTTTTTAATGTTTTTTTTTTGTTTCAAGAAAGTTAATTTGATTTCTTGTAGAATTTTTGCTTTATTAAATATTAGATAATATCTAATATTCTAAGGAACAGAATATTATTTTGTTTCTTACGTAACATATGTCCCAAAAAGCTGATAATAGATGATGTGTAAATCTGCAAATAGATCTACCGACAAGTTATTTAAACCAAGAAAAAATTGTACGTTATTTCATTTAATTATTTGGCAAAAAAAATTGGACACAAAATGCCTTGGATCGTAAAAATTAAAGTTTTTACTCTTTGAAAATGGGGTAGTTACTAATATTCATTTCCGCAAGGCAGATTTTGGCGCGGCGACTTTAATATCGCGGAGACCCATGATTCATAATTTAAAAGACGTTACTTCCGCGTTATATCTTATATGTTAGGTAGATAAATATATGACAGTTTCAGTATATCCACCCCCTGCAGCGTGGTAAAACCGAGCTAATAATGACAGCAACAGGGAACTGGAATTGCCTATATAGATATTAACAGAGGCGTCTTTAGTTAAAAAAAAACTTTTTATGAGTCTGTGATTTCAGACAACTTTTGCAGATTCCTTATTAGCCGGGGAACCCTATAAATTTTAATTTGGCTCAGGGCTTGTCGCTGCCTTTTGCCGAAATCAAATTAGGAAGGTTATCAGCCAGTCATTACAAAGAGAAAGGGGACTCGCGAAAACTTTTAAAACACAACAATATTTTCGCAAAGATCAAACCCATCTTTTATGAGCTATCCCGATATTTTCATTCTCCCTAATTCTTCTTTCTTGGATCTTTTTACCTTCTGCAATATCTCGAAACAAAGTTAGAACATTTTATTCTTCTGTAAACTTTTTGTTGTGACATTATACAGGGTGTCCCACGACGTACTATACACAGTACAACCATAAGTGCTATAGACCGAGGCCATTTCATATCTGGTTTTTTTAAAGTTTTATTGATCCTGTAAAAACAACACCCTGTAAAGCGAGTTGTACAAATTTTCTTTCTGTAACGTCAAAGAAAAAACTATTACTTTTGATAATTGTGCAAATGCAAGTAGGCTTTGAATTCGCTTTGACGTCCATTTTGACAGTTTGTGACAGAACGTGATGAGCGAATGACAGAAGACCAAAAAAAGGGTATTTTGGAAATGGTAAATCAAAATGAAAAGCTAAGTACCAGGCGAATATCCAGTATTTTGAATATTTCTAACCCAACAGTTTTCAAGACGTTAAAGAAAGATCTCCTCCATCCATATCACCCCCAACTGGTATAGAGACTGCAAAAAATAAATACGGCCCTGGAATTTCAACGGTTTATTGAATAATACTTTATATCGAGTAAAATGAACCTTCCTTATGATTTTTGTTGAAAAATGACGATGTGCTATCAATGTAGTGCCGCATCAGTCATAAGAAGAATGTGAATCCATTAAAATTATACTATATTTTTCAAAGTTTTATTTTTTTCTGCAGAAAACAAAAAGTTGCGCTTTCAATTTTTTTAAACTGTTGCTTAGTATCATCCTTAAGCTTTAAAGTGAGAAAAATAAAAATTGTCTGATCTGGCTTACAGGGTGTTGTTTTCAAAAAACCAATAAAAATCTAAAAGAAACTAATTCCGGACCTGAAATTTAAATGTTTTTAAAACCTATTTTATTGAGCTCAGGGAGCACACTCAGTGTGCCAAATTTGATTGGTCTGAGATTTTTACTTTTAGATATACTTAACGTAGAAGAATTCACATATTTTCAAATATCACCCTGTATATCCGTCAAAAACGCAACAAGGCATTTTTTAATACCAGATATGAAATGGCCTCGGTTCATAATACTTATGGTTGGACTGTGTACAGTACGTCGTGGGACACTCTGTATAATTTATGAAATAAAACATTTAGGTAAATTTAATCCGAAATAATCATTTTAATTAAGACTTAATTAGTTTTATTGAAGTTAGTAGAACACTTTAAGCCACAGCTTGAAAGTTTGAGCTTGAAAAAAGTGTTAGTTGTTGAAAAACATTGTAAAAGACGATCAACTAAGACTGGCACTTGTGTCATAGTATCATGTCAGATTTATTAATGGGCGTAGGTACACTTTACACTAATAAATCTGCACAATACGTTGTATTTTATTCTATTTTTGAATCCTGTCAGTATAATAAAATCTAATATTTCACTTTAGATGACGAACATCGACTAGTTCCATTGCGTTTTTTTAAAGATATATTGTGGCCTCACTAAGATTGTTCAAAATTCAACAGCTGTCTATAAAAAATAAAAGAATCGTCAAGAAGTAAAGAAGACAAAGGAGGATTAACAGAAGACCAACTTTTTTTGAAAATACCCTGAAGAGGTTGACCACTGGATCTAATAAAACGGTCGAGCACGAGTTGTTGGTCAGTGATTTTTAGGAGCAGGTAAGATGAGCATGAGTTGGAAATCACCGCAATGGAGAGGAGATGGACTTCTAGTCCATTGGGGACTAGAAGTCACAAAGGAGAAGAAGAAATGGTAAAAAATATTTTCTGTGAAATTTATTCGAAAGTATCTAGAGGTAAAATGTATAATCTTGGAAATTCTTGAAATTATAATAATTGAAAAGATGTTATAATACGCCGAATCAATCTGTAATGCCCTCGGCTTTCGGTCTGTTCAAACCTTTTTCTATTGTTCTGGGTAATAAAAAACCGAAAACTTCTATGATATTCAGAAAATGTAAGAATATTTTAAAATATGAGTTACATTTTGCATACTAAATTAAGTTTTATCTCATACATAAAAATAAACTATAAACAAAGTATAGCATTTCAAATATTTGTGATCGAAAAAAAATCTTCTTCCGCTCAAGTGCTTTTCATACACAGATTTAATTAAGATGTATTGAGCAGTAAGTAAATTGTCTTTTATTGCACAGTCATGACACGAAGTTGGGTGATATTTAAATAGGTAAATCTAGAAACCTCACGTTTGCATTGTGTCACTTTTCGTGGAATAAAACATCTTCCGCACCATGATTAACCTATTTACATGAGCGAAGACACAAAACATTCTTAATTGCGCATACCATAACATTTAATGGAGTGGCACCGACTCCCTAATACATACATTCATGAAACGCTAGTCATTCTTTGATACTATCAAGCTGAGGTGTTATTTTATTCTAACAAAAACGTCACGACATAATTTCTTATTTTTTTTAACATCGGTAACAATGGGATTCTGTCACCTGAATACGTTCGACGTTCGACGTTCGAGGTGACTAAAAAAAATCAAATACAATTCTGGTTGTTTCGTAACATGGATTGGTAGATTAATGTAAATAAATAATAGACATCAAAATGAGTTATTTTAAAGGCCTAGTCGTACCGCCAAGCTTATAAATTACAAAAGAACACATCCACGTCTGCGTATAGGCGTTTTTCAAACCAATCTTGCAATCAAATCCTCCTACAACAGTTTTTAAGCGTCACTACTTTGCAGGCACGTCGTTAGCTCTATTACTACTATTATTACTCGTCCTAAAGTACAACAACATTTAAAAAAAAATGTGAGCTAATCTGTTGTCATCTTCTGGTTCTTCTTCTTTCGATATGGAGGTTCTTAATTTAAAAAATATATAATTAAAGGTATTTTTGAAGACGTTAGAGAAGAAACAAGACAGTTAAAACCTCAGTTAAGTCAAAATAAAAATAGTTGTAATGCGAATTACTAGTAGCTAGTTTTTTTTGCTAAGACATAAAACCGTTGAGTGGCAAGCAATACTAGGTATTTAATTAATAACCAGAGATGCGGCTTTGTCGGCTTTCAAGCTACCGAGTTGCAAATTAAACTATGCCACCAAAGTATGCAACACTCTCTGCTCCTTACCTATATCCTAATACGTCAGTGACATTGTCGAGGAATATTTCATAGCGAATGCGGACGGCTTCTTTGACTCAAAACTCAAATTTGTCTCATATCTTCGGATTCATCTTTATCGAGGAATGTTGACAAATGCGCCCACTACGTTGTGCTTTTATCACTTTCTGAGTGCGAAATGCATTAGTCACTTTAACGCATCGGTGACTTACAACGTTGGAACATTTATTTTATAAATTTTTTCAGCGTTAACTTCCGTCAAATTGCTACGGTTTCATTTTGATCACCTGGCGTTTAAACCGGTAGAGATTCTACAGTACGGGTCACGCAGAATACACCAAAATAGTTTATATAATAATGGAATACCGGCAGAATCTCTCGTACTAGCAGGATATCCAGGAGTGCTCTTATCAAAAAGGTTTCTCCAGAATTATAAATATTTCGATAATTAGAATTTAAAAAAAATTTATTGTGAATCCTTATCGTATGAGCAAGTAATATAAAATGTACCCTCGCAGTTTGCTTATACAGAGGATAAAACGGTGAGAAGGCAACCAATCTTGTTAGAGTGACAAATAGTGTATGTGACAAGCAACGAGCGGAATATAAACTGGTTAGTTATCAATTACAAAATGATCCACGCGTAATTTGGATGCCTCTTTAATATTTAATTTAAAATTGGCACTAATCCCGCAAAGACGAGGGACAAGGGAAAGGGGAGGAGGGTCACCGGAGCGCCAGCAATTTTCGAATGTCCCCTCGAGAAGGGTGATGCATTAGAAATGTTTCCTCAGGGCTGACTAGCGTCTAGCTTAATCGACCGGAAGATTAAAAATATGTAAACCTATTTTCGTATACCAGCCAATTTACCATAATTTGAAATAAATATATAAATTAAGATGAAATGGAAAATACACAGTAGTAAATAAAAAAATAAATCATCTATTTTTAATTTATGTAATTGTACTTCTCTCCAGGATATTTGTCTGGCCACGCGATCTTCTGACATTTTTCTATATGTCCCAACCACTGAAGTCTCCTCGTTCTTACTTCTTCTACAATGTTTTGTTCTTCAAATAATTCATATACCTCCTTGTTTCTTCTTCTTTCATAGACATGTACCTTTTTTTTCTTCAAAATCATCATTGTATTTACCTCATGTTTTCCTGTGCCACGTTTTTTTTTTCAGACTTCTCTGTCCTTGATCTTTGGCTTCCAGTTCTTGATTTCTCTTTCTTCTTAAGTCTTCTGTTTCTGCCGCTTCCTTGGCCTCCCTTTTCTTCTTTTCCCTTCTACTTCTCTCCGCGATATTTGTTTGGTCACGCGATCTTCTGACATCCTTTCTATATGTCCCAACCACTGAAGTCTCCTCGTTCTCACTTCTTCTACAATGTTTTGTTCTTCAAATAGATCATATACCTCCATCTTTCTTCTTCTTTCATAGACATATACCTTTTTTTCTTCAAAATCATCATTGTATTTACCTCGTGTTTTTCCTGTGTCATGTTTTTTTCCCAGACTTCTCTGCCCTTGGTCTTTGGCTTCCAGTTCTTGATTTCTCTTTCTTCTTGAGTCTTTTGTTTCTGCCGCTTCCTTGGCCTCTCTTTTCTTCTTTTCCCTTCCACTCCTCTGCAGGATTTTGGTCACGCGATCTTCTGACATTCTGTCTATGTGTCCCAACCACTGAAGTCTTCTCGTTCTTACTTCTACAATGTTTTGTTCTTCAAATAATTCATATACCTCCTTGTTTCTTCTTCTTTCATAGACATGTACCTTTTTTCTTCAAAATCATCATTGTATTTACCTCATGTTTTCTGTGCCATGTTTTTTTCAGACTTCTCTGCCCTTGGTCTTTTGCTTCCAGTTCTTGATTTCTCTTTCTTCTTGATTCTTTTGTTTCTGCCGCTTGCTTGGCCTCCTTTTTTTTTTATTTTCCCTTCTACCTCTCTCCAGGCTATTTGTTTGGACATGCGATCTTCTGGCTTTCTCTCTATATGTCCCAACCACTGAAGTCTCCTCGTTCTTACTTCTTTTACAATGTTTTGTTCTTCAAATAATTCATATACCTCCTTGTTTCTTCTTCTTTCATAAACATGTACCTTTTTTCTTCAAAATCATCATTGTATTTATCTCATGTTTTTCTTCCAAATTCCAAATGTATAAAAACCATTTAATTTTTTGGACACCCGATTTCTAGCATACTCCATTGGGTCTATTATATACCTTTAGGCACTCCACACTGAACTAACATAAAAATAAACATCAAAAAAAAAAATTGTCACTAAATTACAGTCTGTTAACATAAATGCGGTGAGGTTAGAATAGGGATGAGAGCACTTAGGAATCTCAAAGTTAAATTATTCCTAATTTCCTTAATAAAAATGCGTTGTAGCTGAGAAGGCAATTAATCCTGATGTAAAATTTCTAATCTATCTTCTCTCCCTAAGTGGCGTTATTGTAATTAAAGCGCATTGCTTAACAAGGGTCGTACATCTTGGGAATTATCAATTTATACGTCCACATCTGCGACAATTTTAATTTTTTGTCATTAAAATCTCATCTCGCGGCAATTCATTTCCGTAATTAATTCAAAAAATTCACCACAAGGGCCATGCTACAAGAATTATGTTGTTACATTAATCTGAGGAAGAAAGAAAGGCGTTTTGTTTTAACACAGCTTTACCACAGTTTATGGATTTTTTTTTCATAATTTTAAAATCCATTCCTTAAAAACTGGACAAGAAAATACATCACTTTAGTTCTCTCATGTTTGTCATTACATGCTCTCTCGAAGGAACGGCGTTTAATTAAAAAGTAAAAGAATAACTAATTAATTTTCAGTTAGATTTGTGTGAGAAATATTTTCATTTTCCTATGAAATTTTACAAGTACAATTACATTAGTAAAAAAAATAATAAGAACAATAAAAGTATACCAAACAATATTAAGGCAGACACTAACTTACACGTGCAAGACAGGTGAACAATGACAAAGAATATGGAGAGGAAAATCTGGGAACGTAAAATATTAAAAAGGAGAGAAAACCAAATAAAAAGACATAGAGAAGCTGTACAGAAAACCAAACAGGTGATAAGAACGCAAACAGCTAGACGAAAGATCGGTTAAAAAAATATAGATGGAAGAAAATGAAGTAGAAGTCAAGAGAATGGAAGCTTTGGACTGAAAAGTGAAAGAATTTGAAGCTAATATCCACCAGGCCTGTAGAGCTGTTGTACATGTATATAAAAATGTTATTTAATAATAATTCAAATTTTGGTGGATTCACCTCTCTCACAAATAGATTTTTTTTAACGCACTTAACTATTTATTTTTAATTTTAGGTTCTTTCAATCTTTGGATAGCAGGAGCATGAGGAGGACCGATTAATTTTAAAGTTTCTTTAGGGGCAGCACGCCACTGTGGGAAATTAAATCCTGAATTCTATTTCCGATTTGTCGTATGGGCAATGTGACAGTGTTTCTTGTGACCACTCGACCGACCGATTCAACGACGACGCCAAGCTACGGGTCAAAAGCATCAGATGTTATTACTTTCGAGTTAATGGGTTGCCAGTTACCACCCACCAACAAGTTTACTTTTAGAATGCGTTATTGCCATTGCAATAATAGTAGCCCATTCCGCGGCACATTGTCATATGCCACACGAAAATTAATGTAATACTGTTAGGTCACAATGTGTGCATATGTACTAGGAATTGTAAGTAATTGTGTTTTAAGATAATCGGGCTGTGTTAACGAACTAGCAAACGGAAATAAAGGCATTTCTCCATGAATTCAAGATTTTTTTAGGTTTATTGAAAAAAATATAAAATAAAAAAAGAACAATAAAAATACGAATAATTAGCAGTGAAAAATATTAATATTTTGCTTAAGCCCGCCATTTTATTTATTTCATAGATGCCTTTTAATTTTACTTGACATATGATGAAGTAAAACTTGTGCTAGTTTAAAGAACAATTTTTAAAGAATGAAGTCTCCTCCTATTTATCATTTATCCTTATAACAAACTGCACTGTTACATTTTTATAAATCAATGAGATAAGAACCCCATCTGTGGTAAAAAAGAGGCACGCCGCTGGTACGTATGATGACCAGGTACGGCAACCACTATGGCAATATGGACATAATACCATCATGCTGACGCTAAATCTGCAATTACCTCACCTGTCGTTATTAGGAGATAGTCACGTAGTTGAAGCAAACTGTAATGAACTTTGTGGAAGTCCATCGAATTTCAAAGTGTATCACAACGCAACGGTAGCAGCTGTTTACTCCCTACCGATTCGACTCCCTAGGTTAGATCGAAACAACAACTTTAACTTTTGCTGATATTAATTAAGAAGCAATGTCTAACTTTGTCTAGATATCAACTGAACAACTCCCAGATTTCATACGATGGGATACGCGGGACGTTATACATTAATGGTTGCTTCGTTTAATCCTATTTTAACTTCTCGTACAATAAATGACCATTATGTATAACGATAAACTTCATTAGAAACATTCATAACTAAACGAACTGCTATCAAATATATTCTCTATACAAAACAAACATCGGAGTGGATATTAAGAAATCTATAAAACATTTAATACTCGTTTTATGGTACCAACTACTAGTTAACTGTAAGGAATTTACGTTTCTTTAAATAGACTACCTGGGATATTTATTTTCTTTTTCACTAATTACATATGGCAGATCAGTATTTGTAATGTAATTATATTTATTTCGGATTCAAATAAAAAGATAAAGGTATACCTTTTCTAATCTCAGTTGAATATAAATAAATATTACAGTACAGGGTGTCCCAAATTGGTGCGTTTTGCAGGGTATCTCGTAAACTAGAAGAGATAGAAGAAAAGCAGTTAAGATGTTATGACTTCTTTTTTTGTTAAAGTAACGATAGCCTAATTAAATCTTTAGTAACTCCCTGCAGTTGGAAGATACAGGGCGATTATTGAAAACTGTCGAAAACTACAAGGTTCTATAACTTCTTAATTAAGAAAAATATAAAAAAACGTTATAAAAACTTTTGATAGATATAATATCAAACTTATGTTTTTTAAATGGGACACCCTGTATATTTTGACGTTTTTCGTTTCCTTTTTTAATTCTCATTCACCTAATATGACATATTATATATCTATTTTCAATGGTTGGAGCTACAGTGCAAATAAACCATTTATGGATGTTATCAGGTGAAACACCCTTAAAAAATTGAACACTCAGTAACGAAATTTAACATTTTATTATAAGGATACTGATGTGTGACAATTTTATTTATCAAAATTATAATTAATAAAAAATAAAACCAGATTAAAAAAATAAAAACAATAAACTTATGAAACAACAAGAAACAATGTAACAATTAATCTACCTATAACTAATTTTATTAGTTTATCATATATTTGATGATAAACTAACTGCTGCTGGATATATAGATATCTTGGAAATAGACTTACACCAACTTTTGGAGGAAGAAGTGTTGGCTGATAGGGACACATTTTGGTTCCAACAAGATGGAGCACCTGCCCATAATGCTCTATTCATTGGAGATTATTTAAACGAAAAATTTCCTAATCGGTGGATTGGTACTTATGGACCGGTTAGGTGGCCCCCTCGTTCTCCGGAATTAAATCCTCCTGATTTTTTTATTTGGGGATTTTTAAAAAATAATATTTACAAGATTAACTTCGAGAGTAGGGAAGATTTATTACAAAATATTCATGCCGCATTTAGAAAAATAAAGCCAGTGCACATACTCAATTGTGTAAGATCAGTAAGAAAAAGTAAACCAGTAAGGAATTTTAATTTATTAGATTCGACATCCTAAGACCGGTTTCTGTCTTTCGACTTCATCAGTTAGGCTTTTCGAATCCAATAAATAAAATTCAGTCAAAATTTAATGTCAATACTCTCTTCTTACCATAGCACATCTAAAAAGTAAGAAAAAGGTGGACATTTTGAACATTTAATGTAATTTTCACATTCTAATAAAATTAGTTATAGGTAGATTAGTTGTTACAATGTTTCTTGTTGTTTCATAAGTTTATTGTTTTTTTTTTAATCTGGTTTTATTTTTTATTAATTATAATTTTGATAAATAAAATTGTATCAGTATCCTTATAATAAAATGTTAAATTTCGTCACTGAGTGTTCAATTTTTTAAGGGTGTTTCACCTGATAACATCCATAAATGGTTTATTTGCACTGTAGCTGCAACCATTGAAAATAGATATATAATATGTCATATCAGGTGAATGCGAATTAAAAAAGGAAACGAAAAACGTCAAAATATACAGGGTATCCCATTTAAGTTTGCATTATATTTCCTTAGTGAGCCCCCTAAAAAAAATAATCTGTGCGCCACTGAACTCTTTAATATTATATCTATCAAAAGTTTTTATAACGTTTTTTTATATTTTTCTTAATTAAGAAGTTATAGTACCTTGTAGTTTTCGACAGTTTTCAATAATCGCCCTGTATCTTCCAACTGCAGGGAGTTACTAAAGATTTAATTAGGCTATCGTTAATTTAACAAAAAAAGAAGTCATAACATCTTAACTGCTTTTCTTCTATCTCTTCTAGTTTACGAGATACCCTGCAAAACTCACCAATTTGGGACACCCTGTACATTATTTTTATTGCTATTCAGTCGTCTGGAGTTATTTATGACATGCAGAACAGTAGCGCCTGTCTGACCATTCGATGTTCACATGGTTTGTTTATTTAAATCATGATCTATAGTCTATTTGAAAATGCATGCCATCTTAAATTAGTGCCGGAAAATTTATAGATTATAATTTTAGACAGAATAGAAAGAAGAAAGTATGGCCAATAGACCTAGTTTAAAATTGAAATGTAACACGTTCACTTAAGAAATATTCTGATTGTTAATTAAAATATCACAATAAAAAACTAAATCAGTGAAAAACCATTTGGCTAGGCAAATAGTATTTAACCCGAAAAATGCTATTTTTTTTAAATTACCACTTAATGGGTGACATTTACTTTGAAGTTTATTACAAAGAGAAAATCTTAAATTACTTTGCATTATGAATAAAGTTTTTTTTTCCATATTTTTGTGGACTTATTTTCAGTCGAGAATTTAATTTGGAAGCCGCTCCAAATGCAATTTGTTTTATAAATAAAATGTCAATTTTTGCCCGGTGTTTCTTTTGCCAATATAAAAGAAAAACCAATTTATACATTGTTATATTTCAGTACGAATGTAGAACAAATATTGAATGGAATCGAACTAGAGTGGCTCTATAATTAATAGAATTAGGATTTGCTCTTTCGTTGTAGACGTTTCTCTCTGCTTCCTTGTGACTGGAATCCTCAAGAGGGCCATATCTGATTCTGATAATCAAGAAAAGAGTGCAATATCCTACCACGTCTAACGACTACGTCTGCACAAACTTGAAAGCCATCCTCAAATCCTCACTAATAAACATTTCTTACCTATACTATTTTCTCGTTCAAATATATACAGGGTGTTTCCAAATGACACTTACAACGTCTCCCAGTAGATGCGTCTCGTACAATTGGGCAAAATGATACGAGGAATGAGGAGTCCAACCTGATTACTTTTCGAAATACAGGGAGTTAAAGTTAAAAAAAATGTTATTTGATAACTTTAATACTGATTACTTTTTTCATCTGTCAATACAGTCAGATTTTGTGGTTTCAGCCAATAACAGCTCAGGATCCTAACCAATCATTGTGTTTTATACTGATAAAACCGCTTCTTCGTATTTGTTTCTTGATTAAACTGTGTTTACCTTTTTTGAAATGTCAAACATTTAACAATTTTTATTATACTAAACTGTATTGCAAATCTATGTTAATAACCAAATTTCAAAATGTATTTGTAAACTAACCTGTTTTTATTAGTTGATTTCAAAACGCCTTTAACATTTTTACATACCTCACTTCAACACTAAACTTAAAATTAATTAAATTAAGAAAGACTTCATTTCATTCTTCTTCTTCGCTTTTATTTACGGCGCCGTTTCGCGGGGTAGCCAGTCAAAAAATCGCCTTGGTGGCCCTGTATGTAAAACTATAACAGCTCAGGTTTCAATTTAAATTGGTAAAGAAAATTTTCAATATTTGTGTGTAAAGTGTCTTTTGCATGAATGACTATGTTCTCTGTTTTTAATACAAAAAAATGATTCAAAAAATAATCCTTTCAAATACGACTCGTCCTCTGAAATTTTATAGATTAAATTTTTGATCTTCATACTCAAACGCCTTTATTTTAGGCAAAACCACTCAAACAAACTGATTTAAGATAAAATCACTCGTCCTGCGGACTCGTGATTTTATCAATCAGTTTGTTTTCGTGGTTTTTCCAAATAAAGCCGTTTTCGTGAAAACCAAAAATTTAATCGATAAAATTTGGAGGACTCGTGGTATTACCTTTGATTAAATATTAATTTGAAATTTAGCAGGTCGTTAAATCTGTCTTGATTGACAATGCTTCATTCAAATATAGTAAAAATCCCTTATATTCCAAAATTATCCGAAAAAATTAGAAGGATTGACAATAAATTTAATCTTCAATTTCAAAATATTTCTCCGTGTCCTATGTTGCTTTCATATTTTTGTAAGATTATCTAGTGTTCTGTTTCTATAGTAAATTTTTTATTACATATTTTGTTATGTCATTTTGAAAACGACTTCCGATTAAGGAAGTCGAAACGTCAAAAATTAAAAAACTTTTTAACAAAATAAGTGGTTAATATCCATAAAGAAGAGTATTTGAAGTACAAAGCCACTATGAGTTATAGAAATGAATTAAAAAGACATATTTTAGTAAAAAACCATGTTTCATATCTAGATTCAGTGGTATGCAATTAAAGGAGTATGTCCCCTTTTTCCCACTATTTTCTACGCCCATGTTATTTAAAGCTATTTTTAATTTTTTTGTATTTTGTATACAATCTAGTTGAAGAATTCCATTGTATTTTATGACCAAAATCCCAAGCATGTTTTTAATGTATGATTGGTGTTCATTAAGTCTTATATGAAAATGTCTAGATGTTTCTCCTATATAAAATTTAATACATTCGCATGGAATTTTGTAAGCACAATTTTTTATATTTCGAATTTCATTGAAAGGCTTTGTATTTACTATTAAAGAATTTAATGTATTATTTGTTTGAAAAACTGTTTTTAAATTAAATTTATTGCCAATGCTTATAATCCTGTTTTGTCAAAATAATCTACTTTTTCATATTATTTCAACATATTTTCTGACTATACTATAAAGCAGTTTTATTTATTAATTACTTCAATTTTTCTATCAGTGTCTTTATTTATTAATAAATAAAATAAATATGGAGTAAAATTGTATATTATTTTGGGAAGATATTAAATTGCTATGGGCATGGGTCGGTGCGCGGTGGTATGGAAAGAAGAACGAATAAGGAGCAATAGCCTGCAAGCTTAGTGACCCTTTTGACACAGAAAATAACCTTGGAGTAGATCGAGCAGAGAGATCCGAGCATAATTTAGATTATTCTAATCATTATATGGCAAACCACAAGGTTGGTCGTTGGTTGTTGGTGTTCCCAACGCAATACGAATTTAAATAATAATGTCGGTGGCGGCATATATTTTGACATCATTACCTTGTGGTCACGTTTCCTATAGTAGCCGGTGTTGATCACGATTCTCAATTGACAATTTGTACTTATATTGTGCAGTACCAACCAATGCACTACTATCAACGCCAGTGCCGTGCTCTTTTACTTCTTTTTCTAGTAAATAAAATTCAGTCCCAAAAACACTAAAATTTCCTACCGAATTTCAAATTCAAATGGATCCCTTAAGAAGGCAAGTTTAACAAGGCGATAAACCATCGAGCAACCTTAAAGTGATTAATAAGAAAAAACCGAGATCCCGGCAACGTGTTTTTAAGCTTCCGGTACAAGATGAGGGATTTTGGGGAGCCGAAAGGCAAAGGATACGGTAGGCAACAAGTATAGGGGGGAGACAAGAAACACTTTGACATTCGCATCCCATTATAAACAGGGACGAAAATTAAATTAGTCCTTCGTCCACAGAAATAAAAACGTATGCAAAGACGTATTGCGTCAATTTTTAATTTTACAAAGATTCTACAGGGTATTCAGTAAAGCGTAGACAAAATATAAATATTGAATGCAAGAAAATTGTTCTGAAAACTGTTCATTGACTAAACCAAACTTTTATAATAATAATTTCAACTATTTGAATTTTTGTTTATTTGTTCTTTTTTAGTTTTTAATTGGAACGCTAATTATTTTGTTCTGTTAATTAGTTACGTCTTCTATAATACGATTTCGATTAGGTTGATCAATCATCTGTTTAAATCTGTTAATCTTAATATGGGACAGTAGCGTAAATAGATTTCATTATGATTTTATGATATTACAATTTTATCACGTTTTAATTACAGCATACTTATGTGTCAATATTGATAATGGAAATGACAAAACCCCAATACGTAGATCTAATATACAGGGTGTAAGCGATATGATGACCATTATTTAAATGGGTGATAGGGGAGGTCAAAACAAGAAAAAAAGTTCATATGACTTTTTTTGAAAAATTCAACAGATTTTTGTCTAAAAGGCTTTAAAGTTGAAAACTTTAGGTACTTATTATGCAACAGAATTTTACAAACATTCATGTGTAACTTTATTAATTTTAAAATAGGATCATTTTTAAATAAACCAAAAGAAGTTTTTCAAAGTTTGGCCTTAAATTTCAAAAATAAAAAAATAAAAAATAATAAAAGTTCCCTTTAGTTAAGATTTAAAAAACACTTGGCAACAGCCGTTTGTGTTCGTGGTGCACTGTGCGTCGTGGCCAATAATCGTTGCGCCATCGCTGCTTACATCTGTAATCTGTACTTAATTCGTTAGTATTTTGTTTATGTTAGAGCGATTACTCATACTCACTATCGCTGGTGTACTGACAATTGTCTCATGTTTTTGTTGTTGTGAAATTAAAATGTTCTCCAATCAGGAATACGCTGACATGTTATTAATTTACGGTGAAGCTCGTCAAAATTCAAATCTTGCAGCTCGAATTTATCGCGATAGATTTCCCGGACGGCTACACCCGGTCAGAAGGACATTTGTGCAAGTGTACCAAAGACTTCGTGATACAGGAAGCGTTCAGCCCACAAATACTCGCGCTCGTGAAAGGCAGATTGCTGTGGAACAGGAAGAAGAAATTTTAAATATTGTTGAAAACAATCCCGGCATCAGTACTCGCGAATTAGGCCGCCAAGTAGGACTATCCCATACCACCGTCCATAGAACCCTACGGGAAAATTTGCTTTATCCCTACCACGTGCAACGCGTGCAAGCTTTACTACCTGAAGATTATCGCCGCAGATTAGCGTTTTGTCAGTGGTTTTTGCAAAAAAACGTTGAAAATCCCAATTTTTTCAGAAACATTTTATCAACAGACGAATGCACTTTTACCAGAGACGGAATATTAAATTTTCATAATACCCACACTTGGGCCGAAGAAAATCCACATACCATTCGGGAGGGTCATTTTCAACAACGATTTAAAATAAATATTTGGGCGGGAGTTCTTGACGATCAGGTAATCGGCCCCTTCGAGTTACCCCCAAATTTGACCGGAGAAGCGTATCGAAACTTCCTAACCAATAACCTACCACAACTTTTAGAACAGACCTTGGATAACATGCCATTAGAACGGAGACTAAATTTGTGGTTTCTACATGACGGGGCACCACCACACATTTTTAGAGGCGTCATTCAGTACTTGAATGAAAATTATCCAAATCGCTGGATTGGAAGAAACGCTCCCGATCCCCGAAAATGGCCACCAAGATCTCCTGACTTAAATCCCTTGGATTTCTGGTATTGGGGGGACCTTAAAGAGTTGGTTTATGGCGAAGGTCCAGTTACAACTGAAGCACAACTTCGTGAAAAAATTTTTGATGGGGCTGAAACGATTAGACAACGAGGGCGAGTAGCCAACGTAAGAAGAAACTGGATTCGTCGTAATGAAGCTTGTGTGGAAAGTCGGGGACAACACTTTGAACAACTTTTAGGATAAAGTGCAGGGTGTGTGATGTACGTGTGAAGTGTTTCTCCAGAAAAACATGTTAAAAACTTTATTTTAAATAACTTTTACAACCAGATAAGGTGATCAGACAATTATCGGTAAGTAAAAATTTATTTGTTTTGCTTTTAACATTTTAAAATAAAAAAATTTGCGCCTTGCACTACTACCTACTTTATTCGAACATCGCATCGTTGCCAAATTGTATTTACTTTTAAAGTCGAATTTTTCGAAAACCATTAAGTTTTGACACCTATGTTATATGAACTTTTTTTCTTGTTTTGACCTCCCCTATCACCCATTTAAATAATGGCCATCATATCGCTTACACCCTGTATTTCTATTTCACATACAGGTGTACAATCGCATATTAGTTTATCTCAGACGGAAAAAATTTATCAAGATAAATCATTTTACAAATATTGATAAGGGTCTCATATTTACACCTAACTTACTCTTATTATATTTTTTGTTTATGTTTCTAAGATACATAAATACAAAGAAAAGTATTACCTACAAAATTAGGAATAGATTATAGTAGGAGAAAAAATGAAAATTATTCATTGTAATCCAATGTTTTCTGCTGTTTTCGAAGATAGTTGCATACAAACCGACGCCAAATTAAAAAATCAAACCAGCACAGAACAGAAATTATATGTGGCATACTTCAAGGCACAGTATTGGGCCCAATACTTTTTACCGTTTATTTGAACAATATTTTCCTTCTTCAACAAGAAGGGAAAATAATTAGTTTTGCGGACGATACTGTGATCTTTTACAAAAATAAAAATTGGAATTTACTAAAAATTCAGGTGGAAAATGACTTAAGCCGCCTTAAGAAAAGATTTGATCATAGAGTATTGTCAATAAATATTGAGAAAACAGAGTATTTACCATTACCAAGTTAAATACCTAGGCATAATTTTGGATCCACATATGAGATGGAATGAATATATATTTTATCTGAGGAAAATTGATTTTCTTTTATACAGATTCAAACAAGTCGCCCCCTATTTAGACCTTCAACAAACAAATAGCAATCAAACTAGATTAGAATTAGAAACATTAACAGACACATATAACATCGGAAATAAAAAAACAATTTATGACACCTTACAAAAAGAAATCTGTGGGTCAAAGAAACTATGAATATTTTGGTCCAAAAGTGTTTAATTCTCTACCAGACTTTAAACAGCCTGCCACATTAAATTTATTTAAACGAACACTAAATTTTTTTATGAACAATACAAAAACCTGATTGAAAATGTAACTATTTGGTCATTAATAATTCTAGTTTTAAGTTTTAACCCCATAATTGTTATACGATATTTTAATGTAAATTATTATTTCAAATACTCTTCTTTATGGATATTAAAACCGCTTATTTCGTTTAAAAGTTTATTAATTTTTGACATAACAAAATATATAATAATAATTTTACTATAGAAACAGAACAATTGATAATCTTACAAAAATATGACAGCAACATAGGACACTGAGAAATATTTTGAAATTGAAGATTCCAAAATCTGTTTCCATCATATTTTTGTGACGTTTCTGGGAACGATATTCTTAATAATATTATCATAAAAAAAACCCAGATAAACACTATCCCGATATAAAGGGTATCCTTTTTGCAATTAACTCTTTTTGTAAAATAGGCATCCAAATTTTTTATAATATAATATCAACCAAACAATTAGAATTATTAGGTTCTTTTAATAATCCAGTTGAAGAATTCCATTGTATTGTATGACCAAAATCCCATGCATGTTCACATATTTTTGATTTTTCGAATTGTTTATTTCTAATGTACGATTGGTATTCATTAAGTCTAATATGAAAAGGTCTAGATGTTTCTCCTATATAAAATTTATTACATTCGCATGGAATTTTGTAAGTACAATTTTTTGTATTTTGAATTTCATTAAAAAAATTTGTATTTACTATTAAAGATTTTAATGTATTATTAGTTTGAAAAACTGTTTTTAAATTAAATTTATTGCCAATCCTAATTTTTTCGGATAAGTTTGAAATATAAGGGATTTTTACTATATTTGAATGAACTGTTGGGGGATTTAAATTTTGAACTTTACAGCGATATTTCAAAAATTTGGATGCCTATTTTACAAAAAGAGTTCATTGCAAAAAGGATAGCCTCTATATCGGGATAGTATCATAAGTTTTTATCTGGTTTTTTCTTATGATAATATTATTAAGAAAACTTCATTTAGTATAAAGTATAACTTCTCTTATAATATGCAAATGCGCTATCCTTCTTTCAAAATTCGTTCCCAGAAACGTCACAAAAATATGATGGAAACAGATTTTGACATCTTAATTTCAAAATCTTTCTCAGTGTCCTATGTTGCTGTCATATTTTTTGCAAGATTATCAAGTGTTCTGTTTCTATAGTAAATTTTTTGTTATATATTTTGTTTATGTTATTTTGAAAACGACTTCCGATTAAGGAAGTCGAAACGTCAAAAATGAATTAAATAATTATTGTTTTTTTATATAATATCGATACTTATGTGAACTAATCATAATTTTACTTTTTCTTTTCACCATATACAAGCAACATCTGATGATTCTATGGTTTCTACCTTGTTTATTCAGATTATGTATTACTTTTGTGATCTATTTGAACAAACGTTGTTATTATTATTATACATCCAAGTTGTATTGTAATTGTATATTATTTTTCATATTATAAAACAGCTGTGGACAAAAATGATCATAGAGAATATTCCCCTTTAACTGTCAACATTTTTCATATCGACTATGCTTGTCTGTCTTTCACTGAAAGAAATAGCCTTATTATGACATAATTTTAGGGGAAGGTACAACGTATGGGCAATTTTACAACTCTCGTGGAATATATTCCCTTGACAGTGAATCATCACAATTCGAACTGTCACGTTTCCCCAAGCACTTCCTATTTCTACAAGTCATATTTACAGAATTTGCCAACATTATATTATTAGTTTTTACCATTACGTCATGTGACAATTATTACACTATGGGGATATTTGGGCCTTTGGGGATGTATAAATGATAATGCATTTCTTAATTTTCTACAACAATAATGCAGATTGAAACTAAATTAAATTAAAAATGAAGAACATTTTAATATTTGTTTACAAAATGCAAATACGACAAATAAAACTAAAAATGAATACTATTGAAGAATTGCTCATGATTAAAATTATTTCCTCGGATGCAAGTTTGTCGAAAATCGAGTGTTTTTTATAAAATATATATTAATTTATTAATCTACTTCTCATGTTTCAGTGGAGAAACTTTTTCGAGGTTGGTGTCATTTTTATGTTCTCTTTTATGATTTGTAAACAATAATTTTCTTGATCATATTTTTTCACGTCCAGTGAATTAAATCAAAAAGAATTTTCTATATATTTTCGACGAGGTAATAGATAATATTTGTAACAATAAAGTGGAAACTGCTAGTGGGTTATTCAGTTGATTCATTGGGCCCTTAACTATAGGACCGTCTATCTCTGGTTACGTCTCGAGTTAGCGGGATGTGATAAATACCGAGAAAAGCCCGGATAATTCGATGGCCAGTACTCACGTACAACTGCACATTGCTCCCCTGTGGCCTCACTACAATGTCTTATGTCTTGAAAGCAGCACCGCCCCAGCGGGGTTAATACTTCCATTAACAATTTAAAAATTAGTCTGCAAAATTTGTGCGATGCAACGAAAACTACAAATTTCTCGGAAATACTTTTTTTTGGAACAGCCACTAACGGCAATCAAAGTTTCGGTGACATAATTGGAAAAAGCTGCTCTTCCAATTACTATTATATTAAGAAAATGTCGAGGTTAGGGTTCCCTATAATTTTTATTAATAACTTTTGTCCTACTTTTTTATTTGTTAGGTTTGTAATAAATATTTCAATAAAATAAAACGCCTTTAAATCAGTATCACAAAAAAACAATGGGGGCAACTAGTTTCGGCATCATCAGGCCCATAGGGTACCGAAGTAAAACATTAGATATAAACAAATTAAAGAACCATTTAAAACTTTGTATCCTAACTATTGATTACAACTACTAACTAATATGGTAAAAACATTGTTATATAAGGGTCTTAAGGACCGAAACGTACGTACGTTTTCACCCTTATATAACAATGTTTTCACCATAGTAGCCAGTAGTTTTAGTCAATAGTTAGTTGCAAAGTTTTAAATGGCTCTTTAATTTGTTTATATTTAATGTTTGATTTCAGTACCCTATGGGCCTGATGATGGCCAATCTGCCGAAACTAGTTGCACCCACTGTTTAAAAATTTTAGACTAGAGGCTTTTTATTTTATTAAACATTGGCCACATTTGAGAAAATGGATAACTTACTATATTTAATAAATATTTGTTTGGATAAGGTAAAAAAATTAACAACACAGTGAGTGAATCTGCGGATGTATGGAATCAATTAAGAGTAAGGGGAAATTTTGGCGGATTGATGATAAGGTTATGCCGGAATAGGGGATGAGATTCCGTTCCCGCTGTCGTGTGTCAGTATGTCCATCACGTAGGCGCTTCACAAGACATCCATCGGCTATTCAGACCCTTTTATTTTTGGTTGCGGTGCCGAATCGTCTTTACAGCTAATGAGATTTTCTTTAGTTATTAGGACTTGTTTTATTCAACCGCCGAAGTAACTTTTGCAACGGAAATTAAATAATGACTCTCTCAGTAACAATCTATTTTGTGAACAAAACTATACTCAGAGGAGGTCAAAAAATAAATATAGTTCAAATCACTTCAAATAAAAACTACGAATTTATGACGTGTGCAAAAGAAAAATTTTAAAATAAAGAATATTAAAAGTAAGTAATTAATTATAACGTGAAAATAATTTGGGGGAAATTGTTATGGTTTAAAAAAAAGAGAAAATTTTGGGAAGTGGATTTTAAACGAATTAAAAAAAGGGGGTTTAAAAAAAATTGAAAGATGGTTGTTATGATACGTTTGTTATGGCATGTTTATGTTGATTAGATTGTTTAGTTTTGAAATGTCGGATATGAATGAAAAAAAAATTATTAAAAGTAGAAAAAACTAATAATTTTCAACATCTTTACAAATGGCGCAACAACGTAGGGCTAAAATTGAGTTAACCCAAAAGATGGAGGAAACAAGTAGAGAAGATCGATTAATGGAATTTTTGATCAATATGAGAGGAGATGTGACGAGAAAATTAGATGAAAATCGGGAAGAAAGTCAAAGAATGAAGAGCAGAAGGAGCAAATCAAAAATATACAAGAAAACATAAAAGGACAAGAGAAAGATTAAAGAGAAGAAATTCAAGAAAGTGGTGATGTTATGGACAGATATGTAAACAAGGAAATTACAGAAATAAACAATAAGTTGGTAATAGATGAAAATTTATCTAATGGGTATTAAATTTGATGGGAATTTAAATAAAAATAATAAAATTAATATAAACTTTCATAAATGGAAAATAAAATAATAATTAAAATATTTCGGGGGAAAACAGATTGAGATATAATTCCTAGGATAAAAAAAATATTTTTAAATAATTTTAAATTATTTTCACTAATATAATTAATTAATTATAACGTGAAAATAATTTGGGGGAAATTGTTATGGTGTAAAAATTGAGACAAGATTATGGAAGGTGTATTTTAGGGGAATTCAAATGAAAAAAAAATTATGTAAAGGGGACTTTAGGGGAAAAGGGTGATGGTTGTTATGGCATGTTTTTGTTTGATGAGAGATGATTTTTAAAAAATGTCAGATATTAATTTAAAAATAAAGAATATTAAAAAGTAATAAAAATCAAAGAATTTTTCATTATCTTCACAATATATATAATTTCTGTGTATTCCAATTACTTTTAAAAATTTTAAATTTTAATGCAACCCATATACGTTATACAATGTGTCCAATTAAGTCGGCATCATATGGTTTTATATATAGTTTTATGAAAAAAAGTTATTCTTTATAAAAGTGGTGCATGGTCTAAAACCTAAAATGTGTTATCATCATCAGATATAAAAATTTTTCAGTCGTATACGAGACTTGTCAAAAAATATTAATTTTGCTCAAGATTAAAGTACCTTTATTTTTGAAATATGAAAAAGAGTAATTAAAAAAATTTGTTTCTAATGACATTTTACGTCAACCATACCGATTTTGAAGAAGATATTCCAACTTTAAGAAAATTTTCAATTTTAACATTTTTTGATACACCCCCGTAACTAATAATTTCGAATAAAAAAAAATAAAGGTACTTTACTCTTGCATAAAATTCATATTTTTTGACAAACCTCGTATACGACTAAAAAAAATTGATATCTGATGGTTTTAGACCATGCAGAACTTTTTATAAAGAATAACTTTTTTTCATAAAACTAAAAAAGTTTCCCATATGATGCCGACTTAATTGGACACACTGTATATAATTTCTGTGTATTCCAATTAATTTTAAAAATTTTAAATTTTATACGTTATATAACATTTTAAACTTGACAGTAAATTAAATTCTTCCAAAAGGAGTCTTAGACTAAAACGAAAACAAAACTGATATTGAGTTGTGGCAATATAAATCGATAAGTTGTGTTCCCGAACTGGAGAGTCTCTTTAATTAAAGAGTGACTGGTGGCTTTGAACTCAAGAACGAGTCGGGAGAAATAATCCATCTAAAAGTAAGAAATGGTCAAGACTGACGTAGGACGGGGAAACAAGAACTGGTTCAAGCATCGGGCAATCGTGCTATTGGGCATCGGTGGCTGCGGCCGGCCACCGCATACACCGAGTATCAAGCATCGGCTCTAGAAGGCAAAAGCGTCGTCCCGGGCGTCACATTAAGTGGCCGGCTCTTAGTTTTCGGTTCCCTGTAGGGCCTGCCGGCATCTAGCCCGTTCACCACCCCCCCAAAAACCCACTCTCCAGAGGGCACCTTCTCGGATTCTACACCGATGCCCGTGCCATTGCCCTTCCCTTTGTCCACTTCTTGAATCCGATTAATTATTGCCGTCGCTCTGGCGGCGGCGAACGACGCCGCCTCTTCGACCCACCGAATGCCAAAACATAAGCTGTCCAGCTTCCACTCTATCCTGACGTTTTTCAATTATATTTATGGCCGATTTTCCACGTAAAACAGGAAATTTTATATTTGTCGAGTACCAAAAATCATCATGACAGGATGAGAGATAACGCGATAATTTTTTTAACCATCGTCGGGAAAGAGTAAACCACTTTTCTTCAATCAAAAATAGAATAAAAAAATTATTTATTTTACTTCTCACGTAGGTTTTTAATCACAGTGGAAATAGTTTTTAAGCGAAAATTTTTATTGCATTATTTCATTTAGTCATAAATAAAAAAATGATTTTTTCATGGGTATCAAAATATTAATATTATACAGGGTCCTGCAACAGTGGCGCCGTGTTCCATATCTCTATTTATTGATCGAGCTCGATAAAATAAAAAGAATTTCAGTCACACAGGGTTGTTGAGAGTTCTGGAATAAACCCTATGTTGTGCCAGTTTCCCAGGACGGCCAACAATGTGTTACCGCCTTTTTAAACTGCATCGTTGTATTCGTAAAATGGACTGTATTTTTTAGATTGAGCATATGTGTACTGTAGTAGGTTTGTCTTCTCAACTTCATTCAACAAAAACAATGAACACTTTTATTTAACCATTTATTAAACTTGTTAAATAAATGAATGAATAAAACAACAACGTAACAAAGGATTATAATTAATATGTGCTTAACAAGCACTAACACATATTAATGAAAAATGAATTGAAAGAAATGATCACATCATTCAGAAAATATTATTTTTGCGTGTGTTCTGCGTGAGTGATAATTAGACACTGGAGGTTCCTAGCCTGCTTCGCAGCTAGCGACACACTGAGTTTAAATTTGAATATAAAATGAACAATAAAATGGACCGCCTGATACGCAGCAAAGTACCACTGTTAAGATGAAATATTTGTACGTTGAGCTGGTGTCAACGGAGGGTCTAACCTGATTCGCAGTTAGAGACGCACTGTTTAAATTCTCGAAGCACTGAGTTTTGGTTTTGAAAATATAAAGTGAACAATAAAGTGGACCGCCTGATACGCAGCAAAGTACCACTGTGAAGATGAAATATTTTTACGTTGAGCTGGTGTCAACGGAGGGTCTAACCTGATTCGCAGTTAAAGACGCACTGTTTTAATTCTCGAAGCACTGAGTTAAGCTCGACGAAGTTTTGTCGGTTTCAGATTTATCCCTTCCGGATTGCGCAATTGTTCTAGAAAGTTCGTTAGCGTGGGTTTTTTATATTGTCTAGACGAAACGGTTAGAACCGCGCCACAGACTATGGCATGATATTTTATTGTGAAATAGAGTAAAAAAATTATCTTTTGATGAAACCGCTTCCTGGTTTGAACGCCGTTCGCAAATGTATTTTGGTGCGGCGTTGCCGGTTGAACGAATATGAGTTTACATGTTTAATTATCTGAAAATTAAACAAGGGTGTTCAATTTTTCCTGGGCGGGTCCCAACTTTGTTTTTTAAATGGAAACCTGTATTTTTTATTACTTTATGCATGTTTATGCCACGAAAGCTCTAATGGTGTGCAGAAATTTTGCGGGAAAAAACTGGGGATGTAACCCAAAGATCCTGCAGTGGATGTACACGTCAATAGTGAGACCGGCGATCACTTATGGAGCAGTAATCCTAAGCTTTACACCCCTTCATATAGTAGTGGAGAGTATAGCCATAAGGACAACCTACAGAACGACCAGAGAAGGATCAACCAAACGCAAGTTTCGACTCCTTCCCGGAAATCACCAAACCTGGGACATGCCCCAAAACGAGATGACAACGAAGTTTAGCTTTGTGAAAGAATTCAACACAAAGCTAAGTAACAAAAGCGAATGGGACAAAAATACCATCCCAAAACTTAAGAGAAGTGCCATTAAATGGTACACAGATGGTTCTAGAACAACAGAAGGAACAGGAATAGAAGTATACGGGTCTGGAACCAAATATTCTGAAAGTTTAGGCAAATCTCCGAGCATTTTCCAAGCTGAAATATACGCCATCGGAAAATGTGTCCAGTTCAACATAGAAAGAAATTTTCGCAGACAAGAGATCATCATCATGTCAGACAGCCAATCAGCCATTAATGCCTTGAACTCCCACGTAATCAACTCCCAGATGGTTTGGGAGTGCCTAGAGAATCTAAACGAATTAGGCAAGAACAACACTGTTACCCTCCTATGGGTTCCGGGACACACTGGAGTGGAGGGTAATGAAATAGCAGACGTACTCGCAAAAAAAGGGGCTGAAACACAATTTCTGGGACCTGAACCCTTCTGCGGAATAACCCTTTCAGACCTGGTGCACATTGCAATGTACAATAAGTTTATGCGACCATATTCACTAGAAGATGTATTAAAAGTTGCCTAAATAATCATCTATACTGTTTTCAGACCTTCCCCGTACAAATTGATAAGTCAGTTGCCCTTTAGCTACCGGTTTGAACGAATTGTTGTTATTTTGAAAGTTTTTAGTTATGGCCGCGGCAACTAGTCGAAAACGAGATAAGTAAACAATCGTTTTGTATACAGTAGTTCTTAGAAAATGTCAGAATTAATTGACTATCATAAAAAATATATATTTTCGTTTATAATTTGTTGAAAAATGAGATTTAATTCTTATTGTACATTGTAATGTGCATCACGTTTAAGTTCAAATATTATTTCAGCCTATAATCCAGAAGATCCGCGTGATCGAGAGATGTTATTGGCGTTATTAGATGATGATCAGCTTGAACTCGAATGCGAAACTATGTTACAGCGGTTAGAAAATCATTCAGATGTAGAATCGTAGAATTCAGGTGATGAAGAATTAATAGTGAGACGCATATATTCAATAGGTACTGTTTTTTTTTTTTTTTTTTTTTTTGCGGAGGTGAAGGAAAACTCTTTATGTAGAATCGTAGAATTCAGGTGATGAAGAATTAATAGTGAGACGCATATATTCAATAGGTACTGTTTTTTTTTTTTTTTTTTTTTTTTTTTGCGAAGGTGAAGGAAAACCCTTTATGTAGAATCGTAGAATTCAGATGATGAAGAATTAATAGTGAGACGCATATATTCAATAGGTACTGTTTTTTTTTTTCTTTATTTTTGCGGAGGTGAAGGAAAACCCTTTATGTAGAATCGTAGAATTCAGATGATGAAGAATTAATAGTGAGACGCATATATTCAATAGGTAGTTTTTTTTTTTTTTTTTTTTTTTTTGCGGAGGTGAAGGAAAACCCTTTATGTAGAATCGTAGAATTCAGGTGATGAAGAATTAATAGTGAGACGCATATATTCAATAGGTACTGTTTTTTTTTTTTTTTTTTTGCGGAGGTGAAGGAAAACCCTTTATGTAGAATCGTAGAATTCAGGTGATGAAGAATTAATAGTGAGACGCATATATTCAATAGGTACTGTTTTTTTTTTTTTTTTTTTTTTTTTGCGAAGGTGAAGGAAAACCCTTTATGTAGAATCGTAGAATTCAGATGATGAAGAATTAATAGTGAGACGCATATATTCAATAGGTACTGTTTTTTTTTTTCTTTATTTTTGCGGAGGTGAAGGAAAACCCTTTATGTAGAATCGTAGAATTCAGATGATGAAGAATTAATAGTGAGACGCATATATTCAATAGGTAGTTTTTTTTTTTTTTTTTTTTTTTGCGGAGGTGAAGGAAAACCCTTTATGTAGAATCGTAGAATTCAGGTGATGAAGAATTAATAGTGAGACGCATATATTCAATAGGTACTGTTTTTTTTTTTTTTTTTTTGCGGAGGTGAAGGAAAACCCTTTATGTAGAATCGTAGAATTCAGGTGATGAAGAATTAATAGTGAGACGCATATATTCAATAGGTACTGTTTTTTTTTTTTGCGGAGGTGAAGGAAAACCCTTTATGTAGAATCGTAGAATTCAGGTGATGAAGAATTAATAGTGAGACGCGTATATTCAATAGGTACTGTTTTTTTTTTTTTTTTTTTTTTGCGTAGGTGAAGGAAAACCCTTTATGTACAATCGTAGAATTCAGGTGATGAAGAATTAATATTGAGACGCATATATTCAATAGGTACTGTTTTTTTTTTTTTTTTGCGGAGGTGAAGGAAAACCCTTTATGTAGAATCGTAGAATTCAGGTGATGAAGAATTAATAGTGAGACGCATATATTCAATAGGTACTGTACGACTAGATAGATTTCAAAGACCAGAAGGATCAGTAGTGCTGGTAAAATGGCAAGATAACAAAGCAGTTGTTGTTGGATCCAATTATATGGAAAAAGGAACTGAGGACACGGTGAAAAGATGGGACAAGGCCAAGAAAGCATTTATAACTATTCAGAGACCAGAGGCAATCGCATTGTATAATAAATCTATGGGTGGCGTAAACTTGTTGGATTAGCTTGTATCGTATTACAAATCAAAAAAATGGACATTACGAATGATATTTCACGCATTTGACCTTGCTTGTGTGAATAGCTGGCTAGAATATAGGGCCTATATGCAAGCACAGAAGGCCACTCGTAAAGAAATACTTGATTTACTACATTTCAAAATGAAAATTGGTGAAGCTTTAGTTCTTATGGGTAAACCTGTACACAAAAGAGGACCTGGTCGTCCACGTGGAGAGAATTCTTCTCGAGCTTCTCCAATTCCTAATACACCAAAAAGAAGAAATGCAGAAGTACGGCCATCAAAAGAGATTCGAAGAGATTTAGTAGATCACTGTCCCGAGTATGATGATAAAAAAGAAGCTACTCGGTGCAAAAATCCAAAGTGCACATGCAGAACACATGTCTTTTGTCAAAAATGTCATGTTCATCTATGTTTCGTTAAAGGAAGAAATTGTTTTAAAAACTTTCACTTGATATAATATTACAAACTCACAAAATAAATATGTTTGTTCACTTGCAATTATTTAATAACTTCATCCCAATGTACATTACAATGGACATTCTTCAAATGTCATAAAAATATAAATAAAAAAAATGAATATGTCAATTTCTGCTTTATTGATTTTATTTTTTAATCTGGTTTTATTTTTTATTAATTATAATTTTGATAAATAAAATTGTCACACATCAGTATCTTTATAATAAAATGTTAAATTTCGTTATTGTGTGTTCAATTTTTTAAGGGTGTTTCACCTGATAACATCCATAAATGGTTTATTTGCACTGTGATATATAATATGTCATATCAGGTGAATGAGAATTAAAAAAGGAAACGAAAAACGTCAAAATATACAGGGTATCCCATTTAAGTTTGCATTATATTTCCTTAGTGAGCCCCCTAAAAAAAATAATCTGTGCGCCACTGAACTCTTTAATATTATATCTATCAAAAGTTTTTATAACGTTTTTTTATATTTTTCTTAATTAAGAAGTTATAGTACCTTGTAGTTTTCGACAGTTTTCAATAATCGCCCTGTATCTTCCAACTGCAGGGAGTTACTAAAGATTTAATTAGGCTATCGTTACTTTAACAAAAAAAGAAGTCATAACATCTTAACTGCTTCTAGTTTACGAGATACCCTGCAAAACACACCAATTTGGGACACCCTGTACATAATTGGAACAAGATATCTTTGTATATTCTTATAAGTCGTTTGTATATTTTTATCAGTCGTCAAAAACGTCGTTCATTGAGATTATAGCGTAAAAATATGAATGTTCACCATTTTTTTAAAAAAAGAGCTGTTTTAAGAAAAACTAGTGTTCCATTTGAAATAATGAATATTCTGCAAATTTTTATTGACAATGTGTGACAGGCTGTTTTTCATACCCTGTATATCACAGGTCGATTTCAGATACATAGTTTGAGAGAGTCACCAATGTAGAATATTTGACCAAAAAAAAATTTTTAATGGGACTTGGAATAACTTCATAATTTCAAATATTCTGAGTGACGAATATTGGAAAAAAAACTTGCCATGCTAAAAATCTCGAAAAAAAAGTATCTTTTATTTTTCATGTAGAAACCGAAAAACCGAAAAATACAGGTTGCCATTTAAAAAAACAAAGTTAGGACCCGCCCAGAAAAAATTGAACACCCTGTGTGACTGAATTTTTTTTATTTTATCGAGCTCGATCAATAAGGTAACATTATAGAAAACTGTATTCCTATCTCTTTCCTAAATAGAGTTAAGGAACAAGGCGCCACTGTTGCAGGACCCTGTATAACAAATACATTTATTGAGAAGGAATCTATTATATCTCGCGTATTTTATACTCCATGTACAATAATAAAAGTCCATTTAAATTGATTGTCAAGGTGTCTCGACCTATCGCATTGCAGTGTAAACACATTGACTTACCCATCGAGTCGCCTTATGCCTTCATTATTTGACAGTTAACCTTATTAGCAAGTTTGTTAAAAATTGAAAAAGTTTATATATGGTAAATAAAAAAAAATTAAAATGACTCACCGACTCTTGCAGAAATTTCTTTGTCGTCTTCTTTGAGGCTTCTGCTTCTTCCAGTTCTGCCAGATGTATTTTCTTTTCACTCCGGAAATCTTGTGTGCCCGGCGACGTCAGTTCATACCGACATTAAATTCACTCTACGCCCTAATTTCTCTATATACCCCTAAGTAAGAATTTTTGAACCAATCTATCTCTTGTTTTAGTAAAAGAGGTAACTTAATTGTATATCAACGCTTCCCGTACATCCAGTAAGTATCTTTGCAATCAATTTTCTTCTGAAGATAAAACTAATTTTGACCAATTTTCCATTCGACAACCTAAGTAACTTCTTTTCGATAACATTATGGTATAAACACTTCATGTAACTAACCATCAGCTTTGTACAAACACCTTCGTGATTAAGCGGAAAACTTCCTTCTTCTGATGGTATAGATTGAAATGACTAATGACATTTGGCCAAAAAACATTTTAACCTACACCATCAGAAAAAGGAAGTTTTCCACTTTATCACGAAGGTATTTGTACAAAGTTGATGGTTAGTTACATGAAGTGTACATGAAGTCAAAAATTACTTAGATTGTCGAATGGAAAATAATCTTATGACTAAAGAGGATAAAATTAGGTTTATCTTCAGAAGAAATTGATAAATATATAAAAATTTGTCTAACAATCTATCTCTGTTTTAAAATGTTAATGAAGTTTAACAAACAATGACTGACTATTCAAAGTACTTTGCTTAAAAGTATTTCTGGAGAGACTCGGTTATACTGGGACGGACCAATGTTGCCGCTCTTCCCAACAGCCTTGTCCATTTAATTCATGATCTGAAGACTAAATAATTTAAACTTCAAAGTTTAATTTTATATTTATGTCTCAAACCACAAATTTTAAGAGTTAAAAGTCTTTATTGTACCAGAGAAATTAGGACGATCTGTTTTAAGCCATACTCATTCCATGCCATTTCTTTATTCCTAAACCTAAACCTATCTGGCTAATAATAATTAAAATCAATCCATCGGTCGCTGGAATCCTCGTAACTGCAGAATCTCTCCTTCGAAAATGGTTTTATATCCTGAAAACCCTAATCTATCTCCTAATATGATCATTTTTTATTAGCTACAATCGCATTGCTGAGTTTTATTATAAATTCACAACCATACATCTGTGTCATGCTCTTACCTTTACGCGAATTAAAAACGCACGAATTTATCTGGAAAGAAAAAAAAATTGTTAAATCAATATAAATGCATAAACTTAAACTTAAACTAGAAGATAACTGAATACTGAAATTCAATCTTCTAGGATCAATTGAGAATCTCACAGGGGCGGATCCAGACTTCCGTTTAGGGGGGGAGGGGGGTCACGAAGTTTTTTATTGTGGAGGGGCGTATGGTTATAACTGAACATCGAAAAATACTTTTTTGATTCAGATGGTAAACAGAACCCCAAAAAAAAAAGATCCAGGCTTAAAAAAATTAGTTCGTTTGATTCATATAAAAAATTTCACCCTGTATGTGGTTTTTGAAAACTCTAATAAGGATTTTAGAAAGTACACAAATAAACAAAAAAATGGCTTACTTATTTTTCCCCACGTGATTACTCAATTTCTAATAAAAAAAACAAATTTGATTATAAATTAAAAGTTTAGCAAAATGAACCATAGATTTCAAAAAATTTAATTTTTGGTAGATAATTTTAATTTTTCAAAAAGTGAGGAAAAAAAAGAAAAAAATTTGCGCAATCAATAAATTATTATCCTTTTCTAATGAATTAATGTTAAATACAATTTTTCATAAAAATAAACCCCTCCCGAGTTTTTTTTAAATATAACGACAACCTGTTAGTGCTGATATAAACTAATTTTATGGCCTTGAGCTAACAACATTGTCTATTTGTGTACTTTGTGTGTCTATTATTATTATTATTAGCCTGAAAATATTGATTCCATAAACAATGGTAAAACAGAAAGATTAACTAGCTGCTATTTTATTTTTATTTTTTATTGAAAACTTACCACTCACTATTGAAATACAGTTTTCCATCTGAGCAAGCTCCATCTACCATTTTTGTCTCGTACATCTTCTTTCGTCAATACTCAAAACACCGTAGCCTGAAAATATTCATTCCATAAACAATGGTAAACCAGAAAGATTAACTAGCCCCTATTTTATTTTAATTGAAAACTTACCAATCACTATTGAAATACAGTCTTCCTTCTCCTCAAGCTCCATCTACCATTTTTTCTCGTACATCTTCTTTCTTCAATACTCAAAACACCGTAGCCTGAAAATGTTTGATTCCATAAACAATGGTAAACCAGAAACATTAACTAGCCTCTATTTTATTTTTATTTTTATTGAAAACTTACCAATCACTATTGAAATACACTATTCTATCTGAGCAAGCTCCATCTACCGTTTTTTTTCATGACATCTTCTTTCTTCAATACTCAAAACACCGTAGCCTGAAAATATTGATTCCATAAACAATGGTAAGCCAGAAACATTAACATTTTATTTTTATTTTTTATTGAAAACTTACCACTCACTATTGAAATAGAGTCTTCCATCTGAGCAAGCTCCATCTACCAATTTTTTCTTGTACATCTTCTTTCTTCAATACTCAAAACACCGTAGCCTAAAAATACTCATTCCATAAACAATGGTAAACCAGAAAGAATAACTAGCCTCTATTTTATTTTTATTTTTTATTGAAAACTTACCAATCACTATTGAAATACACTATTCTATCTGAGCAAGTTCCATCTATCGTTTTTTTCCATGACATCTTCTTTCTTCAATACTCAAAACACCGTAGCCTGAAAATATTGATTCCGTAAACAATGGTAAACCAGAAACATTAACTAGCCCCTATTTTATTTTTATTTTTTATTGAAAACTTACCACTCACTATTGAAATACGGTCTTCCATCTGAGCAAGCTCCATCTACCAATTTTTCTCGTACATCTTCTTTCTTCAATACTCAAAACATCGTAGCCTGAAAATGTTGATTCCATAAACAATGGTAAACCAGAAACATTAATTAGCCCCTATTTTATTTTTATTTTTTATTGAAAACTTACCACTCACTATTGAAATACAATCTTCCATCTGAGGCTCCATCTTCCATTTTTTCTCGTACATCTTCTTTCTTTCTTCAACATTGAAAACACAATTATATTAATACATCCTGAAAATAAAAATATTATTAAAAAAGAGGGTTCAAATAAACCAGCTTATTGCTTATTTGTGTCGTAAATTTCATTAATAGCACCAAAAAAATATAGGAATTGGCTAACCGTCTTGTGCACTAAGTCACTACCTGGTAAATCTTCACAAATCTTAAAAATAACTTATGCAGCTGTTAACTAACGTTCAGTAATATCGATTTTTTTAGTTTTTTTTTTAATTCCAATGCCAAAATTTCACATTTTCCCCACTACGTATGGTTTTTACAAATTTTATACATCTATCTATCCCGTAGGAGGATAACAGGGACGCCTTGCTTATATTGATCATAATTTACTTACCTTCAAATTTCGAGATATAATTTTATTATCCTCCTTAAAATTAACTTCTATACTTTAGTTTTCTTGTATTTATTCATTAATGGGCACAGTTTATTCAAATAAAACTTTAAAATTGCAATTCACCATACATGACAAAGTAACGCAAATTTGACTAGTTTAGTACCGGACAGTTTTTTTTCTAAACGGTTTCCTAGCAACCAAGAAGTTAGCCAACTGTGATCTAGTGTATGCATTTTGGATAAGCGCTGTAAAGGTTAATTCGTGTTGAGGGTACGGACAATTTTAATGTAACATTAATTAATAAGCCAGGAGAAGATTTTTTTATTTTTAACGGAAACAATGAATTATTTGTATTAGTTTATACAGGGTGATTTGACTTCTTTTCGATAACGTTATTGTATAAACACTTCATGTAACCAACCATCAGCTTTGTACAAACACCTTCGTGATTAAGTGGAAAACTTCCTTCTTCTAATGGTGCAGATTGAAAAGTCTAATGACATTTGGTCAAGAAACATTTTAACCTACACCACCAGAAAAAGGAAGTTTTCCACTTGATCACGAAGGTATTTGTACAAAGCTGACAGTTAGTTACACGAAGTGTTATAGAAAAGAAGTCAAACATTACTTAGGTTGCCGAATGGAAAATAATTTTATGACAAAAGGGAATTGGTGAAAATTAGGTTTATCTTCAGAAGAAATTGATAAATATATAAAAATTTGTCTAACAATCTATCTCTGTTTTAAAATGTTAATGAAGTTTAACAAACAATGACTGACTATTCAAAGTACTTTACTTAAAAGTATTTCTGGAGAGACTCGGTTATACTGGGACGGACCATTGTTGCCGCTCTTCCCAACAGCCTCGTCCATCTAATTCATAACATTTATGATCTGAAGACTAAATATTTTAAACTTCAAAGTTTAATTTTATATTTATATCTCAAACCACAAATTTTAAGAATTAAAAGTCTTTATTGTACCAAAGAAATTAGGACGATCTGTTTTAAACCATACTCATTCCATGCCATTTATTAAATGTCCCTATCATTTAGAAGCTATTTACTAAAAAACGTTTATCTGCAACGATTATCCGACTACTGCTGTTATCCGCATACTGCTGTTATCCGCCTTCTGCTGTTATCCGCCTACTGCTGCTATTCGCCTATTTAAAATTACGAGTATCCGCCTATTTAAAATTATTTGTTGCCAGTTATAATCCACCTAGCGATTATCCGCCTGCTGCTGTTATCCACCTATTTAAAATTACGAGTATCTGCATATTTAAAATTACGATTATCCGCCTATTTAATATTAGGGATAGCTACAATCGCAATGCTCATTTTTATTATATATTCACATCCTTACATCTGTATCATGCTCTTACCTTTACGCGGATTAAAAACGCACGAATTTATCTGGAAAGAAGAAAAAAATGTGTTAAATCGTTATAAATGCATATACTTAATGTTTCAGTATTCAGTTATCTTCTAGGATCAATTGAGAATCTCATAACCAACAGTAAAATTAGCTACCACGACCCTCTTTATTATTTAATGACATATGAAAGCCGAAGGGGTTGATGTCATATTCGCTATTTCATATATCAGTAGCGTACACACAAATTCACTATAATTTCGTAGTCTGTTAATTAAATTATTTAAGATATTAGTTAGATAGTGTAAACATAAAATATTTTTTGTGCAATTATCATTAAAAGGGAAGTTTTTAATTAAAGATAACGTGCAGTATTTGGACTAGATAATAGTTTACAAAATACTGCATCTGATGGCATCAAAATGTCAATATGAGAAAAATGTGTGGTTAGGAATAAATTCGATGATATCATCGACACAAAGTTAAATAACAAAAGCGAATGGGACAAATATACCATTCCAAAACTCAAGAGAAGTGCCATTAAATGGTACACAGATGGTTCTAGAACAACAGAAGGAACAGGAATAGGAGTATATGGGCCTGGAACCAAATATTCTGAAAGTTTAGGCAAATCTCTGAGCATTTTCCAAGCTGAAATATACGCCATTGGAAAATGTGTCCAGTTCAACATAGAAAGAAATTTTTGCAGACAATCTAAACGAACTAGGCAACTGTTACCCTACTATGGGTTCCGGGACATACTGGAGTGGAGGGTAATGAAATAGCAAACATACTCGCAAAAAAAGGGGCTGAAACACCATTTCTGGGACCTGAACCCTTCTGCGGAATAAGCACCAGTACAATACTTGATGAACTTGGAAAAGAAGTAAATAAGAAAAGATTCCAATACTGGATAGGACTACAAGGAATGAGGTAGGCCAAGACACTACTGGGAAACTCTATCGATAGTTTTGCAGCAACTACAAACCAATCCTCGTCAGTGAACTCAAGCAGACATTGTTATAATTGGTTAAAATTGATATAATTGTTTTTCCTCAGCTCCCATATAACTAGCAGAAACTGTCAATTGATAAATAGAGCCACTTTTTCAATGTAGAATGAACCCTCAAGTCGCGCGCCTTTGGTTATTATCCTGACCATCATAAAACAGGGCATAGTTTGCCAAGTATTTAATTCATCAGGTTATGCCTTCGATTTATATAATATGCATACGGGACGGACACTGATTCCGAAGACAATGAGAGGCTGGAACAGGAAACATCCCTTTGTTTCTAATCCTCTTCCCCTTTGGAAAATCTGACAGATACTAGATTCAGTGTTGTTAACAAATTTGAAGTGTGCTGATTACAGAACACGAAATAGTCAACTGTTTAAAACTGTTACCTAATAATACTTTCCAGTCCGGTATAATTGAATTTAAAAGTTGATGTCATATGCCCTAATAAAGTCAATAATAGTAAATTATATAGAAAAAACTATACGTTTTTTTTGTCACGTTCACTAGCTTTTATTCGCGATATAACCCCAAAACGCTTTGAGCTTTGATAATATTTATGAAAAGGTAACTTTATTTATTATTTTTTCTTAAACATTCTGTGTAGATAAACGGCGAGGGTAGGACGTCGAGCCCGGTGTATTGATATTGCGTTCCCATGGGATGTCGGGACGGGGTTGGTCACCGAATAGCGAGTATCGGGATATTCGAGAGTTAGCAAGTGACAAAAGAAAGAGGTCGCGAAAGGAGATAAGAAGTTGCAGCGTGATAAGAATGCTAGCGAGTGATAAGGAGTAAGCCTAAGCGGTCGGGAGTGTCTTTAAAGATGGATGACTGTCGCGGGAAATCCAACCCACCTATATTTCGGTTTCCAGATCACGTATCAACGACTTGTGACAACTGTGATCTATAACACTGATTCTGCTAGGGGCATCGACGATTTTCAGCTATTAAACAACCGGAAAATTTAATTTTTTTTTTCAGGCGACAATAGGAAATCGATAAATTCTTTAAACATCGCTGAAAAATCATGGAATGAATACAAATCGACTCTAAAAGCAGTCTAAATGGACAGAATATATTTTGACCGAGATGTATATATAATTAGACCACCAATAATTTATGTTTCTGAGAAAAATAGAAGGTAGCGACTAAAAACAGGGGATAAACTAGCCAAAGAACAACAGATGATGTCGACTGAGTAATTTAAGGCTCACTAAAAAATATGGTAAACGAAAACTCAAGGACTAAACACAAGGAACATACCGAGAAAAACTTGTGATGAAGGAATTAAAGAGGAAGCAAAAAAGATAAAAGAATAAATTAATTCAAATAAAATTGTTTTGTGTATGTTACAAGAAATTCATTTACACAAGAGAATGGTGCACAAAGGATGTGAAATAAAATCACACAAGCTCCCAAGAACAAGGACATTAAAAATGTCCTACACTGCAACCAGCGTCTGGACTTCAACAACTACTCCTTGGGCTATATGCCCCACCAGGTATTGAATTACGGAAGTCCAGACGTGGTTTGGTGCCCGACCAAGTCGGGGCTTTAACCCAAAAACTTCGATTTTGTCATTAAAGGAGCTTGCCATTCTTAGACCGGTTTCGGCATTATTGTGCCTCATCAGTAAGAAGCAAAATCGAAGTTTTTGGGTTAAAGCCCCGACTTGGTCGGGCACCAAACCACGTCTGGACTTTCGTAATTCAATACCTATTGGGGCATATAACTCAAGGAGTAGTTGTTGAAGTCCAGACGCTGGTGCAGTGTAGGACATTTTTAATGTACTTGTTCTTGGGAGCTTGTGTGATTTTATTTCACATCCTTTGTGCAGTTTTGTCACTCCCATGGTCCTTTTTTGGAATTTTTATGGTTCAAAAAATTCCACCTTCGTGTACAAGAGAATGGGATAATCTTTTTTTAAATAGTTGTAACTATTTTCGTTTAATTTAATTTTTGTTTAGTAGTTTGGAGAATGTTTTTGTGACTAACCAAAAACGTTCGCGTTAGAAAAAGTATTGCTTAAAAAAATGGTTTTTTTTTAAGGTACTGAAGCTTGGCGACAAATAAATATAAAGATAGGTTGCGATAAGTGGATGGGCCCAATTTGCTGTAAATTGTCTGAGGTGAAACGCGTCGGTCATTATAGATAAGAAAACAGGCACATACATGAACATTATAAATTTCTTAAACGACCTCCTTCACGGCCACGAGAATATTTGATGACAATCACCTATGACTTTCTGATTATATTATCTTCAGGGAGTTCCGACCAGGTGGAGAAGAAAATTAAATTTACGATGTTACGCTAGATTGCCTAACGGGTTTTTAAGATACAAATGCAATCTATACTTTTATTTATTCACTAGAGATCTATCAATAATGACTCCTTCAACCTAGTTACCAACCCTCAACTATCACAAATACATCAAACCAGCAGCAAATCGGCAGTGACTTGTTTCTGGGCCGGAGTGTTTCTAATCATCCACGTACATAAATATCACAAGAGCATAAAAAATAATCGATTATACTGCCAAGTCACGAGAAGTATTCTGCTAAACACCACGACAGCGTTAGCTCGAATGATGTTTTAAGAATATACGAATACAAGAGTGATAATGTTAATTATAATCGATTATTTTCGTTTGCTAGAGCATAGAAAATAATCGAATATACTGCCAAGTCTCGAGATGTATTCCGCGAAACACCACGACAGCGTTAGCTCGAGTGGTATTTTAAGAATATACGAATAGACGAGTGATGATGTTATTATAATCGATTATTTTCGTTTGCTAGAGCATGGAAAATAATCGATTATACTGCCAAGTCTCGAGATGTATTCTGCGAAACACCACGACAGTATTAGCTCGAGTGGTGTTTTAAGAATATACGAATAGACGAGTAATGATGTTGGTTTAATCGATTATTTTCGTTTGCTAGAGCATATAAAATAATCGATTATACTGCCAAGCCACGAGAAGTATTCTGCGAAATAACACGACAGTGTTAGCTCGGGAGGTGTTTTAAGATTATACGAATAGACGAGTGATGATGTTATTATAATCGATTATACTGCCAAGTGACGAGATGTATTCTGCGAAACAACACGACAGCGTTAGCTCGGGTGGTGTTTTAAGATTTATACGAATATACGAGTGATGATGTTAATTATAATCGATTATTTTCGTTTGCTAGAGCATATAAAATAATCGATTATATTGCCAAGCCACGAGAAGTATTCTGCGAAATAACAC
This sequence comes from Crepidodera aurea, assembly GCA_949320105.2. Taxonomy (NCBI): domain Eukaryota; kingdom Metazoa; phylum Arthropoda; class Insecta; order Coleoptera; family Chrysomelidae; genus Crepidodera; species Crepidodera aurea. Next base: position 14,892,588 of record OX439478.2, read on the forward strand.
GACAGTGTTAGCTCGGGAGGTGTTTTAAGATTATACGAATAGACGAGTGATGATGTTATTATAATCTATTATACTGCCAAGTGACGAGATGTATTCTGCGAAACACCACGACAGCGTTAGCTCGAGTGGTATTTTAAGAATATACGAATAGACGAGTGATGATGTTATTATAATCGATTATTTTCGTTTGCTAGAGCATGGAAAATAATCGATTATACTGCCAAGTCTCGAGATGTATTCTGCGAAACACCACGACAGTATTAGCTCGAGTGGTGTTTTAAGAATATACGAATAGACTAGTGGTGATGTTATTATAATCGATTATTTTCGTTTGCTAGAGTGGAATACGATAATATAATGACTAGAACGATAATAATATTATATTTAAAGATATGTAGTTGCCCTAATTGGGTCACGCCACTGCATTTCGTATAGAAAATCTAGTAACAAAGGTATTTTGTGTTTCGTTGGAAATCTATGTTCGATCAAATTGTTTAGGTATTTCACATGGTAGACGCTCGCTCGCGTGTAAGAATGTTAACTTTGTAGTTTTCAAGTATGGTCTTAGCGAGAACGGTTCCACAACACTATCACATTTTCATTGTTAGGAGTCACTTCATTATTAGTATTTAAATAATTAGAGGAAAAACACGAGCACCCCATACACCGATTTAATTGCACGTTTCTCTAAATTCCAGGACAAATCGTTTTCCTGAATTATTCGACATACGCTTATCTTAATATCAACTGTGAATTTGAAAAAGACTCACAGAAACGTATTATTTTCGTTGCAATAAAATTTCATGAATTTATTAACTTTTGAGTGACACCTTAGTTAGATTTAAATAAAATTTATTTCGAATGATGTATTGATCTGTTAAATGTAACTTGCAAGAGTCATAGAAAATTTCGTAATAAGTGTAAATACGACGGAATATCAATTTACTAAAGAAAAATAATGAGAATCAAGCTCCCGGCGGCATCTCTCGTTTGCTGTCAAAGAAAGGAACGACAGGTAACAGGAGTGGGGATTGTATACTTGCACTTTATTTTCACCCACATGCTATACTAAGCCATGTACTATACAGGAACGTATCCCGCAATTTTTAAATGTTCTTTGTAAGAACATTTCCGACTTTTAACAACAGGCACTGGTGATTTGAAGTTTTCTAGAGGAATTGGAAGGAAAACAAGGAAATATAAAATATGAAACGAAAGACGAAGACTAAAAATTGAAGGTACAGTAAAAATAAATACACGAAGCAAAACGAAACACAAGAGTCAGACCGCTAAGAACTTGGGATAAGGGAATTATAGAAGAAGCAGAACAAAAACACATAAGATGGGAAAGAATGAAGAGTGAAAATAAAAGACACAAATATTCTACCTCGAAGAAATACGAAAAAGTTTGCAACTCCCAATGCAAATTGGGAATTCGTGCTTTAAGCTACCAAAATCTGTTTCACAGTTTTTGTATCTTGATTTATTGAATTCGAAGTTCCTGCTGACGAAGCCGAAAGGTTTTGCAAGAAAGAAAAAGAAAAGAAAACTTTAATACATTGCCGCTAATTTTTCTTAAATCAATATGCAGGCACCTAGGAATATTTTCTAAAAAACTCAACCAAATTTTATCGCATAAACGAGGAAATATTTGCGAACAAAGCAACGAATATTTTACTGACCAAAAGGGGATCAGGAGAAATACCCAGAACAGAACAGACCCCCGGAACACCGAAATGCGCGGTACGAGGGGCCATAAAAAATTGGATCAGAGAAAGACAATTGCAACAGAAAGGAAAAAAAACGAATATTTTGTAAGACGATGATACAATGGGCCAACAGGCCTAAATGTCACCGGGGGCTTTGATCAGGGGGTGAAGTTTTTAGTGAGTATGCCTGGAAAGGAAACTCTCACAGTAGACCTTGAGATTTTAGGCTCATAACCTCCCATAAAGGGTTTTCTTCACCTCCGCAAAAAAAAAGACGAAGTAGATGCTGTGAAACTGTAGCTGGAGGTAAAAAAAGATGAAGTAGGTAGTACATCAGACGGGTTTTGACAGCCTTACTAGCTTTGAGGGACATTTTCTGTGAAGCTATCACGATTTTTAACATACTGTACAAATAGACTTTAAATTAAAAAATTATTTTAAATCGGTGTCACTGTACGGTGAACAACGAGTGTGGGACGAGTCCGACGCTGTAAGTAGAGTGCGCATTATGAGAATACCGATCATGATCAGCTCACGGCAGTACAATCACTCATAGCCCCATACGTCTAAAAAATGCGGCAACGGCAACGGCCACAGTAAATGCTTCTTCTTCTTCTTCTGTTTCTTCTTCACTCTTCTTACAACAGGTACTTTCAGAGCGGAGACCGAGATGGTCTCAACCGATAACCGTTTCAATGCACATGTACGGAACATATTAAAATGTCGATGTCGCATCGTTGCTTTTGACCTCTAGATACCCATAGCTGTTTTGATTTCTAAATACGCCCTTTTCGAAACTACTTTAATTTAGGTCGTTTTTTTTTTAGTTTAACGCCCGATCTGATTATTATTAATCGTCAACTAGTTATTTTTTAAGCGAATACCAAGCAAATGAGTTAAAAAACAAATCAAATGCAATAGATGGTACCACATTTATGAAAGATTCTGTGTTGCAAAAAAAAAAAAAAACTAAAAGTTAATAAAAAAGATCCGGACAGGCCCCTAGGAAATAGCTTAGGTTACTTATTGCACTCTACCTTGAAAAGGAGTAAAACTCCTATAATAGGGAATTAGGAAAATGAAATGTCCTAGAAAAACGTATCACACAACTAAGTTAATAAGGCCCCTAGGAAATAGCTACAGGTTATTTATTGCAATCAGTGCATTATACCCTAAAAAGGACGAAAACTCCTATAGGTAGTAGCTAAAATATCACACATCTGAAAGTTAATAAAAAATAAATAAAAAAAATTGGCGAAAGCTTAAGATCCTGTCCACACAGGCCCCTAGGAAATAGCTAGGTTACTTATTGCAATCAGTGCATTCTACCCTGAAAAGAACGAAAACTCCTATAGGTAGTAGCTAAAATATCACACATCTAAAAGTTAATAAAAAATAAATAAAAAAAATTGGCGAAAGCTTAAGATCCTGTCCACACAGGCCCCTAGGAAATAGCTAGGTTACTTATTGCAATCAGGGTACTCTACCATGAAAAGGAGGAAAACTCCTATAGTAGGGAATTAGGAAAATGAAATGTCCTAGAAAAACGTATCACACAACTAAGTTAATAAGGCCCCTAGGAAATAGCTAGGTTATTTATTGCAATCAGTGCATTATACCCTGAAAAGGACGAAAACTCCTATAGGTAGTAGCTAAAATATCACACATCTAAAAGTTAATAAAAAATAAATAAAAAAAAAATTGGCGAAAGCTTAAGATCCTGTCCACACAGGCCCCTAGGAAATAGCTAGGTTACTTATTGCAATCAGGGTACTCTACCTTGAAAAGGAGCAAAACTCCTATAGTAGGGAATTAGGAAAATGAAATGTCCTAGAAAAACGTATCACACAACTAAGTTAATAAGGCCCCTAGGAAATAGCTAGGTTATTTATTGCAATCAGTGCATTATACCCTGAAAAGGACGAAAACTCCTATAGGTAATAGCTAAAATATCACACATCTAAAAGTTAATAAAAAATAAATAAAAAAAAAAATTGGCAAAAGCTTAAGATCCTGTCCACACAGGCCCCTAGGAAATAGCTAGGTTACTTATTGCAATCAGGGTACTCTACCATGAAAAGGAGGAAAACTCCTATAGTAGGGAATTAGGAAAATGAAATGTCCTAGAAAAACGTATCACACAACTAAGTTAATAAGGCCCCTAGGAAATAGCTAGGTTATTTATTGCAATCAGTGCATTATACCCTGAAAAGGACGAAAACTCCTATAGGTAGTAGCTAAAATATCACACATCTAAAAGTTAATAAAAAATAAATAAAAAAAAAAATTGGCAAAAGCTTAAGATCCTGTCCACACAGGCCCCTAGGAAATAGCTAGGTTACTTATTGCAATCAGGGTACTCTACCATGAAAAGGAGGAAAACTCCTATAGTAGGGAATTAGGAAAATGAAATGTCCTAGAAAAACGTATCACACAACTAAGTTAATAAGGCCCCTAGGAAATAGCTAGGTTATTTATTGCAATCAGTGCATTATACCCTGAAAAGGACGAAAACTCCTATAGGTAGTAGCTAAAATATCACACATCTAAAAGTTAATAAAAAATAAATAAAAAAAAAATTGGCGAAAGCTTAAGATCCTGTCCACACAGGCCCCTAGGAAATAGCTAGGTTACTTATTGCAATCAGGGTACTCTACCATGAAAAGGAGGAAAACTCCTATAGTAGGGAATTAGGAAAATGAAATGTCCTAGAAAAACGTATCACACAACTAAGTTAATAAGGCCCCTAGGAAATAGCTAGGTTATTTATTGCAATCAGTGCATTATACCCTGAAAAGGACGAAAACTCCTATAGGTAATAGCTAAAATATCACACATCTAAAAGTTAATAAAAAATAAATAAAAAAAAAAATTGGCAAAAGCTTAAGATCCTGTCCACACAGGCCCCTAGGAAATAGCTAGGTTACTTATTGCAATCAGGGTACTCTACCATGAAAAGGAGGAAAACTCCTATAGTAGGGAATTAGGAAAATGAAATGTCCTAGAAAAACGTATCACACAACTAAGTTAATAAGGCCCCTAGGAAATAGCTAGGTTATTTATTGCAATCAGTGCATTATACCCTGAAAAGGACGAAAACTCCTATAGGTAGTAGCTAAAATATCACACATCTAAAAGTTAATAAAAAATAAATAAAAAAAAAATTGGCGAAAGCTTAAGATCCTGTCCACACAGGCCCCTAGGAAATAGCTAGGTTACTTATTGCAATCAGGGTACTCTACCTTGAAAAGGAGCAAAACTCCTATAGTAGGGAATTAGGAAAATGAAATGTCCTAGAAAAACGTATCACACAACTAAGTTAATAAGGCCCCTAGGAAATAGCTAGGTTATTTATTGCAATCAGTGCATTATACCCTGAAAAGGACGAAAACTCCTATAGGTAGTAGCTAAAATATCACACATCTAAAAGTTAATAAAAAATAAATAAAAAAAAAATTGGCGAAAGCTTAAGATCCTGTCCACACAGGCCCCTAGGAAATAGCTAGGTTACTTATTGCAATCAGGGTACTCTACCATGAAAAGGAGGAAAACTCCTATAGTAGGGAATTAGGAAAATGAAATGTCCTAGAAAAACGTATCACACAACTAAGTTAATAAGGCCCCTAGGAAATAGCTAGGTTATTTATTGCAATCAGTGCATTATACCCTGAAAAGGACGAAAACTCCTATAGGTAGTAGCTAAAATATCACACATCTAAAAGTTATTAAAAAATAAATAAAAAAAAAATTGGCGAAAGCTTAAGATCCTGACCACACAGGCCCCTAGGAAATAGCTAGGTTACTTATTGCAATCAGGGCACTCTACCTTGAAAAGGAGCAAAACTCCTATAGTAGGGAATTAGGAAAATGAAATGTCCTAGAAAAACGTATCACACAACTAAGTTAATAAGGCCCCTAGGAAATAGCTAGGTTATTTATTGCAATCAGTGCATTATACCCTGAAAAGGACGAAAACTCCTATAGGTAATAGCTAAAATATCACACATCTAAAAGTTAATAAAAAATAAATAAAAAAAAAAATTGGCAAAAGCTTAAGATCCTGTCCACACAGGCCCCTAGGAAATAGCTAGGTTACTTATTGCAATCAGGGTACTCTACCATGAAAAGGAGGAAAACTCCTATAGTAGGGAATTAGGAAAATGAAATGTCCTAGAAAAACGTATCACACAACTAAGTTAATAAGGCCCCTAGGAAATAGCTAGGTTATTTATTGCAATCAGTGCATTATACCCTGAAAAGGACGAAAACTCCTATAGGTAGTAGCTAAAATATCACACATCTAAAAGTTATTAAAAAATAAATAAAAAAAAAATTGGCGAAAGCTTAAGATCCTGACCACACAGGCCCCTAGGAAATAGCTAGGTTACTTATTGCAATCAGGGCACTCTACCTTGAAAAGGAGCAAAACTCCTATAGTAGGGAATTAGGAAAATGAAATGTCCTAGAAAAACGTATCACACAACTAAGTTAATAAGGCCCCTAGGAAATAGCTAGGTTATTTATTGCAATCAGTGCATTATACCCTGAAAAGGACGAAAACTCCTATAGGTAATAGCTAAAATATCACACATCTAAAAGTTAATAAAAAATAAATAAAAAAAAAAATTGGCAAAAGCTTAAGATCCTGTCCACACAGGCCCCTAGGAAATAGCTAGGTTACTTATTGCAATCAGGGTACTCTACCATGAAAAGGAGGAAAACTCCTATAGTAGGGAATTAGGAAAATGAAATGTCCTAGAAAAACGTATCACACAACTAAGTTAATAAGGCCCCTAGGAAATAGCTAGGTTATTTATTGCAATCAGTGCATTATACCCTGAAAAGGACGAAAACTCCTATAGGTAGTAGCTAAAATATCACACATCTAAAAGTTAATAAAAAATAAATAAAAAAAAAAATTGGCAAAAGCTTAAGATCCTGTCCACACAGGCCCCTAGGAAATAGCTAGGTTACTTATTGCAATCAGGGTACTCTACCATGAAAAGGAGGAAAACTCCTATAGTAGGGAATTAGGAAAATGAAATGTCCTAGAAAAACGTATCACACAACTAAGTTAATAAGGCCCCTAGGAAATAGCTAGGTTATTTATTGCAATCAGTGCATTATACCCTGAAAAGGACGAAAACTCCTATAGGTAGTAGCTAAAATATCACACATCTAAAAGTTAATAAAAAATAAATAAAAAAAAAATTGGCGAAAGCTTAAGATCCTGTCCACACAGGCCCCTAGGAAATAGCTAGGTTACTTATTGCAATCAGGGTACTCTACCATGAAAAGGAGGAAAACTCCTATAGTAGGGAATTAGGAAAATGAAATGTCCTAGAAAAACGTATCACACAACTAAGTTAATAAGGCCCCTAGGAAATAGCTAGGTTATTTATTGCAATCAGTGCATTATACCCTGAAAAGGACGAAAACTCCTATAGGTAATAGCTAAAATATCACACATCTAAAAGTTAATAAAAAATAAATAAAAAAAAAAATTGGCAAAAGCTTAAGATCCTGTCCACACAGGCCCCTAGGAAATAGCTAGGTTACTTATTGCAATCAGGGTACTCTACCATGAAAAGGAGGAAAACTCCTATAGTAGGGAATTAGGAAAATGAAATGTCCTAGAAAAACGTATCACACAACTAAGTTAATAAGGCCCCTAGGAAATAGCTAGGTTATTTATTGCAATCAGTGCATTATACCCTGAAAAGGACGAAAACTCCTATAGGTAGTAGCTAAAATATCACACATCTAAAAGTTAATAAAAAATAAATAAAAAAAAAATTGGCGAAAGCTTAAGATCCTGTCCACACAGGCCCCTAGGAAATAGCTAGGTTACTTATTGCAATCAGGGTACTCTACCTTGAAAAGGAGCAAAACTCCTATAGTAGGGAATTAGGAAAATGAAATGTCCTAGAAAAACGTATCACACAACTAAGTTAATAAGGCCCCTAGGAAATAGCTAGGTTATTTATTGCAATCAGTGCATTATACCCTGAAAAGGACGAAAACTCCTATAGGTAGTAGCTAAAATATCACACATCTAAAAGTTAATAAAAAATAAATAAAAAAAAAATTGGCGAAAGCTTAAGATCCTGTCCACACAGGCCCCTAGGAAATAGCTAGGTTACTTATTGCAATCAGGGTACTCTACCATGAAAAGGAGGAAAACTCCTATAGTAGGGAATTAGGAAAATGAAATGTCCTAGAAAAACGTATCACACAACTAAGTTAATAAGGCCCCTAGGAAATAGCTAGGTTATTTATTGCAATCAGTGCATTATACCCTGAAAAGGACGAAAACTCCTATAGGTAGTAGCTAAAATATCACACATCTAAAAGTTATTAAAAAATAAATAAAAAAAAAATTGGCGAAAGCTTAAGATCCTGACCACACAGGCCCCTAGGAAATAGCTAGGTTACTTATTGCAATCAGGGCACTCTACCTTGAAAAGGAGCAAAACTCCTATAGTAGGGAATTAGGAAAATGAAATGTCCTAGAAAAACGTATCACACAACTAAGTTAATAAAAAAATAATAATAAAAAAATTGGCGAAAGCGTAAGATCCTGTCCACACAGGCCCCTAGGAAATAACTAGGTTACTTATTGCAATCAGTGCATTCTACCCTGAAAAAAACGAAAACTCCTATAGGTAGTAGCTAAAATATCACACATCTAAAAGTTAATAAAAAATAAATAAAAAAAAATTGGCGAAAGCGTAACATCCTGTCCACACAGGCCCCTAGGAAATAGCTAGGTTACTTATTGCAATCAGGGCACTCTACCTTGAAAAGGAGTAAAACTCCTATAGTAGGGAATTAGGAAAATGAAATGTCCTAGAAAAACGTATCACACAACTAAGTTAATAAGGCCCCTAGGAAATAGCTAGGTTATTTATTGCAATCAGTACATTATACCCTGAAAAGGACGAAAACTCCTATAGGTAGTAGCTAAAATATCACACAACTTAAAGTTAATAAAAATTAAATAAAAAAAAAATTGGCGAAAGCGTAAAATCCTGTCCACACAAGCCCCTAGGAAATAGCTAAGTTACTTATTGCAATCAGGACACTCTACCCTGAAAAGGATCAAAACTCCTATAGTGGTCAATATGTTATTCCGATAAATCCGATAAGAAAATACACCAAATATTATCGAACACAACTGTTAATTTAAAGCTTAAACAAAAAGGTAAACCAAATACCTACATTTCACTTTTCCGGACAGTTCACTGTCCGAAAAAGTAACGAAAAAAGTCAAATGATAGAAAAGTTCTTCTTCTTGTTATTGTGTGCTGTATCGAATTTGACATATTCTAATAAAAAATACATTTAATATAAGAGTATCGAAAATTGAAAGTCTTTAAAAGTATCTCGAGGAATTAGCACGCCACCAGCTATTCGAAACGGAGAAGGGGATTACCCCGTTGCGTCAATAAAAACTTTTGGGATGGGCACATTGGGTAGCAGCGCGTTTTAGTCTATGTTAATAATTACGGGCAGATGTATTTTGAAATATTTTTTAAATTCAGTGTTATTATAGTAAAATCTGAAAAGATCCAAAATAGCCAGCTAATGTAAAATAAATTTGATTCGAACGTGGCAACATAAACCTGTTTTTAAAGCTACCTGTATAATTAGGCAGTTAAAAAATGCCCCCAAAACCCAATGGCATGTCCCTATTCCATTTGAGTCGAATAGTCTTTACAAGCAATTAAATTTTGACAAAATGATTAATGGCCCCAAAATCACAGCCACATGTGATAATAGTCCGCATTGTTGTAATGATAGGGACCCAAATGGTTCGTTTTATTATTTCTTCAAATTATTATTTTTATTCCATAATCACTGTTCTTAAGATTATTCCGTAATTTTCTAACCGGGGTTATTGTATTTCACTAGGTTGAACAATGTTTACCTTCTCGTTTTACAACCTCTCTCATAATCACCTTTTATTAATATTCTTACATTAATTCACCAAAAATAGAACTAAATTATAACCAATCTTCCGCTAAACACCTGGACCCACAAGGTAAAAAGTTCAACAAAATAACAGAAATATAGTAGGTCATAAATCAATATTATTATCGATTGTTCGAGATGTAGTAAAGCAATAAAATTGTATGTCCGTTAACAGATTCCCAGGTCCGGATTAAAATCTGTTATGAAATAATTATATCATTATACCTATAGATCAGAACTTAATGGCTAGAGTAGGTACGTCTAATATTATGACACATCCTCAAAGTTCAATACCATAGGTTTATTTTAATTGACAAGCTATTTATCTTGAGCCATATGTTCCCGAATCATATACACTTACACAAATTTAACTTACATACAAATCAACCCCAGTTTAATTAAATTTTTCAACGAGTAATATCGAACGACATCGCAAATACTTGAGATAACAACAGTGACGTAATGTCACAGATTTTTTGGTTTTGTCTCGTAGCTTTGGCGTTTTAATACTCTATCTAGTAAGTATAAAAGTATAAAGAAGCCCTCAAAGGCGATATAATTATGAATTCCATCCCTCCAGGGCGAACAGAGCACAAAGTCAACGTCTACACTGCAACTTTTAATTAAAACAAACTAAGTAGGTACATCAAAGTGCCCTTATTGTAGGTAGTATTTATTAAAAATGAAATGAGAAACGTGAAAACGTCCGCGACTACTTTTACTAGAAGAAAAACTTTCCTAATAATCGTCATATTTACCGAACATCTTCGCAATCAAATCAAAATATTTAGATGTATTTAGTTTTTATTACTCTACATGTTCCAGGAAAATTTAATCTTTATTTAAAACATGATTTTGTTTAAACTATCATTTATATTATTTACCTATTGATTTTTTTTTCCATTACTTATATAAATTATTTTGAAGTCGGTCCTGTATTATTTGAAACAAACTTTCAACACTAGTATAGCGAATTAACTAAGATCGTCCCACTCTCTCACTCATACACTTAGACAGATATTCTACTTGAAAATTCACAAAATTTATTTTGTTTACGATTCTGTACAGAATACAAGGTTATGACAGGTCAAAATGATGTTTTTAATATTTCCTAAAATTATTAAAATGTACCCAAAAATTTTTAATTTTTCTTATGTATTTGCGGGAAATGTTTTTTCGCCATTTCGTACAGCCAATTAATTTTTTCTAGTGATTTAACATGGTCAAAAATTCAAACTTATCAATTTTTTTTATTCAGAAATCTAAAAGACCCAAAAAGACCGAAAAAAAATGTTTGGGACATTTTTGAGGGAAAAAGTGAGTTTTTCAGGATATAAATGGACCTACAATCTACAAAAAAAAATCAAAAAAATTAAAATTTGTATTACGCCGAATGACTTTTGTCTAATAAACGATTGGCAATATCAAAATTACCGAAAAAAAATGTTTGGGCCATTTTTGAGGAAAAAAATAAGTTTTTTGGGATATAAATGGACCTAGAATTTACCAAAAAAAATTAAAAAAATTAAAATTTGGTTTACGCAGAATGAATTTAGTATAAGAAACTATTGGCAGTGTCAAAATTACCGAAAAAAATGTTTGGGCAAAAGTGACGTTTTTAGGATATAAATGGACCTAGAATCTACAAAAAAATTCAAAAAAATTAAAATTTGGTTTACGCAGAATGAATTTTGAATAAGAAACAATTGGCGATATCAAAATTACCGAAAAAAAAAATTTGTGGGTCATTTTTGGGCGAAAAAGTAAGTTTTTTAAGGATATAAATGGACCTAGAATCTACAAAAGTGCCCCTACTTCCCCCTCCTTGGAGCCGCCACTGTACGAAGTGGCGAAAAAAACAAAAAAAAACGTTCGACCCTCCAGGGGTCAAATGGATTATGTCTTTAAATGCTTGATTTTTTTATCATTTTCGTATTTGAACTTCCCCTTAACATATTCTGTCAATAGATTGAAATACAATACGCTGAAAGATGTTGATATGAAACATTATAAAATTAGGTTTAATGTAGGATGTAGCGCCATCTTCTAGAGAGCGGCTCAAGTCTATCAGAAATTAAATAAAGAGGAAACTGGATATGTACACGGTGGACCTACATTTTATTAATATGCTTTAAAAAAAATGTTGGAAAATGCCTTTATTTTATTGAACATTAGCAACCCCTGTGAAAACCAAATTAAAAAACAACATTAAAAATTCAATTATCTTTTTGAAAATTATAAAAATTTAGCTGTAGGAATGAACAGAGTGTAGGTTATATAAAAAAGTATTTGCTTAGTTATATAACAAGCGCGACGGTATTTTTAGTAACAAAATTTTTCCAAGATATAGAAACACACGTGCCATATTGTCAGAGTTCTTAAGTGTCAATCGGAGTTCTTGTGAGAAGCAAATTTCACTTCTATATTATGAGGATTTTCTAATATAAAATTGTATTTATATGCGCGCCACTAGGAACACTTGGCGATGGAATATTTCTCGACAGCTTTAAATATATGTAACGATGTGGCAGCACTTTACAAATATATTTGAGAGAAAAATGGGAAACATTTTTGTTTAAAAGCTACTTGACATTTATTAAAACAAATAGGAGCAAATTTTCATAGATTTAATACAGAATGGCGCGGATATTTCGTTTTGTGATTTTCCATTTAAAATTAACAAAATAAATACTTTTCGAAGGTTTACAAAAAAATAAAGGAATCTCCACCCTAAGTTTTATAATTATTAGTATTTCACAAAAATCAGACAAAACTAAAAGCTTAAAAGGTTATTAAAATTTTTCAATGGGTTCGGTTTGCTCTTAAGTATTGGTAAATGTTTATAAATACTTACACTGAGAAAAATAAATACTCATAAAAAGGTAACAAAATAAAGGATGTTCTTTTTCAGCAAGACCGAGCAGTGCAGGATTGAGGGGTGTGGCAAAGACGGCAATTGCCCCGGGCGGCAAAATGGGATTGAAAAAATGATCCGGGGCGACATGGAGCTGACTTGCCGCCCCTGAGAAATTTCCTAGATCCGGCACAGAAACCGAGACATCTGACCTTTACAGAACAATAACAATGACTGATGAAAATTACTCCAAACTGAATCTGGCCTCTGAGAGCATAGATCTACGACCACTTTCTGATTACCAAAAACAGAAAGCAAACAAACACCTTAACAAAAACCGTATGAATGTTATAAATGTTTAAATACCTAAAAAATACTAAACCATTACTTACCTAACGTATAGATGTATTATGAAGTTGTTGAATCTCGCCTGCAGTGAGCCGTAATACTTTGCGGAAGTTCTTAAAATGTAGATCTGCAAAAAAATATCAGTTTTTTAGAGGTATTAGATTTTCTCGTGAGCTATGAGTCATACCGTTTCCGGTAAACGCTATTGGCTAATTTAAAAACACATCGGCCTTCTGATTTGTTGTTGCTTCAACCTCGGCGCAGATATTTTCAAGACCATAGTCCAGGGGAGAATTCACTACCCCTGCAAAAAGTATTTTTATATTAGATTAGATTTTTATTTTTATCAATCCAATTGAATAAGCAGTTAAATATTAATTTTAGCAAAATAGTTATTTTATAACACTAGAATTTATTAAAATGGTCTGGATTTAATGCAGAATATTTTCTAAACTGCAATTTTGGAAAAAATATAAGATGAATTTTTGCCCGGTAATTCAGAAACGCCCTGTCTACACTGTATTTAGTTTATTTACATTTAGGACAGTTGCAGCAGAGATGTATATAAAATCTAACCCAAAACTTAAAACATATATTAAAACGTCAGCCATAAATTTAAAAGAATTTAGATATTCCATAAACTGATGCAAGCAAGAGAACGTGAGGGAGGTTTGACTTGTTTATGAGTTTTATGACTCACAACTCATACCTATAATCGTCAAAAAAACTTCCCTCTGCAAAATCAAATACTTTATTTCGTCAAAAAAATATAAAGAAATTGATATTTTTTTTACCAAAAAAGTGTATGACTAAATATAACATTCCTGAAGAAATCTCGTACGAAACGTTATATTTGTAATAAAAGACGATTAATCAAATTTCAATTTTGAATGCCACTTACATGAATTTTTCATTTCCTAGAGTTGGTGGTGTTGACGTTTCTTCTGATCACGATGTTTTTTCGAAATTTCCATATTAGCCGCGTATTTTGTACCTACTCAAATGAATTAAAATGATTTCCTTATTTTAAATATTTAAACGTCGAATAAAACAAACAGATTTTCCCAAAAAAAATACTATAAGAACAGTTCTTAAAAAAATATAATTTGACGCTACTCGCTGATGAGTCACCTAATATACCAATGTTTCGGAACATCCAGTATATTTAAAATAAATTATGTATGCCCTTACAGTTAATTTAGAAAAATTGTGTTATACTCTTATAAAAGGGAAAAAAGGTATTAAAAAAACTTGCGCAATTGAAAATGTGTTAAAATATTGTAGATATTTTTATGGTAAGTTTGATTTTGCATCTAAAAATTTAATTATTATATATTAAAAATGTCTCGAAAAGTCGGCCAAATCAAATAATTGACATAATTTAACTTACTTACATGATTAATTCATATTGGCGTGTTGGATTTTTTACTTGCGGCGCTCCAGAAATTGTATAAGTAGTTTTCCACAAGAATGACGACTTTCCTCTGGTAGTAGACCTTCTCATTTAACTGCACATATTCACACTAAAACTTTTTTCAAAATTTAACAATTTATGAAAAATGCAATTACTTAAAAGTTTTAAACTTGCAATGGCGTCTTACATAGGCTACTAAGATCGTCTTAATCGCAAAAACTATATAATCAGGAATACCACAATTGAACCAAAAAAATCACTGACCTTGACAAAGGATTTCATTCTTAGCGTGGTTTCAGATAAGCCACCCATCTGAAAGGTGTTTATCAAAATATATAAATGAGTTAGGTGGCGCGAACTGGGTGGCTCTTCTGATACCAGGCTGTCCAAAATCAAGCGATTTTCACAAAAAAATTAGTATAAGAACAGTTTTAAAAAAATATAATTCGACGCTACTGGCTGAGTCACCTAATATACCAATGTTTTGGAACATCCAGTATATTTCAAAATATATTAATTTAAAACTTACATAATTTAACCACCCCTTAAAAAAAATTATGTAGGCCTTTTTTACAGTTAATTTAGAAAAATTGTGTTATTTTTATATACCCAATATCCAACTATAGACTTATAAAGGGGGAGAACCGTAGGTATATAAAACATTTTAGAGAGAAATAAATCAAGGTATTAAAAAAAACTTGTTTAATTGAATAGGTGGTAAAATATTGTAGGTATATTTATAGTAAGTTTGATTTTGAATCTAAAAATTTAATTATTATATATTAAAAATGTCTGAAAAAGTCGGCCAAATCAAATAATTGACATAATTTAACTTACTTACATAATTAATTCATATTGGCGCGTTGGATTTTTTACTTGCAGTGCTCCAGAAGTTGCATAAGTAGTTTTCCACAAGAATGACGACTTTCCTCTGGTGGTAGACCTTCTTCTCATTTAACTGCACATATTCACAATAAAACTTTTTTCAAAATTTAACAATTTATGAAAAATGCAATTACTTAAAAGTTATAAATTTGCAATGGCGTCTTACATAGACTACTACGATCGTCTTAATCACAAAAAACTAAAATCAGGGATACCACAATTGAACTGAAAGAATATATTTCGACGCTACTCGCTGAGTCAACTGATACATCAATGTTTTGAACCATCAAGTATATTTGAAAATATCTTTAAAACATAACATAATTTAACCTCTCCATAAAAAAATTATGTACTTACGCCTTTACAGTTAATTTAGAAAAATTGTATTATTTTGATATACCTAACTATATTAGACTTCCCATATAAAAGGGAAAAAGGGTAGAACATTTTAGAGAGAAATAAATTAAGGTTAAGGTATTTAAAAAAACTTGTTGTGGTAAAATATTGTAGGTATATTTATGGTAAGTTTTATTTTGCATCTAAAACTTGTCTGGAAAAATCGGCCAAATCAATGAATTGACATAATATAACTTACTTACATGATTAATTCATATTGGCGAGGTGCTCCAGAAATTGTACAAGTAGTTTTCCACAAGAATGACGACTTCCCTCTTGTAGTAGACCTTCTTCTCATTTAACAGCACATATTCACAATACAACTTTTTTCAAACTTAATTTAACAATTTATGAAAAACGCAATTACGTAAAGTTTATAAATTTACAATGGCGTCTTAAATAGACTACTACGATGGTTTTATCCGCGAATACCTATATAATCAGGGATACCACAATTGAACCAAAAAAATACAATTTATGAATAAAATCACCTACCTCGACAAAGCACTTCAAAAAATACTTCTGTTTGAATAAAAATTTTTAAATGCGTAATGTTTTGTTGAAAGAAAAACGGAAATATTCTTTATACCATTTAATGTATAATCAAATATGACAGAATGAGTCCCGCGTGTCACAACTTATAAAATCATATTAGTCACCAAGGAACCTAATTAAATTTAAATATTTAATATCTAACAAAGACGGTTCACAAAGATAGAATGAAAATTGAAAAAAGTAAATAGAAACGAAGGGAAATCAGGCTTTAGCCCTGCATCCGACTCACTTCTGTAGTTCATTAGAGCTGTAGTTCTAAAGATACGTATTCGTAGGCGTGCTGACAGCTTTGGGGATTAGGTCGGATTTATCCAGTTTGTCATCTCATTATAAAGAGAACAGTAAACAAATTAACTTAAGGGTAGTGCATGCATAATTTATAAATTATTTATACTTTTTTTTCTACAATCATTAAAAAGAGTAACGTTTTTTTATTTGCCAGTGCCGCTAGCGTGACCAAAGCACTTTTTAACGATAGTTCTAATTGTTTTCGCTATGTAGTGGCTCTGTAGTCGTATACAGGGCAGTCCGCGCTCAAATTGCGTCAATTAAAAACTTATCCAGCAGCCAGCATTTTTTAATGTCGTTCTAGGCTCGAAAAACAAAAAATTGGCACTTATTATTTTTCCTAAAAATTAAGATGTATAAGAAATTTTTTAAATTTTATTTTCGATTTAATCGTTGTGCCGTTTACGGTTTCCAGTTTAAAACGACATCAATACATCAAAATACTCCTTTAAAGAGCATCTTTTAATAATATTAGACCTACCAGATTTACTTTAGCTCAAACAAGCGTAAAAAGTTGGGAGTCAGGAGTGTAGGGTGTGAATTTTAAGATGGGTATAAAGGCGCGTTTGTTATTGAAGTATATTTCAATTAAGATACCCTGAATTAGCAGGAAAAAACGCGATAAAAGATTATAGATGCCAGCCGTAACGTAAACGTATTACCCAACTTACTTAGTTCTCCAGCATATTTTGCGACAGGGCTCAGTAGCCCCCACGATTATATTTATACGGGGCACATAAATAATTAAACATCACCGAAAAAAAATATTTTTTTTAGTTTAATCATTACAATACAAAATCATACTTATATATAGGTACTTTTTATTTTATAAAAAATCGTTTAACTTCGCTAAATTTCACTGTGTATTAAATTTGTTTTATCTTAGCCTTTAAAAAGGTTATTATTGATATTTTTTTATTGTTCTAAAATACGTCTGTCAATATTTCTGCCTCTTTGACGGATATAAACAGCTGCACATTTATTGCAATACATTTTAAACACGGCGGAATTCTCACTCATTTCTTTTTAATCATTATTTAAAATAAATATATATATTGTTAAACCGAAACATGTCAGGAAGCTGCAACATCGCTTGTAAACTTGGCAACCCTCGAAAATTATGAATGCAGTTTAATTTAAAGCAAACACACATAAAACATATCCGTAATTTTATCTGGTGTCTATGTTACAGAAGAAGAAGAGGTAGGTAGGTATTTTATAATTTCCTTTGGGACTCACAGCACACAGCAGCGGAGTTTGCTAGATGTCACTGCTAGTATGCTTTTTAATCACATTGCTAAATTTATTATTTATGGTACGTATTCTGTAATTCCTTTTTATGCGATTTTTAAATTTCACCATTTCAAATTCGCTCTTATTTATTCACTTTGTTTCAAAGTTAATTTGTTCCTTTTTAAATTTACTGCCTTTATACGGAATATTTATTTTCCGCCTTAACATCTATATCCCTACTGAATTATTTCTCACAAATAAAGTTTTAAGGCGTTAGTCTAAATGTCCTTATTATTTATTACACAATACTAGAATGCCATTATTATGCCTATAGAAGAAATACTAATTTTTGTTGATTTTAAACTAAATGCATAAACAAATTTAGTACTTAAGTATGTGTTTAATTTGAACTATTAAAAGAACACTTTACCAAAACCAGTTAACATCTCTTTGTGTTAACACAAAAGAAAGAGACGTAAAGACACTTTTTACTACCTACATTACAGTTTTACTTTAGTCAAACTATACTTCAAAATATTTTACAACTTTTTTACAACATGTAATTTTCTTAATTTAGTAAATGACACTAAGCTCTGCTTCAAATATTTATTAGGGAGCCAGTAGTTAATTTAGTTTTATGTTTCAACTATGTCAGGTAAAATTCCATATACGAGGGGTACACAAATACTACAAATAGTTCTATAAAGTAGATTAATAAGTCGAAGCAAAGCGTCAAGTTTTTTTTTACAACCAAATAAGACGAACACTAATATAAATAAACTTATATACAGTAAATTTTAAGTAGTAAATTTTATTTTCGAGAAAAGGAAAATAATGGAAAAAATGAGAGATGAAAGAAGATAAAATATAGTGCAGACAATTATCCTTAAAATATATTTCAATATGTGAATAATATTTAATGAATTGAACGGAAAAGCAAATTTAGATTATTTGCTATGACAACGGAGACTTGGGCAAATGGTAAAATTTGTAGGAACACTCGTAAATTGACATACGCCCGAGGCGTCCTGTCACTATACCCATATACCTTTATCCACATATAAATAGAATGTTTTCTTAGAAGTAATCCAGATCGGAGATCGGAGAATTAATGAAATAATTTGAGGTCAGCAAAATTTTGAATGATTAATGGTTGAAAACAATAGTAATCGTCGTGAATGTAGGCAACAAAGAGTTGCAACTGAGCTATAATTAGCTTTGGTTCCAAATTCATCTCATTCCTTTTTAAATGTGTACATCTACATCATAATGATGATTGATTAGATGCACCTTTAGCACCTGCATTCTAACTGATAATTCGTCTCTTGCTTTATACATTATGACAATTGCATTTTCTCATACATGAATGTAGATCAATACTTATATTATACAGTGCGCGTCTAAAATCCCCCTTTAACTATTGAACAGATAGGGCTAAACAAATAAAACTTAGCTTACGTAAATTAAAACATAATAATGTTTTAGTAAATAGTTATAGAAAATTAATTTTAAATTACGACAATCTGCGAGTGATACTTCATTTGAAAACTGCTTTAAATGTCCATTGAACCTTATTTTTTATTTATAATACTGAGTTATCATGGCGCTATAATATCGCAACAACATCCCAATAAATACATTATTTTAATTGTGATATAAATTCTCTTATTAGTTAAAGAATCGATCCGTTTGCGGTATACAAAAAAAAAATGATTGTGTAATTCTCTATCGACAAATTTACTAGACTGTATGATTGTAAGGCATTTAATTATATAACCATAGATGTACAGTACTATAAAACAATTTAATTATATCGTGATTTTCCGTATATACGACCCTTTTGATCTAGATTCCATTCATGTTTTTGCTACTATTTCTCGTATGTTACTATCGATAATTTCAACAATAATTAGATTCCCCATGACCTCTAAAATTTTCGGAAAAATTCATTCAGTACAGAAATTTATTTTCCAAACAAACACACGTTCTCTTTTCGGACGATACTTTTTTAAATACAGTATTTTTTTGATATTTGATAAAACTTTCAATGTATGTATCCGTTTTAAGTCTTCCTAATCTCTAGTGCAAAATACTACATCCTAAAAGAACCGATAACCACAATATATCTTTGCGAATGGAACTTTTTGAACCTTGAACTTGATTAAAAGTCAGTTTATTGATCAGTTCAGTTATGGTATATTTTTTTTGTATGGTTCCAAGAAGAATTAATTTTCTTGGTATGCTCATTTTTTATAAATAACAAAATTATTCACGAAAATTATAAATCAGAATTATTGCGTCAAAATAATTCTCGCAAACATAATTCACATGAATCGGTATTTGTAGTTATAAATAAATCTCTGTACTTATAGGTACTTATTAAATAATATCAAATGTCTGGAATGACCCGTATCAATATTTTATCACAAATTATCATTATTTCCTGAGCCTACATTATATTCCAGTGTTTCCCAAAAGTTCGTGTTCGTGCATAGGAAACAATACTTATAAAAATAAATAAATAAGAAGTATTTTTATTATTTTGCACACATGTAATCAAGCAACTTCGGTTATTATTGTTTTTTTAAATATTAACAGTATCAAACAAAACAAGGTAATATGTATATACACAGCGTTTGAAAAAAGTTTATATGAGACATAGTCATTGACCGAAGTTTATCAATCAAAGCACCAGTTACAAAACATTTTGGTTTACTTATAGCATAACGAAAAGTTTAATGTATAGTAAACTGTATGTGTATGTTTTCTTTTATACATTTGTAAATATAATATTTAAATTATTGAAAATAACCATGTAATTAAACCATAAATATTTATGTGTAAACTGAGTTAGTCTACCTCTGTAATGAACTAATTACAAATAAAAATATATATTAGATTGAATATTTTTGAAATAGTATTCTCAAATTAAAAGAAACAAAAATTTTCGTTTGTTAAGAATAACTTACTATTTATTTAGTAATATATAATCACTATAAATGTACACAAACCGATTTTGGTACCGCTGATTAAAAAAATCTTCCCTCTAAAAACATGAACAATCTCTGGGGATGAAACGTTATATGAAAAGACAAACTTGTGCTAGGCAATAGTTGTCACTAACGTATTTAGTCTGTCTCTTGGGTGCAATAAGTATTTATATGTTGTGAGCTGATAATCATAAACAGACAGAAATTCATCCAAAATGACGAGCTTTATCATTTTATTTCATACTTTTATTGCTGATACACGTTGTTGATACTAGTTATTTGTTATTTAAAAGTTTTCACAAGTTTTACACGGATGCCATAAAATTAAGTTCAGTAAGTACCATTTGTTTTATATTTTAGTGTTTTTTATAATTTTTAAATGTTATCAAATCTGCGGTTAAACTTTTTGAAATTGTATGGTGTGTGTAACATCTATAAATAAAGTAAACTATTGCTATAATTATGAAATACTTTATATAAAAATACAAGAATAAAAAAACAATTTAATTTATTGTTATTCTACGTTATCTGGTGGTAATGAAACAAATATTTAAAGATTTACATTATTGGTAAGGTAAGCGTGTGACTAAATCAATCACTTTATTTTTCAACTAATAATCTTTAATTTGTCATAAGTATTTTTGTCTTTTTTTTCATTGATAAGACAAATTTTTAATTGAGAGAATATTTTAAATACACGTTGCAATTTTCATAAAACTAAAACTGCAGTATTTTTTTATGTTACGCGATATTTTTTAAAGGGAAAACAAGATACTTTTTGCTTTAATACTTTCCTGTCCTTAAATAACCACGTTTATAGATAGCCGAGATATAACATTAAAACATTTAAATTTTTATAATAGACCGGTTTTTCAAGATTTTAGAAAACGTCATTATGTTTTAAAATATATTATTGTAAATGAAGTGCATTGTTTATTAATGAAAATTTTAATTTTTAGATATCCTACGATGCCTCAAGAAGTAGCAAACGATTTGGAAGCAAGTATTTTGGAAAAAAGCTTGGAATTTTCACTCCTAGATTTTTTAGTGCCCTTAAATAACATGGCTGATTCATCGAGTTGTAATAATTTCTATGAAGATCTAGAGAAAAAAGAATACCCAGTTCTAAATGGAGACGACAAATTCTTAGACAGCATTATAAAAGGCATTTTTAACAACGATGAACACATTTTAGAAGATTCAATTGCAAACGAAAATTTTTTAGAACTAGACGATCTTACTCTCTTCGACACGAATTTTTCAAACAGTATTTCCGTTCTTGGAGTCAACTTGGACTTCCGTTCCAATGAAATAACAAGTAAAACGAATGTAAACGATTTGGATATATTGAATGACTCCATAATTGACTTGGATATGGACTTATCTTCTTCAAGGCTAAATGATATATTCTCGGCGCCTTTGGAAGTAAGTTCTTTAGAGAATAATTCAACGGAAGGGTTAGGAATTTTAGAGATGTTCCCCCATATGAATGACGAAAAGAACAGAAGGAGAAGAAATCTTCTGTACGAGACCTCTTACAATATTTCCAAAAAGACTTCAAACGAATACAAATACAGGAACAATAACGCATTGATTTACCACGATTATAGCCAAAAAAAAGAGGAAGATAAATTTTTTGCATGTCCCATAGCTAACTGTGAAAAAGTCTACGCCAAATCCTCCCATTTGAAAGCTCATCTCCGAAGACATTCAGGAGAAAAACCCTTCGTCTGCAACTGGCTCAATTGCACATGGAAATTTTCCAGATCTGATGAATTAGCGAGGCATAAAAGATCACATTCTGGGGTTAAGCCGTACAAATGTGAACTCTGCGAAAAAGCTTTTGCTAGATCAGACCATCTTTCCAAACACAAAAAAGTTCATAAAAAGAAGATGAGTCAATATGGAACTTATCACATCAAAAAACGTGCGAAATATAGTATATAAATAAATAAAATATAAATGACTTGACCAAACTTTGTGAACATTTTGTAAAAAGTGTATACCTAAGTGCCTAACTATAATATTAAGTGAGCCTTGAAAGTTGTTCGATAAACTTGTTCGATAAACGTATTGTAATAAAACTATTGAGTAATTACAATTTTTTATTCTCAAACAATAATAGTTTTGGTTCTTTAAGGTTATTTTGAATCTACATTAGACTTTAAATTTTAATAAACAGTAAATACAAAGTTCCTATTTTATTATAACATAAATATTATTACGGTGCGGAACAAATACGTAATGAAAATCATCGTAATTTTTTGTCCTTGTTAGTACAAAATCTAGAATTTTCAGGTTGCTTTAATAACCCATCTACATAAAAAAGGTTTAAAATAGAGGAGATCTCAGACTTTAATTTTTTAATGCAAAGTTGTCTAAATCGATAATTAAAATCCAATTAGGTATCTCCAAATATTATTGCTTGCCTCTGTTTGGTAGGTAACAGTTTTTAGCTATTGGTTGGTCAGTTTGAATAAACTGAAGAAAAAAATAATACAAGCTTATTAAATTTCCTATATTATTGCTCCCAACAACTTTTTTGAATGACTGAGAAAGAGTAAGCGAACTACAAATCCTTTAATTTTATATTTTTTAAATCATTTCTAACTATATTATGTTATTTCGCATTTTTTGCAAAAAGTAGTATGTTTCTCTATTTAGCTTCTATATTAAAGTATTTTTTCGAAAATTATTACTGTTATTTCGGAGTCGCCCCCCCCCCCCCCCTCAGTTCGGAATCGCCACCCATCCTAGATCCGCCCCTGCCTTATATTGTTCTGATCTGTCAGAATTTTTCAATGGGTTGTTGTTGAAAGTTAATACATTAATTAATCTGAATACGAGCCTACAATTACATTTTTTAAATAAAATTCTGAAAAAATAAAATTAAACTTGTTTGAATATTTGAAAATGGATGAAGTGACTGCAGCGACATCTACATTACAGTTAGCTACCTACTCATCTAAAAAGTTAATTTTAAAATAACTATTTGATTAACACCAACAACAAAAAATAATGAATTAAATAAATCTAAGAATTTATATCCTATATGAGAATTAATAAAGATCGTGGATATTTATTTTTATCAATATTCAATGTAAAAAAAGGCCGTTCTATGAAAGTGACAGCTCTGACATTTTGCGCTATAGTGACTGTGATGGAAGCCGATGTGTCTACGTGACTTTTTTAATGTAGGATAATATTAACACTAAGTAAACATTTAGCATATAATGGATGAGAACGAATTCTCACATAGGGCCCGGAAAAGAATTAAAGAAGTGAAAAAGAAAGCTAGACCAGGTAAACCATATAACCGTCACAACGCATCTAACCTAAATTGAGGAATTAAAACTTGTATTAAAATCTTTATTGAAGTACAAAGTTAGGTATATTTCTGTTTTAGAATTAAATACAAAAGAGTCATGGAAGCATATTGGTTATGCAGCAGATTTTGAAAGATTTAAAGACTTTACTGATAACTGTGAGAGGATAGATCAAGGAACATCTTCACAAAGAGAATTTATATCTCGTTACGAACTTCCGTACAAGCCCGTTGTGATTACAGGGTGCCAAACAGGCTGGAAAGCCAAGGAGAAATGGACTTTAGAAAAATTAGCTAGGAAATATAGAAACCAAAAATTTAAGTGTGGCGAAGACAATGAAGGTTATAGTGTCAAAATGAAAATGAAGTATTATATACACTATATGCAAAATACTAAAGACGATAGCCCTTTATATATATTTGATAGTAATTTTGGAGAGGTAGGTTTACACTGATTAGGTATCATTATCATCAAATTGATAATTAAATGATATTTTAGCACAGGAGAAGAAAAAAACTATTACAAGATTATGAAGTTCCATTATACTTCAGGGATGATTTATTAAAGTATTCAGGGGAAAGTAAAAGACCCCCTTATAGATGGTTCGTAATGGGACCTGCTAGATCTGGAACTGGTATCCACATTGATCCCCTCGGCACTAGTGCATGGAATGCTCTGGTGGTGGGGCATAAAAGGTACATTTATTTGTGTGATTCATAATATTTAATACAAGAACTACAAATTTATAAGAAGAACCGTAATAATGTTCCTACATATATTTATCAGAATTTTTATGCAACTGTATTTCTAATATAAGAAGTAAGAACCACATAAAATGCTGGGAATGTCTGCAAATTCATAAAAAAAAAACTAATCTCACAATAATTGTCTAATATTCTAAGATATTTTGTCAATATACAATTGTCTAATGTCCTAAGATATTCTGTGAATATATACAAACATGTCAGTGGATTTAGCCACAAATTTTATTAAAAACAAACGGAATGACTAAAAAAATAAATAATTTTATTATATTATACAGTTCTATAACTGACGAAAGGTTTTTTCACTTATATTATAATTAAATTCAGTATTGTTTACATTTAGGTGGTGTTTATTCCCAACTCATACCCCAAAGGACATCCTAAAAGTTACTCTTCCTGTTGGGGGGAAACAAAGGGATGAAGCAATCACTTGGTTCAATGCAATTTACCCAAAAACTCAAAAGCCGACTTGGCCACAAAACTGCAAGCCCATAGAGATCCTACAAAAACCAGGTGAAACGGTTTTTGTACCAGGTGGCTGGTGGCATGTCGTCCTAAATCTCGATATAACAATTGCAGTAACTCAAAACTTTTGCAGTAGAACAAATTTTCCAGTAGTCTGGCATAAGACGGCCAGAGGACGCCCAAAACTCTCTCATAAGTGGCTCAAAACGTTGAAAGAAAAGGAACCCAATTTGGCTGCCTTAGCTGACAGAATTAATCTCGAAAAACCATCAGGAGTGGCTTCTGACAGCTCCAGCAACTCTTCATCTAGTTCCAGCTCTGAATCAGAAAGCTCCAACTCTGAAGATGATGATAGTGGCCAGGAATCTATATCGGCCAAAAAGAAGAGAAGGAAGTCTGATGTTGAAAATGAGAGCAACAGAAAAAAAATGGTAAGTGTCTTACATAGCAACAAATTACTATACTTTTATATCAATCAACTTATCAGAGACATGGATGGCACCAAAGATGAATTTCCGAATTTAAAAATATTTGTAACATTAAATTAAATGCTTTATTTGTTGATTCTAACATCATTTTGGGTGCTTCTTAAGTAGATAATTCAATTAGTTTATGTATACAATTGTTTGTGCAGAACAATACATCATCTCCTTCATCCTGGTCAGCGACTGGAACTTCCATATCACCTGTGAATGCAGCAAGGGAGGGCAAAGTTTGATGTCAAATGTATAAGGATAATTAAAGACTAAACCTTTGTACCATTTTGTAATAAGATATCCTAATGGAAATATTTTCTTACTAATGATTCTTGATCCAGCAATCAGCTGTGATTCACACCAGGTATTATTTTGTATGTGTTAAATATATTTAAGTTTAAAAAATATTTGTTTTAATTTACCTA
Organism: Crepidodera aurea; assembly: GCA_949320105.2. Classification (NCBI taxonomy): domain Eukaryota; kingdom Metazoa; phylum Arthropoda; class Insecta; order Coleoptera; family Chrysomelidae; genus Crepidodera; species Crepidodera aurea. The sequence continues at coordinate 14,918,690 of OX439478.2, forward strand.
ATCTATATATCACGATAAATATTTAAAATTGGGAAAAATATTGTACTAAAAATGTTTTTTTGATGACATTTACTGACTTCAGAAAGTGAGTTATATATTACATGATTTTTTTTGCTTTAATGGGTCTGTTTAGTCTCATTTTTTCTTAAATTCATTAAGTATCACCTCTGATCTTTCCCGCAAGCAAATAACTTTACTCAAATTGCTATTTTATGTAACGCCTAAGGAAAAGAAATATTTTATTGCTTTAATACATTCTCTTATGCCTAAAAATAAACTATAGTCCACAGAAAATGTGTTTTTAACTTAGTTATTTTCAATATTAATTTAATTAAAATTTTAGTATAAGTACAAGAAAAACTGTTAAAATGAAATTAAATATTTTTTTTTTTTATGGAAACGCCAGGAATTGGCTAGAAGTTAGTGACAGACTGATTAATACAACGATGAAAAAAGTCTAAAATTAGTCTAGGGATATTTTTTGTGATAGGAAACGATGGAAGAATAAGTAAAAATAATTATTAAATACCTTTATTGCTATGGAATAAAAAAACAGTTGTTTCAAAGGCGTATAAATCTCGTATATTACAAATTTACAGTCTTTGGTCTACAACTTAGTAGGCCTATTATAATAGAAATGTCCTGATATTTTTCACAATAACACGTCAAAAACTATAAACTAAGTAACGTACCTTAAGTAAACAGGTCTTCCGATATTTACCTTGTGTACTTTTCTTTAAAAAATATGGAAGAGTGCACACGATAAATGTCTAGCATTGAATATGTAAATACACGCATCTGAATATCGACTGTCAATAATTGGTAAAAATCAAATTTACTTAATGAGTAACGTGCGAGTAATAAGAGTGCTTAAGGCTGTGTGGGAGAATTTAGTGAATTGCTGAACTGAGTAACGCAGGGTTAAAAAAAATTATAAGTAGCCTCTTGTGGATTTATAATCACATATAGCGAGAATATAAGTAATATCCGAAAACTTGTTTAGTGGAAAAGATACTTATTAACATATAACATAGGTGATGTAATACCTGAAATGAAAGGTTTTTTAAATTCTGAATATACCACATAATTAATTAGAAATACTCGGATAAGCGGCGTTAACAGCAATCTAATATAAACAAAAAACCCAAAAAAATGTTTAGAACGAGTTTCAATAGTATTCATGTTTATATATATTAAAATATATGCTTAAGAGCCTCACTTAGCTCGACACTTACGGGAATTAGATTTTTGACGAAACGTTGCTTGTTTTAAGACAATAAAATCAGCAAGTTTCGTCATAAATCCAAAAATATAGTAGGTCTCTTAATTATCCAATGTGTGCGTTTCTTGACTTAAAGATGTACTTTTTTATTGCTATCAGTTACATATAATTTTTCAGAATAAAATTCCTGTCAACACTGACTGAGATGCGCTGATTGATTTGCTGTATTGTTCAAAAAACCAATAAAAATTATTCCCATATTTTTGTAATTTAAATATATACACCCAACTTAACAAAATATCCTGTGAATACTTAAAATTTTTAAGGAAAAAAATTATATTTGAAACTAAAATGTTCTTCTTAAAAGCTACTGGCAAATAATAATTTTACACTGGCAGTTTAGTAGTATCTTATCTAAGAAATTGTTAAGACATTCTTTAACTGGTATTAAAATAATAGAAATAATCATTTTCACTAAACAGATTTGGGTTTTTAAGAACATAATAAACTGTTCTTAATTTAGGATAAACAATATTAGTATATTATAGTTACAATCTAAATGGGAACTTAACTTAAATCCTAATATATTCGAATTTTTAAACATGAAATTACAAATTATTTATTCTTTAAATAAAACAATATATAAATCTAAATAAATGCGGATGCGACCATCTGACATATTCTCTCACTATTAATATCTGCAGAGATCGCCATTTGGCGCTGTTATCTGCTTAAAGTTTCTCCTGTAAAACGTTATCATTGTATCTTTAATGAAGATTTACTTTTAGAAACTGTTTTTTATTAGTTATCCTCAAAGAGTGTTGGCCGCATTGTACGCTATAGTCTGTCATAACAGTGGTTTTTCTAGGTCCACAATAATTATCAAAAAAAAAAAACTTTTATATAGAATACCCCATAAGTATTTTGAAGGTGACACTGGAAAGGTCACCCCCAAAATCTTATTTTAGAGGTCTCAAAAACAGAAATTATTTGGCGGACACTCAAAATATTTCGGTACCTCTTGTAAAGATAAAATTTGTTTTTTTTATATATCACTTATTGCAGAGATCATAAAGGATAACCTGTACAACCAGTGAATATGCACTAAATACAAGAAAAACTTTTCATGTAACCTGCATTTCGTCATTAATCAATATCATTAGCGAGCTATTCCTTACAAAAATTTGTTTTCAAATAGCACCCACTAATGCTATTTTTAAGACACTATATATCTATTGCATTCAGTTTGAAGTTCATCACTTATTAAAAATAAAATTTTCATTTAATTTGTTATTCATAATGATAAAATAATTATATAGATACAATTCAAACAAGAAATTTTGATTGCAGATGCATCATCTTTCCAATTAGGTAAATATGTATAATAATATTTATTTTTCTTCTTCTAATATTAATTGTTTTGAAACCAAAGTTTAAATTTTAAAAATCAAATAGGAATTAATTCTATGAACAGTTGTCTGTGTATATATCTACTAAATTAATTAAAATAATTCTACGTTTTTCTTTAGCTTGTAATTATTATACAAATAATAATTAAACAAAGAAAATTTCTGGAATAGCAAATATTATCGAGCACGACCGTAAAAGCAGCTGTGACTTAATTTAAAAATCAATATATTTAGAACATTTTAACAGAAGATGACCCTTCATTTTAAACAGCAGTAATATTCTTTGATACTCAAGGTTTAGATGATTGTAGGAAGGGAATGAGACAAAAGATGCTTTCAAAAACATAACACTTAAGAAAAATGATGCATCAAGGTAATAACCATGTTCTGTATCAATAAAAATAATTAGAAAATCTTGCACAATTGTCGGTTGTAAAATGTCACTAAAGTACATATAAATATATATATAAAAATAAAGTAAAGTAACGGACACTTGCTATTTAGATGAACTATTGAATCTATGAGAAGTAAGCCTAAAGATGGCAATTTGAAAAAAGTCATTATAAGGCCACTTTTGTACTAATCTATCACTAAAGCTGCTGAGGCGTAACTTACGGAAGAGTCGTTCATATTGCGACACTGGCTAGATTGAGAGTATTTTAAAAATTTCAGACTAGCGTTTTGAGTGCTGTCATTCCTGAGTAATTCTTGTATTGCCTGAAACATTCAAACACATTTTCATTAGTACTAGTAAAAATCAAAACCTTTTATACTTATATTATATATAAAATTGTATATTATTTGTTCTAATTATTATATTTAGTATCTAATTTTTAATTTAATAATATTTGTAACTTTTTTTTCACTTAACCACTTTTTTAATATTTAATTCTATTAAAAACTCTTACCTGTAAAAGTATTCCTATGGGGTGCCGTCCACAAATTGTATTTCCGTATTTCTTTAAATAATTCGTAAACTCAGTTGGATTAAGGTTTTCAATAATATTCATACCCTGAAATTAGTAGAAATTTTATAAGAGATGCATGACAAAAGATAGGAATTTGGAAGCGACAAAAGGAGCAAAAATTTTATTAAAGTAACAACTCAGTAATTCCTTAATAAAATTAAATACAGATTTTATTGAAATTGAACTCTGAAAATAAATATATCAAACTGTTTTTTTAGGTGAACAATTAATAAAAAAATAAGTAAAAAGTAAGGAAATTCAATTTATTCGATTCATCATTCCGTGATCGGTTTCTGACTTTCGGCTTCGTCAGTTAGCCTTTCGAATCTAATAAATTAAATAGCAAACACGCGTAAGGTCAATAGCTATGTCAGCTAAAAGATAAAATTCGCAACTGTGTTACCATCTATCAGTCAGCAAAATTTGCCCAGAAGAGTTTTGATAACTTTACAAATCAACAATTCCCATTTGCGTTGGGGGTTGTAAAGTTTTTAACCGATTCTGGCCAGTGTCATTCTCTTCTTCGTATCCCTTCCAGTGAAATACTTGCCCTCTGCCACTTTTCATAGTCTAATGAATGTTCGCAAGAAGTGCAATAATATTTATTAAGGTTTGAAAAAATTACAGTAAATTAAATCAGCATGTCAGTGCGACCCTTATGTCGCTCACAAAATTCCAAGATACGATCATAACATACCACTCTGTCCAATCCTTCAATTGACTGATAGATATTACCATAAGATCTGTCATAGTAAGTATATCTGAATCTGTGTCCCCAATGACAGAAATCCGAAGATATAACGAAAAGATTTTTTGGATCGGCTAAATAACTGGACAGGATCCTTCCATAACAAGCTTCTTTTTCTGGACTGAGAGATCCCACCAGGATAGGAACAATAGTGAACTGATTTTTAAAACTAGAACAGTACATTTTTGATTTTTCAAATAAAAAATTACTCAGTATCGGTTTTAAATGTATTGGCTCCGGAGTTTAAGGAATGTTAAAATGTAAAATTAGTAGCTCAATTTTTTTCTAATTTGCAGTATTTCGAAAATATTCGGCTCTAAAAATTATACAATTTTTCTGTGCCCTTGTCTGTTAAATTGTCAAAAAACCATTCCTGACGGTTCCGGCCAATAAACATTTATTTTTTTAAATATTTTTTGTATACTTAGGACTCTAGAGGCAAATACATTTAAGGTAGATATTTAAAAGGTTCACTTACTTTTCCATTACTTTACCTATGTAAGGCAGTTGCATTTCGATACTGTGCTCATTTTCATCAGTATCTAAATCCATCCACTCAAATTGACCTGTCATTTCTAATTCACTATTAACTGCAAGAACAAGTCATCAACTACATTAAACATATAAAGTGTAACACTAAGAGTATCTCAGTTATACTGATGACCACTGATATTATTTGATTAAAGTAACATTTCTGGCTAAAATGGTGTTCTAAAGTTTAACCACTCCATACCTGATATATCCTACCTATGGTTTTAATAAATCATTCATATAAGGGCGTATATTATTATTAAGTTACTTATCACTTTTATAACTACTGAGGGACACCTAGAACTATCTATTTCATAGAAAGAAACAAGTGTAAATTAAACAACAAATATAACTTACTTTGCGAATCTACATGAAGGTCATACAGAGGTGTTTTGTATTTTTGCGCGCTAGACAAGGCACAACCAGACAGGCGAACATGGTGAGAAGGTCCCAAAATAAAAATTCGGCGCACAACAACTGGACTTATCTGTCTGTAAGCATGGCCCCCACAAGCACCACAATACTGATATCCAGCATGCCTACAAATGCTTCGTTAATATCCATTACTTGTTAAACTAATTAAATAAAATACAAACCATTATAGATCTAAAAAAAATATGTAAATTGTAATAAGATCATAAAAAAAATAATACATACGGGGCTATGATTGCCCTTGCTGGCCCATGACTCAAATCAGCTTGATTTAACCAATAATCCAATTGTCTGGACAATTCAGCTCCTACAATTAAAGGAGTCAATGTACATATTATTAGGTTCTATTGTTCAAGAAAATGAAACAGCTGATCACTGTTTGGTATGGTTTCTCTTACCTGAATCAGTGTACCAACTTCCTGCATGTAGAGCTCTCCTTACAGGCATTTTCTCAGTCTTTGTGTTACAGGGATTAATTTTTAAATAAAAATAGTAAAAATACTTTATAAGATTAATACCTAAAAAGTCAAAAGTCAACTAATAAAATCAAAAATTGAATGTAACAACGCGCAGGCCCGTTTCTGTCATAGATAAAATTAATTCCTTACTGAATCTAACCAACGAACCTGTAAATTCTAGAATGTATAGTGGCACTCTAGAGAGTGGCACGAATTTTAAATGAACTTGCATTAAAAACCTGTCAATGAAAAAATCCAATTTTCGGATTATTTATTTATATTTTTAATCATTAATAAATATATATAAAATTACAAATACAATAAAGGAAATACCTTTTTTTTAATTTTATCCTATTCGGCTTAGTTAAGAGTATTAAATTTCTAAATTAATTTTTTTCTCCCATGCTCTTCTATTAAAAATATCTAAATTTAATGAATATTCAGCTACCAAAAGAAGAACAGGGAGTTGACTTTGACATTGGTGTTGGAATCATTTGTTGGTAATACCAGCCAATTTTTTTTTATTTGCACAGTTTGTACACCTGGTTGCAGTCTATGAAGAACATAGGGAACAGTGTGTGTGTGTATTTCTACATTTTTACACGAATAATTTACTAAAACAAAGAATATAATTAAAGAAGTAGTGAATGGTGTATTGAGGTGATCGATTACCGATATTTTGCATCGTTTGTAGCACAGAAAAGTGAAAATTCAGCCACACATGAAGCACAAAAGACCGTTAGTTACATAAAATCGGGAAACTGGTGCGGGTCCCATTAAGAAGCTGAACATCTATAAGGAAATAATAAACGTTTATCAATTACCGTTTTTTCTGGTATATATACGATTTGCTTATCTACATAAGGTAACTTTTTTTCCTACTCTCTAATTTTACCAGGTTTATTTTTGTTGTCATCAGTTTTTGTATGATGTATTTGTTTTGTCAATTTAGTTTTTCAATATGGCGTCGTATTTTACCATATATTGTGCAATTTTACGAATTATCCTAGTTATTTAACAGTGTCTGCTGATTATTTGGAGCAAATTCCACTCAATAAGATTAGAACCGCATTTTTTTTTAAAGAAATGTTACCAGATATTTATGCAAAATGTCAAATTCGTGAAGGTGACTAAGCATTACTAGTAAAATTTTTAGAAGTTGCAGATTAAATGTATAAATAAAAATTATTAAGTGCATATGTTCATTAAAGAACTAGAATCAAATAGTTGGTCTTCTTGAAAATTACATTAGCAAATTGTGATTTGTTGTTACTTTTATTTACATTACAGCTCTAAAACCATTAACATATGAATATGAAGTAGAAGAATCGGTTAAGAAATAATCAAAATGAAAATTGACCGATCTCGTGTACGTAAAAGTACATCAGAAGTCCCATTAGAATGTCAGCAACTCATAGAGAGATTGCAGCTCTGCTCCAGAACGGAGTTGTTAGAAGAATTATCGAGAATTCACTCCTGGACATTCGGAAAATGCGAGTTACTACATTGGGCACAGATTCTTGATGTGTTCGACAGGATCCTTGGACAGGCTGCTGAAAGAAATGATGAAAATAAATGGATTCTTAAGTGCGATACCTATGATGAAGAAGTAAGTACAATTTTTCTCTTTATAATAAAATTATTTTGAAATTTAAGTTTTTTCAAATTTGTAAACAAAAGTAAGTAGAAAAATGTTAAATTGTATTTTTATTAAAAATTACCTAATGGTTCTATGCACTCTAAAAGATCTGAACTATCAAAATACTTTCTCAGAAACATTTGGAGAACATTATTTACTTATTGCTAATCCGATTTTGTTTAACCTTCATAAAAAAATGCTGATATGGATTCTGCAAAAATAAACATGAAGGCATGAATTGCTACAATTTACAGATTTTAGGTTATGAAGTTCGCCTGGTTTTTGATTGATTCTGAGTCTTTTGAAATAACAGTCATATTTATTTATTGCTACCAATTTATGTACAATTGAATATATGGACAGTCCAAACCTGTTAACTGCATTCAAAATGAGTTTGAGTATGATAATTATAAAAGTGTGTGATTGTCACATTATTTCTTTCTTATGAAACAAGCTATCAAAAACGGAATTTTACTAAATAATACTAAAAAACTGAATCTATAGGTATAGATTATTTTTATGTTTTGTCAGTTAACTGGTTTAAACAGTAAACTTACAATATATATTTAAGAATGTATTCAGTTAGCCTTAAAACATAAAAACGTTGCTAAGGCACTTGCTAAAGTTTAAAAATTCTATGACAAAACTGTGGGAAATAATAGTGTAACATTTAAAACATAAAAAATTATTTAGAAAAACATCAAATTTCATAATTCAATATAATATTATTTATTATTATTAAATATACAGTTTGCTTTATATTAAAAAAAGATGAACTATACCTCCTTGTGTTTCTGATATAATAATAAAATGGTAAATGGCGAAAACCGTTGTTTTACTACTTACAAAATTAACAAAAGATCTGATTTTTTTATCTATAAATATTTGCAGGTTATTCCTTTGTTTTTTATTTTAAAAATGCAATGCTTTCTTACTTCTATTTTTAATTTGCTATATTTCACTCTAATATCAATAACTTTAGGTTTGAGTTTTGGGTGGGTTGGTAGGTAGAGGTTAATACCCAATTAATAAGAAAAATCAATGGCATTTAATGATTGTTTTATAAACAATGTTGATTATTAATTCCACAAATTAATTAATAAAAAATTCTTATGGACTTTTTATACCAGCAAGTAGGAAAAAAAAATTTAAATTGGATACAGTTGCATTAGAGTTAATTTTGAAACATTAGGCAGAAAAACCAAAATGGCTGAATTTGGTTTTCATAGGATATATAAATTGAAAAATATACAGTATCCCCTAATTGTTTTTATATTACTTTTATTGAATTTGGAGTGTCTGAAAGTTGAAAATATATTAAAAATAAACAAAAAACACTAATTTAACAAAAATTAGTATTTTTAGTCACCAATAATTCAAAAATAAACCTGATAGAAGTCTTACACTAGTACAAACAAATTATTAGTGAAAGTAACATTTGGTACTTGAGTTGTGTGTATTTTGAAACATAAAAACAAATATTTCCAGGAGGTCCTTTGTGATCATTCAGAAGTCTGTTATTTTGAATTTGTATGTCGATAATCTCAAATAAAGCCTGTATTACTGTATTAAAATATTGGGTTCTTAGGGCTTTGATTTAGACTTACATTTAAAATTGTCAATTCTTAAGAAAAACTAGGTCTAAATTAAAAAATGAACAAACTGGTTGCCTTTTCCACATTTTATTTTATTTTATTTGTGTTTTATTTTTGCAAATAAACCTTTTGTGTTTTAATTTAAGCCCCTATCCCCCTATGTCCTCCATCCTAATTAAAAATAATTTAAGGGTCATTGACCCGGCCCTGGTCAAGGTAAGTTTATTTGTAAGGATTTTTTATTGTTGATTTTTTTTAACCATGTGAAACCATATAAGTAGTATCAATATGCTGAAAATCAAAGTTGTAGGTTGACATTGAAATGTTGCCAAGAATTAAATTACAATTCTTTATGGCCCAATGCTGTTTAATAATATATGTACAGTTTATTATGATATTCTAAAATTAGGATGAAGACGAGCAACAAATCATTACCAATTTCAAATTTCTTTGTTTATATTTTAAATTATTTTCTTTATGTTGATGAATACTTTTTGTTAACTAAAATCAAAAAACGTTTACAAAGTTTTATTATTTATTATGTGAATGGTAATGAAGTTACATATAGGTTATTTTCAGTTAAGAGCTAGATGATATTTCTTTTTGCAAAGTACAAAGCTTTAACTTTCATAGACGTGAATTTCGTATTGAACATTTGTTTTAGTCTCATTTTTTAGTTTCTGTTTAATTCTAAATAGTTTTAGCAGAATTTTTGTATTTTATTTTAATAAAAAATCTTCAGAAATAGACTTAATATGAGTAACCAGAAATATAGTATGGTCATAAATCATCAACCCCTTCAGTGCAGGCGGTCTACGCAGAGACGTTCTATAGGTATAATGATAAGTTGGGTTAAAATAATTATTAAAAAAATCGCTTGAATATAATTTTAATAAAAAGTCTGGAAAAAAAAGTATGAACTATGAAAGTATAAATTTTCTTTTTTTTTTTTTTTTGAATTAACGTGATAGTTTCTAATACAATTTTTTTATGGATTTGTATCAGCAATCATTAACTTAACTAAAAAATATTAATATATCTTAAAAACTATAGATTCCAGCTTGTACTATTTACTTGCTTCGCGTTAGAGTAATGGCTCTTAAAGTTAAGATTTGAATGCAGTGTTTTATTGTCTTCGATTGCTTGTTTCCGGCTACATTTTGCGTACATTGTGTTGAATTTTAAACTCAATGAACTTAATTTATCATCCACCTGGCATTATCGCATAAGCATAAATAAAGTATTTTATGCTCAAATGTTGTTCCATTTTGCCAAAAAATGATTCCTGTAGACTAATATTTTTTTTTTTTCGAATTTACTTATTTTTGTATGCAAAATAGCACGTAGTCTTCATGTATGACGATTTTTTTAGTTCCCATTAATTAAAAAAATAAATCCAAAAACAATTCTGTGACCATATTTACATGCAAGAATTAAATATTTAGTTAAACGCGTAACCCGGTGAAAAAAAAAATAATTAGAAAAACAATTTTTACTGAATAATTCATTTATTCTAAAATGTTTTAAACAATTTATTCCACAAACTAGTAAAAATATATATAGAAATTAAATTCCATTATTTTATTTTCGATCAATACATCGGCTTCTGCGCACAATCGTTTGCTTTGACAGACCAAAAATTCAAATTCATAAATCATTTATTAACTGATTTACAAGAAGAAGAATCTTTATTTTACATAGGATAACCGAATATACATATAAGATAAACAGAGAATATAAAATTTGACAATCCATATTCAATAATTTTTTTTTATAAATTACATAACATAGGACTCTTTAGACTAAAAATCTGAAGAAAAAAACATGAAAATAGTGTTTAATAATGGAAATATGACTATGAATTTTTTTAAATAAAAAAGATCATTAAAAGTCTTTTTATATGATAAAAAAAACTCCGGAACCCCTTTTTTATCGCATGAAAATTCCAGACGAAAAACAGGGTACTAAATATAAAAAAAATTAAAATATTTTCTTTTGCGAGTTAACTTCTTTTTGGAGATCCGTTCAGTGAGTAGTGTAGCATCTGGTAATTTTAAAATTAAATATGGACATTTTTAGATGTAGTAATAAAAGTACTGTTGAATATGTATTTAGTTAAAAAAATTAGATTTTTTTTAGGGAAATTGCATTCTAAAACCATTTGTTGTCACTTAAAACAAACTAAGGGTAGGCTGTAGTAATATAGAGAACAGCCAAAATCATAATTGATATTTATATTCTTATTAATTTTATGACATTGCAGAATATTTAGAGACATATTTAATTTAAAAAAGTTTGTGAATCACGCTGACTTATCAATAGATTATTGACATATTTAAGTTTGTTTATTAATAACAGTAATGGATGATAAAATTAATTGTAAGTTGATGTATAAATTCTTTTTTTTATCAATCAGATGAGTGAATTCACCTCTTTATTATTTCAAATAAACATCCGTACATTAATTTCGACAATGTCTTTCATGGAATTTTCATTTGAATTAAATAAAAAAATGATAAATTCTTATAAAACTTAGGTAATATGATTTTTTTGCACCACTATATTACTTTAATTAATTTAAAAAAAAAGCGGTAATACAAGAATGCGATGTTTTAAAAAAGTGTGCAAATGCAAGACCCTTAATTCTAAAAATTCAAGGTCACGATTACATGTTATATCCTTCGAAAAAAAATATACAAGTACAAAAAATCCTTCCATATACTACAACTGCGTACAAATCCCTATATTCCCTTTTCAGAAAATAATAACTAAAATAAATTGATTGCCCTCTATTTCTATTTTATACTTGACTTCCCAAACTGAAGTGATAGTATTTTAGCAAAATATATCACATTTGTGTATTGGTACTATGCTTATGCCTTTGTCAATAGGTGGTATAGTAGCGGTAGTAGATTTAAGGCGATAAAGTATAATGAAACTTTTTCTCTAACCAAAAATCAAACGAACACATTTCTCAAAAACTAAAGCCATTTCTTTTTCGGTCAGTATAAATCTTTTATTTTTCATATACATATAAGGCTTATTTCAGGAAATAAGGAAAGCATATTAATAATTTTAAATCAGACAATTAAAGTTTTGTCTAAAATTACATGCAACCAACCTACGGTAATTGAATACTGTGGAGTTTAAAAATTAAAATTACTATTAAAAATATGCATTCCTTAATTACTGTTAAAAATTGCAAATATTGTAAATTAATATTAGTAAATACATTCATTAATATTTTTAGGATTTTCAGCTATTGATTCATATTCTACGATTTACGAGTCTCTTGATAGAGCACTCTTTTTCACGGCATTTGTACAATTCTATGGAGCACTTGCTGGTTTTACTGGAGTCTAATGATATGTCTGTTGTCTTGGAAGTCTTAAATCTGCTATATATGTTTTCTAAACGAAGTAATTTTATCACCAGATTAAAACCTGATGAAAAGGAATGTTTATTATCAAGACTACAGTACCTATCAGAGGTGGGTTGAATAAACTATTTATAAAAAATGTTTCACAAAGTTTCTATTTCACTGATTGTGAATTTTTGTTTGGTAACAATTATTATTTATGTGATTTTTTTTAGAATTGGGGTGGCAAGGAGAACGGATTTGGGCTAGCAGATTGTTGTAATGCTGATAAGGAAATTCCTCCATCTTCTACAACGTTGCATGTAGAATTTCATAAAGAAGACGACCAAAATTCACCCACTAGAGAAGTAAAAGGTACCGATCCTAAAACTGGAAAACCCAACTTGCACATTATTCACATTGAACATATTGACAAGCTGCATAAGACGCCAGCTGAAATTATGAGACAGCTTGTCTCGATGTACTACATACCTCCAGAAAAAGAAGTAAGATACGAAAATTGTAAATTATACGAATTGTTTTACAGGAATTAATTTTTTTTTAGATGTGGTTGTTTACTCATGTGAGATTGGCTACACATTTCGCAGACTACAGAAATAGACTAAAAAGTGTACAGGCAAGATTACAAGCCTTGTCTGTAATGGTCTATTCTAATTCAATCGAAGATTCTCCATCTAATTTATTATACAATGGTTTACTAGAAGAATTAGTGGAAGTGGTCGAATTACATGATTCACAATTAACAGATATACGATGTGCTGCTTTGCGAACTCTCACAGCCATTATCCATTTGGATAGAAATCCGCATATTCCGAGGTAAGTACTAATTTTTGCATTAATAAACTCGTTATTTTTTTTTTCTTAAGCCACTTTAGTACTCCACATAAAAACAAATTTTCAGTTTCATAACTTTTTGTTTAATTGCAGTAGACGACCTGGATCAAGACTTAATAGTATCATAGACGTGACAGGAGCAAGTCAATACCACGGGTTTCTACCAGTGTTAGTTAGAAATTGCATATCTTCGTTAACAAGTCAAATAGATTTTGGTCAAAGCGCTTTCAAGAAAATGAAACTCCAAGATGAAGTTTCAACGATTTTAATAGATGACTCCAGCAGCTGTGATTCATCAAAAACTTCGACTTCTGTCACGACTCAGGATAGCCTCAAATTTTTGGAACCTTATTTGATGGATTTCGATGTGGAAGTTCCCCCTCATCGACACTTATCGTTTATCGATTCCAAATTTCCTGTCAGTTTGACAACTGCTTTATTCTCTTTCTTATACCACTTAGCAAGTTACGAGGCAGGAGGTGAATCTTTGGTGTCGTGCGGAATGATGGAATCTCTTTTACAAGTTATAAATTGGCAAGGATTTGAACTCGATCATATTACGTTTGTAACTCGCGCTGTTCGAGTAATCGATTTGATAACCAACATTGATATGGCAGCATTTCAAAACCATGGAGGTTTGCATAGCTTTATAAATAGATTGGACAGTGAAGTGAATTTTTGTAAAAAAGACCAGCTATACCAAATTAAGTCAAATAGTAACGAACATGGATTTGAAGAAAACGCACCAGGTACTTCTACAAGTACTCCTGAAAAAGATGATGAAAGTACAACAATTGATCTCGATTACAAAGCTGAAAATGCTGGAAAAACTTGTCTACCTCAACGTGCAGCTTTGTTAAAATCTATGCTGAATTTCCTTAAAAAAGCTTTCCAAGATTCGACCTTTGCCGAAAGCATAAGACATTTAATGGAAGGAACTTTACCAAATTCCCTTAAAAATATTATTGCCAACGCTGAGTATTATGGTCCGTCCTTGTTTTTGCTAGCTACAGATGTAGTAACTGTATACGTTTATCAAGAACCAGCATTACTGTCAGCTCTACAAGACAATGGACTAACAGAGGTTGTCCTTCATTCTCTGCTAGTCAAAGAAGTTCCCGCTACACGAGAAGTGTTGGGTTCTCTTCCCAACGTCTTCAGTGCTTTATGCCTAAATAACAGAGGATTGGAGTCATTTGCCAAATTCAAACCTTTCGAGAAGCTTTTCAATATACTTCTCTCACCTAGTTATTTACCAGCTATGAGGAGAAGACGTAGTTCTGAACCAACAGCAGACACTGCTTGCAATTTGGGTAACGCAATGGATGAACTAATGAGACATCAGCCTAGTCTCCGACAAGACGCTACTTTGGCCATTATAAAACTGTTAGAAGAGCTTGTTCATCTAGGAACAGATCCGAAATATGTCTGTTGGAGACCTCATAGTAAATCAGAAATTTCTCCATCTACGACATCGCGATCTAATACGAATACTGAGGGTTCATCCGATGAGGAAGAAGATGATGAGGAAGAAACTTCAACTTCCTCTCAAAACGCGCATTCAGAGAGTCAAGCGCAAGCAAACAGTGAGAGAACCCCAATAGCGTTAATAGATTACATTTTGAACGCTATGAAGTTCATTGATGCAATTCTCAGTAATAATTCTACTGACGATCACTGTAAAGAATTTGTTGAGAAGGGAGGTCTAGTGCCGCTATTAAAAATTTTAGGTCTTCCTAACTTACCAGTCGATTGTCCTGTAACCAATCCTGCTCAAGCAGTTGCTTCGGTTTGTAAAAGTATTCTAAACCTAGCTCAGGAACCTTTCCTCTTCTCCCAAGGACTCTCCCAACTAGCAGGAGTTCTGGAGTTGTTAAAACCACTTTATGCCAAACAAGAAGTTCCGGGAGGATCAAAATTGCTCCTCGAATTAGCCAATGCTACAGATATAGAAACTGCCTTTAGTACAGCTTCGTCAACTCCACTTTTACACGCCATGGGCGCTGCTCACGGATATGTTATCATGTTCGTTCATATTTGTCGCACCGGTCAAACTGACATTAGAAATCTTTCTTTACAACATTGGGGATCTGAAGAGGGGCTGAAAGTTTTAAAGGGGCTCGCAGATTTGTACACATCGTTGGTTTGGGAGAGTACGCTTTTATTGGCTTACTGCAGCGATGATTTACTGCCATCTGATTGTGATTTTACCAGAGAAGATATCGAGAAACTCAACGCATTCTTCGATAGGGTAAGTTAGGATTCGATTATAGAATTATTACGCACCCGTGCTACCATCTAAAAAAAAGTCCGAAAGCATTCCACCTCTCAAACAGTTTAAGGCAATTTAATCTCTCATAAATTAGGGTTTAGAATTTTTTTTTTTTTTTTTTAATAAAACTGATTAATTTTAGTGCGAAGGAAATTCTACAACTGATACAGGAGGAACGGCAACAATCGACGTACTAGGACCGAATAATCACATTTCCATGATGGATATTGATGGTGAATGCAGTTCTAATACAAATAAGCCTGACCGCAATCTGAAATACATAAAACCTCTATTAGGAGCATCATCTAGACTTGGTAGAGCTTTAGCAGAACTTTTTGGATTACTCGTCAAGCTCTGCGTTGGATCTCCTATTCGTCAAAGACGAGGTCAAAATATAGTAGCCGCACCTCCTATGCCATCTCCTTACGCTAGAAATGTTGCAACAGCTTTGAATGTACTTCTCGCTGAAGGATTGGATTGCGATAAATTGCCTCCGTGTCCTACGGCCAAATGCAGATTAACTTTTTTGATATGTAGCGTCGGTTTTACCAGTCCCATGCTTTTTGATGAAAGGCGGTATCCCTACCATCTCATGCTAAAGAAATTTGTCAGCCTTGGTGGTCAAGCGATATTTTTTAAGACGTTCAGATGGGCTTTGACCGCTGGAAATGTGCATTCCATTGTCGATATTGAGTATTCCAATCTGCCAGAAGGTAAGTAGATTTATTAATATTTAAAGTTGTCCATTTATTAGGTGTATTTAGTTCACTTCTTAAATTTTACATGTGTTACAGGGACAGTTGGATTTTTGGACGCATGGCTAACTCTTCTAGAAAAGATGGTCAATCCAAAAGCCATTTTGGAGTCACCCCACATCATTTCTAGTCGTCCCTCTCACACATACAGTTTCGACCCATTGAAATATTTAATACAGATCCACAGATTAGCTTTCGAAAGTGTAATGCTACTCTGGGGAAAAACACCACTAGTCGCATATGGTGCTAGAACGACTGAGACTCTCTTAACTGTACTTAGACATATATTTAGAGGCGAGAAAATTATCAAAGAAAAATTAAAAGCTGACGAAAACAAAACAGATGCTACAGGTAGTTCATCAAACGGCGGGGCAGGATCATCCAGCAGTGGATCACAATTTAGAGATTTGGATGATAATTTGAGACAGTTGGTAGATATGGGCTTCTCTAGAGAACATGCTATTGAAGCATTATTACATTCACACACGCTGGAACAAGCAACTGATTATTTGCTATCTAATCCTCCACAACTATCTAGACCAGGAGGTTCCTCTATGGACGTAGATGCTGAAGATGATCAAGTATTGCAAGCTATTGCTATTTCATTGGGGTGCAATACAACTCCTGTTGCAGCGGCAGATGCAAAAAAAGAAAGTCCCGAAGAGCAGGATCAATCTTTCGAAAACATGATTAACGAATTCACTCATCACGCTCTAGACGTTTGCTTAAAACTTCTAGAAGTTATACCTGAAACCGTTCACAAAGTATGTGAACTCTTGGTGACCATAATGAAGAGAAATGGTCGAACTTACAGAGACAATTTATTAGACACATTAATTTCAAAAATCTTTGAATGTTCCGCATCTATCTCTTACTGTGCATTCCAAGGAGAACCAAATGTAATGAGCTACTTTTCTCTAGCTGAATCTGAACAGTCTAAGCGATTAACCAACTATATTCATCTGTACATCCTCTTCTTTGAGGTATCATCGTACTTTGAAATGAAAATTCCATGCGCTTATGCACTTAATCGGGCAAGCATGGTCGTACCGTTAATTGATTTGGTTTGTAATGCCATTAACGTGATCGTAGATTTACAACCCAGCTATGAACCTAAATGGTTGGCCCCCTGCTTTTTGTTGTTAGATGCCGTTTCTAAAGTATCGACTTGCACTAAACGAAAGCTTGATATGCACAGTGCGACCAATCGAGTCTGGAGATGGTACGACTTGACTACTGGAAGATGGTCCCATTATTCTAATTCTAATAACAGATTAATAAACGAAGCCTATTGGAACGGGGAACAGAGCAGAAGAGTAACTTGTGGCAGAAAGAGATACACCATGACATTCGCTAACATGTTGCAAATGAATGATGAAACTGGAAATAACAGACCCATTTCTATGACTTTGATGACTTTAACTCACCCCAGTTGCACGGATCTTAATGGCCCAGAAATTGAAGAACCCCTTTTTTCAGTTCTTACAGAAAAAGAAGAATTGCGATGCTTGCCTGTCCTAGGACTAACTTTCCTACAAAAAAGAAATATCGTGAAAGCCTGTGTGCGACTAATGCATCTTCCAATTGAGAAAAATTTACTACATTCTGTCCTGCAAATTTGCGTAAGATTTACAAGAGACTTCCATATCGCTAAAGTATTCGTTGAACAAGGGGGAGTTAAATGTTTATTGAGAATGAGACAAATAAACGATTTTGGAGGCTTCGGAATTTTGGCCACGATTTTAATTCGCCATGCTTTAGAAGAACCTAACACGTTAAAATATGCCATCGAAAAAGTCATTAGAGGGAGAACTCTAGCTACAATTCCTCCTCCTTACAAAGACCTAGTTTATTTGACCAGACAAATAGGTGGAGCCGTTACCCGTGAACCAGATGCATTTTTCGAAGTTGCAAACTCTATAGTTCGAGTTGATACCACAGCCGCTAAAAACGAACCTCCTGAAACGTGTCTACCTTTAAAAGTAGATCCACCGGCTCGAACCAAAGCACCTCCATTAGAGGAACCTATTTCGATCGAAGTAATTTCTGATTTATTAGACGCTCTGTTAAAACCTCTAGAAGATGATAGAACTCCTGCTGATGGAGCTGAAGGAGATGCTGATTCTGAAGCAAACGTGAATGTTGAAGATCTGCCCTCAACAGGCACGCAAACATTTGATAAGAACGATACTACAGCAGAAGATAATTGTAATAATAAAAAGAATGAAATGACTACCAAAAAACCAATGTTACCAAAATCAGTCATTCTTAAAATTCTAGCAGACGCGGTAGTTTCTTTTGGACCTATAGCCAAACTGATTACCGAATATAAATATAAACCTGATGAATCTGGTGTTATAAGCGATGATACTTCCGCTTTGGCTTTTATCTTTGATAAAATTTTGACTGGAACAGACAATATTTCAGATTTGGATTGTGCTACAATGTGCAGAATGTTAATTGCCGCCTTGGCTTCATCAAATCACTCTCCTGAAGCTCAAATAACTTTAGTTTCTGAGGTAAAAGTTGCACTAACTAGAGCACTCAACTTACCCGAATCCTTAAAGAAACACAGTCAAGTTCAAAATATTTGCGGAATCATCTCCAACATGATAGACAATTGTCCCTTACCGCACGCCAATCGATGGACTAGTTGCAGCATCAACAACATAGTCAAACTTATGATGAGGCGTGGCGTTTTTAATGATTTAGCCAAAATCACACATTACCTGGATTTATCTTCACCAAATACATCTTTTACGGCCAATGCCGCTTTAAAACCTTTAGAATCGTTGTCTAGAACAATTAATCAGCCTGCGACTAATCCTAGCAACAGCAAATCCAGGAAAAATCAGCAAACAACCGACAGCGCTTCTACAGCTACTCAGATTGGCACTACTACTGAAGGTACTAATGCACTTGAAGAAGAGATAGAAGATGCTGAAAACGCGGATAATGATATTGCAAGTGTTGTGACTTCTAGTATAGAGAACAATGCAGTAGGAAGTGGCGAACTCGATAATGCTCTAGAAGAAATGATGGAACACATTTTAGATCGCAGAAATAATGATAATTCTCAAGGATACAACGATGTCACCAATGCCAGAGGTACTACCATGGATATCGATGAGGAGTGTCCTATTGGTTACGAACATGAAAGGGACGCAACTGTAAGTTTATCTTGTAGCCCCGTTAATTATAATTTCATTACTTTTCATTTTATTTTCAGGAAGAACTGATGAGCACCGATTCTGGAGAATCAGATTCAAATCCTTCAGATCAAGTTGATGATGAAGGTAACGATGATAATGAAGGGGATGACGATAACATCGATGATACTGAAGAAAACGAAGATAATAACTACGACGAAGATGATAATAATGAAAGAGATAGAAGAAGAGGTAGTTTTGTTAAAGGTTTTTAAATTCGATTAATGCAATTAAAAAAAAACTTCTAGGTTCCGTGTTGGAAGGAAGTTCTGGTATGTTTAGAATCGCCACAACCGATAGAGACGAAGATATTCTAATGATTCAATACGATGCCGATATAGACAATGCATTACCGAGGATGATTCGCTGGAATGAAAACGGTTTTGCTGTACCAATCTTAGACGAAAATAATCCTAATGACCACACAGGTATTGTACTATTTACTATTTTTTTTTTTTTCGTTCGAATAACTTGTCGAGACGTTTTCAAGTTTCCACCTGTTATGATTTTCGTCTTAATGTCAATATTTTTCAGCCATTACCCATCCGTTGCTAATGTCTCGCAACAATATGGACAATAACCAACATGCAGTAAGTCGAAACCAGAGAACTAACCGTCCTCGAAGATACCAATACCTATTCAGCCCCAGAAATCCTAATCCTCCAGTTATTTTACAAAGGTAAATAATCGATATTTCAGTTTAAACTTCTAATAACTTAATAAATGATTTCTTCAGATTGTTAGGACCGCACGATCCTCACATGGCTAATATGATGTCAGCTAATAATCTCTTAAGTGGGCCAACGGAAATTCGCGAGTCTGCTAGAGTTGTAGTTATGGATAACTTTGGTATCATACCATCTAATGAAGAACAAATCGATTTTGTAGATCAATCTGGTTATCTTTTTGGACCCAGTTTGGCGGCTACTCTAAGTCACGTTCCACCAGTTTTACATTGGTGGAATATTGAATCTAAATTACTTGATTTAGAATCCGTATATGATTGCACCACTTTTGTGTGCAACAAACTTCTTCCAAGCTTAATTAAATTTAGAAATGAAGAACTTAGAAATAAAAAAGCCAAGGAAGATGAAGAAGACAATTCTAAGAAACGCAAACAGCAGAAAGGCGATCCGGAGGTTCAAGACGACTTTAGTCAAGAAACTGTTCTTTTCAATTATGATGATTTAAGTAATACTATTATAGAAAATGAGACTGTCACTGAGCAAAATAAAGAAACCGGTAAGTATTATATTCCAAATTGAATTTTTAGAATTTTACAATAGTTATTTTAGCAGAAGAAGATATCGACGGTGTTCCTTTAGCAACAACAGATACTACTGAAGCCTCTGAAGAACCTAACAGTAGAGACGGTAAATTTAGATTAAACGTTATTAGTAATAATTGTTTAATTCCGTTTTTTTTTTGTCAATAGATGGCGATGAAGACATAGATGGTATCCCCTTGGAAAACTCAGACACTTCTAATGATAGATCAGATAACACACAGAATGAAGACATCATCCTTTCTCCTCTACAGCTTAGTTTTGTTAGAGGTTCAAACGAAAATTCTCAAAGTAGCCTATCAGAAACAACTCAGAATGCCGCTGTGCAAACGACATGTACCTCGGAAAATTTGACGAGAAATACAGATGACTCGAATAGCCGTGCTGAATCTGAAATAAGAACAGAAAGTGATTCTTCCAATCCTTTTGAACTGTCTCTCCCAGCCTATATCGGATCCAGATGCAACATTTTATTTACTAGGCAGAGCTCTCCCGATAGAGGAGATGTCGATGACGACTCTGAAATGAGCGACACTACAAGGAATGAACTTTTGAACAGTATCACAAGCGGAACTGCAAATCCTCTAAGATCTATTTTTGAAATAGATGTCATAGCCGCACAGGCCATTCAACAATCTGTAATAAATGCCAGGTTAGAGCGCGAAGTTCGCGAAGCAAGAGATAGAGATCGTGAAACGCGCGGCTCATCGTCAAACTCTTCTGATATTGCTGATGGGTCATCTGGAGATGGAACAGCCCCTCCTACTTCCGCACCCTCACCACCTACTCCTGGGCCTAGCACAGAACCAGGTCAGGGTAGTTCTTTTAATGATCCACAACCAGAAGCATCTGCCGCTTCGGCCTCAGCGGCCGCTTCAGAAGAAGCTGGTCCGAGCAATGCAAATAATGACGAAGAAATTCCTGAAGGAGTCGATCCTTCATTCTTAGAAGCTTTACCGCCTGAAATTAGAAAGGAAGTTCTAGAACAACATCGTATTTTGTGTCTTCAACAACGCATTGCTGCGGGTGGTGCTAACGGTGCGGGTGCTGTGAACACTGCTGGTGCTGCCAACGCTACGGGTGCCGGGGGAGTTGCGAGCTCCGCAAATGCAAGTACAAGCGCTACTGTTGTTAGTGCGACTTCAAGCAGTTCTAACGCCCCTAATGCAGGTGAACAACCACAACAACCGCAAGAACAGGCCGCGGCTTCCAACGAAGTTAGTCCAGAATTTTTAGCAGCACTTCCTCCTGCTTTACAGGAAGAAGTTTTGACACAACAAAGGTTGGAACAACAGCGGCAAGCCGCTGCAAGAGCCAATCCCAACGAACCTGTTGATGCTGGAGCATTCTTTGAAACTCTACAACCTTCACTCAGAACTATGGTAAGTAAAACATCAATTATTTTTTATTGGTTTTTAAAAATACTAATATCTGCAGATATTGTCCGATATGGAAGACTCCCAGATGTCTGCTCTTCCTCCTGATTTAGCAGCTGAAGCGCAGAACTTACGTCGTGATTGGTACGCTAGAAACAGACAGATGGCTCAAGAAAGGTTTATGCAAAGTAATTTAACCGCTATTTATCGAAATTCTAGGGGCAGGCGACAACCCTACAGAACCAACAATTTCCCAAGAGCCAGTTGGGCTCAATTCGGTAGAGAATTAATGAGTAGTTTTCCAGCGGCAACTTCTTCCCCAATAAAAGTAATAAAGGGGCGTCAATTGTTAGATCATGAAGGACTGGCATGTTTGCTGGTTTTGCTGTTCACCGACGACGCCCATTTAAATAAACTTAGATTGCATCGGGTAATAAGGAATTTATGTTACCACGCCCCCACCAGAGATTGGATTATTAACGCATTACTTTCTATTATCGAAAAAAGCGTCAGTACACAACCAGATGAAAACTTAAACAAACCTTCTAGAAAAGGTCCTAGACCTGGTCCTTTAACCAGTAAACTGTTAACGGATGCAAAATATTTACAAAATGGTGGACATTGGCTGACGATTCGCATGGAAGCGGCACTAGGTTGCGCTGCTAATGTATTTATTGTCAATAAAACTATCGGTAAAAAGTGTGACAAGACTAATGGATCGACGGCCATAAGCATTCATCCCCAAGCCGCACCAATTGTTTGTCGAAACACACTTGACCTGTTTACATCTTTAGCCAAAGCGTTCCCCTCTTGTTTGTTGCCGATCAAATCTATCAGAGACGAATCGGATAAGACCACTATAACTCCAGTAAAGGTAAGAAGTGATGCTTCCTCAGACTTCTGGGATGTTCTTCTTCGTTTAGATTCTGCAACCAAAAAAGGTAAGAGCATACAAAAGAACACAGTACCAACCGCCAGTTCAGATACAGAGGGTCCCGTACAATTCGAACAAACCGTTTTTGGAAAACTACTTAATATGCTAGCTTCTCCAATAGTCCACAGGAATACACAGTTGACGGATAATTTATTGAAACTACTATCAGTTACCACTTCCGGAATGCCAGAATTAGTAAAACCGAGCAAAGGTAGCAAAACCAAAGTGCAGTGGACCGACATTGCTAGCAATCCTCCTAAAAAAGCCCTAAATCTAGCAGTCAATGTAATCACCTACAAAAATTGTTCAGAAGAAGGTCTAGAATTCATTACGAATTTACTTCTTAATTTGGCAAATTCTTCCCTGGAGATGAGTTTCATAGTAAGTTATTTGAAACTAAAAAATGTTATCTTTCATTTAATGTATATTATTTTTTATAGATATTCAATCTCCTGATAGATGGAGCTATCGAAATCGGCAACATTGTGGAAAATCAGATCCATAGTATGTTGAAAGATTTAAAAGACTTAATAAACAACACTCAGAAAAGGAAACTAGAAGAAGGACCATCCACTTCTAAGGGTATCATTTACAATAGATTTACAAATGAACAGGTAGTCGTAACCGCTTCTGCCAAAGTAAAGGCTTCCTGCGAACTTCAATTACCATCAATGGTTCCCTTGACTTCGAAATCTTCAAGTCAAGTATTTTTCCTCCGTGTGCTCAGAGTCATTGTTCAAATCAGGAACTCAATTAAGCAGTCTTTGAAGAGAGGTATTTTATTTGATTTATTTATTTTTTTCCATATAATTTTTCTGAAAACGGTATTATTAACATGTATTTTTACAGATTACGGTTGTTGTGATCTACCAGCTTTAAGTGAACAAATGGACAGCTTGAGCAGTTTCTGGGAGACATTGAGTCAATGTTTATTTGAGTTAGAACACGCTCCTGACCATCATGCCGTCCTTGTTCTACAGGTAAAGTTTAAAACCTATATTATGTTCTACAGAATTTTTATCGATAACTTTTTAACAGCCTGCAGTAGAAGCATTCTTCTTGGTACATTCTCCACAACAAGCTGCTGTTAAATCGGAAGAAAAAGACACCAAAGCATCGTCTCCAGCTGAAGGAGAGCCAGGTCAAGAAAATTTCGAGACCCAACCACTAAACCCTCCGCCTGCAGAAAGTGCTGCCCTGCCTTCTACAGAAGCTGTAGTCCCGTCGCCAGCAGCTCCATCTCCAGCAGTTCCATCGCCGGCAGTTTTAACTCCAGCAGTTCCATCGCCAGCAGTTTCAACTCCAGCAGCTCCATTGCCGGCAGCTCCTTTGCCTGCAGAAGTGGCAGTTCCGTCACCAGTTCGACCAACACCTGCGGAACAATCACCACGTCCAGCAAGCGAAGCAACCACTTCTGATTCCGACAAGTTTTCCGAATCATCTGGAAAAGTAAGCGTCACTCCCGAACAAACGCAGTTCCTCGCTTTTGCTGAGAAACATCGTACCGTTCTCAATCAAATTCTGAGACAGAGTACTGCACATTTGGCTGACGGACCTTTCGCAGTGCTCGTGGACCACACTAGGATTTTGGACTTTGATATTAAACGTAGATATTTTAGAACTGAACTCGAACGATTGGATCATGGAACTAGAAGGGAAGAAACAGCTGTGCATGTTAGAAGAAGCAACATATTTGAGGATTCGTTCAGAGAATTGTTCAGACGGCCTCCTGAAGAATGGAAAAATAGATTCTACATTGTTTTTGAAGGTATGTTATACATAATTTAACAATTCGTTGTATGTTCAATGAAGTTTCAGTGTGAGAATATGCGGCGTTATTATTTGAATTAACGAAATTTCTTTTTAGATGAAGAAGGTCAAGACGCAGGTGGTCTTTTGAGAGAATGGTACGTTATCATTTCTAGAGATATTTTCAATCCCATGTACGCATTATTTACCGTATCACCTGGGGACCGAGTCACGTACATGATAAACTCAGCCAGTCACTACAACTCGAATCATCTTTGCTATTATAAATTTGTTGGACGAGTTATTGGTAAGACGTTATTTTTAAAAATTTAATTTTATTCTGTAATAATTAATATTTTTTCAGCTAAAGCAATTTACGATAACAAACTTCTTGAATGTTACTTCACCCGTTCATTCTATAAACACATACTCGGCATCTCCGTTAAATATACAGATATGGAAAGTGAGGATTACAGTTTCTATAGGGGTTTGATATATCTCATGGAGAATAATATTAATAATTTGGGATTAGATTTGACATTTAGTACCGAGATTAGCGAATTTGGAGTCACCGAAACTAGAGATTTAATACCAAATGGTAGACATATCCCAGTGACTGAAGAAAACAAAATGGAGTACGTCAGACTTGTGTGCCAGATGAAAATGACAGGAGCTATTAAACAACAGTATGTTAACGAAATATTTTACATTAATAAATTATTTATTACAATTTTTTTTTTTTTTTAGATTGAATTCCTTTTTGGAAGGCTTCTACGATATTATACCTATGCGTTTAATTTCTATATTTAATGAACAAGAATTAGAATTATTAATATCAGGATTACCAAACGTAGATATAGATGATTTGAAAGCCAATACCGAATATCATAAATACCAGACGAACTCGTTACAGGTAAGTCAAAATATTTGTAACTTTTGGTTTACTAGAAATTTTAAAATTAATTTAATACTAGTAAAATGGAAGATGTTGAATTAAGGAGATTGTATATGTTTTATAATTTTGCAGATTCAGTGGTTCTGGAGAGCTTTAAGATCATTCGATCAGGCGGACCGCGCTAAGTTCTTGCAATTTGTAACGGGCACTTCTAAAGTACCTTTACAGGGTTTCGGAGCACTAGAAGGAATGAACGGTGTTCAAAAATTCCAAATTCACAGAGACGATCGATCCACGGATAGGTTGCCGTCAGCTCATACTTGGTAAGATTCCATTAAGACAATTAATACCGTTTTTTTTTATTAATACATAGCTTAAATTTGAAAATTACTATATTTTGAATTATTTTTTTGCATAGAGACAACCTCCATGAACTAAAAGGAAAAAAGTATTTAATTCCTTTGTATTACTGATTCCTTTGTTGAAAACTTCTTGCCTTTCAGAATTTTTTTAGTTCCTGAAATAATTGATAATTTAGGAGGTGTTACATCTGGCGGAATAGGCGAGTGGTCAAAAATGTTTGCAATCTAATTATGTACAGTATCAATATATTCTGGGCGGACACATAAACGGCTCATCCGACACGGTGTTCTTTGGCATCTAGTTTTAAATTCCTCAAATCATTTTTTCAAAATGATATATGAAGCGCAATGATCCCTTATCCTTATCTTTGTTCTTTGTCAGACATACATTCTTAATCAAACTGATTCTCAATTTCACTAAAATTGAGATCTTTAGATGGTATCGTGATATAATATAATAAATCAGTTACAGTACGAGTTCAGGTCTTAATTTGAGACTTATTGTCGAATTTATACATAGGTTCCAAATATGTATTTAATTGTTAAATACTACAAAATATTATTTAGTATTTCATAAGCTTTAATTTCCAAGGAAACATAAGTTTCAAGGTGAGTACAGTTACGCAATTTTTTTTTTTTTTTTAAGAACAAAATTTGGTGGACAAGTTGCTCTTTTGACAAAAACTATATTGTAGGAAGTTTTTTATTTGTATTGCTATTGATTGAGTAAAAAATTGTTGGTATTCTCGCATCTTTTTGTATCATATGCCGCTAAAACCACGGATATCGAGAAGTTTGTTGTATTTTATTATTAAACGTAATGCATGAAAGAAGGTGCAAAAAATGTCAAAAATGAAATCTTGAGAAATTGGCTAAGAAGACACGATTTTTAAATGTTATGTTAGGTCGATCCACTTTCCATACAATAAGCAATTTAAATAATTTTAAATTTCTAGTTTCAATCAATTGGATCTACCTGTGTACGAGACGTATGACAAGCTGCGCGCTTATTTGCTGAAGGCCATCCATGAGTGCTCCGAGGGTTTTGGCTTCGCTTAAATAATCCTTTGATGTTTAAGACTGATGTGTTAATTGCTGTTTATATCACATAGTAGATTAGATTTTGATGTAAATAAACGTATTCTAAATGTTAAGTGTACAGACTACTATATTGGTGTAAAAAAATTATTTTTAATTTTTCTATATGCTACAATTCGTTTAACTATGGGTTACATGCTTGAGTTTATTACGTTTTCTTTTTTGTAAATTATTGATAGGAAGGCACATGTATTTTTGTAAAGGGCCCGAAGGCAATTCGAGTGTGATAAATTGAATTTGATAGTCAGATTCAAAATATAGATTTACTATTTAATTAATTTTATTTAAGTCTTGTTACGTATTACTATGACCATCCTCTTTTGTACATTGAGTCTGTTACTCCTTACATATTTTTTATTTCTAATTTTATTTCTGGCAAAATATAATAATAGTCAAAATGTAACTGAGATTTGTGATTATAAAATAAATGTGTTTCTCAAGCATTCCTGTAATTATTTCATTGTCTACTCACTCCTATTTTCAACTAATTATTATTATTTGATTAATTGATCAGATTCCGACACAACTATTCACAAAGTTGTTAAATATATTAATTATCAAATAATGGCCGAACTTATTGTTTACCCAGTTCCTAAATGATTGTAGAATTGCACTTGGGGGGTATCCCCAGTGATTTAAAGTAGGAATTTAAGTAAATGTATTTGCTGAAAAGCTCACTTGTATAAAATGTAATGAAAGTGGATACATCCATTCGTTTAGAAAGTCCTCACATAATTGTGTGTTTTAAAATGGGTAAAAGGGAAACCGAAAATAAATAAAAGATTATGTATTCTGTACTTATATTAATACAATTAATATACAAACAAAATAACCAAGATAAATAGGATAAATAATTTAAAAAACTCAGTAAAAACATTTTACCTATTAATGTAATTATAATTAAAGGAATCACAGAATATTAGAGCTAGAATATTATCAGAGTCATATTGAATACAGAATGTGTCATGTCTGCCAAACTTCGCTATCAAATAGCCCTAAAAATATAATTGACTACTTAAAATTTAAATGAGATTAGTGCCAAATGTTGCTAATAAATTATAATAAAATAAATATAATAAATAAAATTTTATATACAACAAAAATTTATTTAAAATTACAGGCAAAGAACTGGAAGTATGTTGTTCAAGTTTGACAGGTTGATCAGACGACACAGTGTACCAATAAAAATATACAATTTCATAACATTTTGATTTTTCTTTGCTAGTTGTACAAAAATAATGGGATGTTTAAAGTAACATTAATCTAAAATTAACAATGTACAGAAAAATTGCCTACAATACAATATATACAAATAACATTTAAGGAATTTATAAAAAAATTCATTCAGAATACATACAAGAAAGAAAATCACAAAAATATATACATCTGAACAAATTAAAACGTTACGCTAAAATCACATTAAATGGCATTTACTAGTTTAAAGCAAGTAGTACTTTTATTATCTTTTCTTCTTTAATTATCATCTAACAAAACACCTCAGTTTTAATTCAATTTTACTAAATTACAAAATGGTTGTATTGCAGTAAAAGGGACAATTAAGAGGGATAGTTTCAATTAACCTTTGGTCTAATCAAAGAAAATATTATTCCTACTCCTCTTTTTATTTTGACCGCCATTTCTCGACTATTCTGGCATAAAATCTTAATATACACATCTATATCGATCTTTCTTTTACATTAATAAAATTAATTATCTGATTTTTTACTTAGAAATTTCATTCTTTTTCTGCTTTAGATGGATGGCGTTAAAACTTTTCGTTTTACAAAAATATTTCAAATTTAACCCCGTTAAAATCGGTTAGATATTATAAAAAACACAGAAGACGAAAAGAATTAAAAATAAGGAAAAGCTGTTATGAATTTGCAATTTATAGCCCGGAATTTTGTCGAGAAAACCCTAATATGTTTCGGTTACAAAAACATCTAATCTACACAAAAAAAATAATTCAATAAAAGTATCTTAAGAATTTTAAAACATTATATTGAAGTATCTGCTTGCGTAGGAAATTTTACCGAGGAAAAACAGGTAGACCTTAAAACGGTTTGCGTATTGTTGAAAAAATAATAGAATTTGTAGATGAAAGTGTCAGTCCCTCTCGAATTTTAAAATTCTACAAATCTGCTGATTATGCCGAAAAATAAGCAAAGCTACCTCCTTTTTCTAAAAGAATAATATTAAGTTCCCTCTCGATTAACCACATTTAAAATTAATCTTTATAACTAATAAAATTAAACTAAATATTCGCAGGGATTCCATAACACCCACACAACTCACATTCTATTGGTTTGATCGCGAGGGTTTTATTTTGTACTAAATTTTAAATAACACCCTGTTCATTCTTTGAGAACCTGCTCTAAAAAGATATTAGGGTAAATGATCAGTTTTAAGTATAAAAATGTCTGCAGTGAATTTTTACTTAAAATAGATAAAAGATAATTAAAAACATTTTAGTACTTCATTATGGACGCCCTTAATAGTGAACTATCTGATCGGTGACTAAAGTCTTTGTATACTGTAGTAAAAATTGAACTTTGCGTTCAGTGCTACCATTTTTAAACACCCTAAATTGGCATATTCGAATTAACTTAAGATTTAGACTAGAACAAATTGTACAAGATAAGTTTTAGCAATATAAGTGCCCTAATTCAGACTCGAGGACACTATTTTACAAAACATCTTGTACTACATACACTACTTCTTCATGTATTGCCTCTTTTTAGTTATGTACTATACACTTTGGTAAGTGAAAATTAGGTTTCAGCATAATTATTATAATTATAATAAAATCTCAGGTATAAATGTCTTGGAATCACGTAAGCCATTTTTTAAAACTTGATCCCGTTCTAAATACTCTTGAGACGTATTAAAATTTAATATAAATTATAATAAATATACTCTTCAAAACTCTAATCTCATTGCAGGGTTGCCTCCTAAATTATAAACTTTGAAGAGAAATAAATAACAACAAAAGATATGTTAACAATGTGTTCGTTTGAGAGGCAATCTTGCAAAGATCCTACATCAATGAGTATTCTTTAAGAACTATGTCATTGAGTCAGTCTTAGATATAAAACTAGAGGTTTGAAAATGCCTTGTTGGTCTTTGGGAACAAGGAATATTTGGCTAAGAATCCTATCCTCCAGTTCGGCTTAAACTGGTTCCGTTATGTAAATCTTTGTTAATGGTTCTGAAGCCTGAAAAAAAAAATAAAAATTATTACAAACATTATTAAACACGTCCTCGTACCAAATTATTTTGAAAGTAAGTTTTGTTTTCATGCGGTTTCCACTATTTTCAAATTGAATCATGCTGTCAGAAATGGAACATATATTTGGATATTGTAAAAGATTTTTTAATTTTTTGAAACATTTTACGTGCATAATAATATATTTATTTTATTTCAAATAATATGAAGGGCAAATATCTACGTGAAAACCAGTTACTCACCAATTTTGGATATCGTGATGGCGTGAAACAAAATGAATAGTATGAAATGTCCGCTTAAAAAAATTCTTTCAGTATGCAAAGATTTTTTAGAAATATCTACCACATACACTTTTATATCTCTTTGACCTATCATCAAATGTTTAATTAAATTAAGGTAAGTTATATAATTTATAAAAAACAACTGATCTATATATACAATTTGGCACATAACATTAAGAATATATAATGGGGTTTTATGAAACCTTCTGTAAATTTTGGTTAATAAAATCTAAATATTCACAGATTATTTTATAATTAACAGTCGAGTAGCATAATCCCATTTTTTTAAAAAGATTTTAGCTAAAAAAACTTGTAGTTCCATAAATAGTGAGCAAAAAACTGAACAAATTCGATGATTAAAATGTGATTTAGGAGAAAAACAGTACATTCACAATTATTCTAAAATTACACTTAATACTTTTTAATACGAGCTTACACATTATCTGCTAAATATGTTGGCACAGCTTTTTTATTTTATAAATTGGTTACAAAAATATGATTGCAATCCAATATGAAGCTAATACTGAATGGACAGGAGTATAATTTACCCAATATAGTAAAATGTAACATCTCAAGTTTTTACAATATGTAAAAGTAATATGTACTGGATAAAACTTCTTGAAATATTAACATTAAACGTACACCAAGTAACTACCATATTTTTATAAAATTACCGAGGTCCTGTCAAAAACATACCGATTTTCGAATCCTTCCATAACCAAACAAAGAAATATTTTTGACAGGAACCTTGTAATACAGACAATAAACAATACCTAATAAGTTACACTACAATATTACGATGATTAAATGTATATTTTTTTTGTAAAATAATTAATAGAATGTCTCCAGTAGTTATATAACCTTTATAAAAAAGGCATAATAATAATAAATAGGATTTTTTGAATGAACACAATGTAAAATTACCATTAAAGACAAGATTATATTTGAGCAAAATTAAAAAAATATGAGCAATTATGTCAGTAATCAGCAAATGGCAACTGCTCATTTGGACACGTATAACGAAATTCTATTAAATGTAACCACTAGAATTTTTTTAAAGGTGCAGTATCTATAAACAGTTCCGTATGTAATAAAACTAAGTTTGTGCATTGTCTGTAATTTCAGAACATTCACGCAGTAACAAAATGTACAATGTTCAATTTAAAATTATCATTACAGCGCATTTCAAAAAACAAAATTGATCATTAATAATATTTTTATTTGGTTTTCCCGGTGTATTTTAAGTAGATTTTTTTACTAAAATGAAATTCAATGATTAATTTAAAGAAATGGTTGTTAACATTTTATGGTGCTAATTTAGAAAAAACTTTTCACGTGAATAATTTTAAATTGACAGCGTATCAATGTAAGCTATTTACACACGAATAAAATATAGACAATTTTGAAGATTAGGTTTAAAATTTACGTAGTCTTGTTTTTTTGCAAGAATCTCTTTAT
Source organism: Crepidodera aurea (assembly GCA_949320105.2). Taxonomy (NCBI): domain Eukaryota; kingdom Metazoa; phylum Arthropoda; class Insecta; order Coleoptera; family Chrysomelidae; genus Crepidodera; species Crepidodera aurea. The sequence goes on from OX439478.2 coordinate 14,950,805, forward strand.
TTTAGGCGAACCGATTATCTTGCCATCATGTTGCTATAATCCAAAGTTAAAGCTCTTACCTCTTCGCCGACAGTACTTAAATATGGCCGCGTTTGGGGCTGGAAATGGTTTTTCTCTAACGAAAATTGATCCTCTGTCGTTTTCCGGTAAACAGGGTTGTCAAAATTCATTGAAGTCATGTTGCGGTTCATCAAGTGTCTGTAGAGGAAAAACACTCCCTAAAAAAATTAAATTAATTAGCACCAATTAAAAATATTTTGTAAAATATGGAATTATTTTATATAAAAAAAAATACTTACTCCACCAACGAGGGATAGTGATATAAAGCATATCATAATTGTAATACCAGCAATAACGCCATTATCAGAGCTGTCAGATTCGGGTGTGTTGGGGTGCGACTTGTTTGATGTACCTTTAATAAAAGAAATAATAATGAATACTAGTTTTAAGAATTTCTTTCAATTTCTAGAAGTAAGCAATAAAAAAAACAAGAAAAAGTTTCGAAGAACTTGATGTCATATAAATATTAAAGATGTGCCTTTACATCACTTACATATTGTACAAAATAAAAGCAGAAAGTTTAAATTTGAAAATAGTGCACTAAAATTCATTAAGCGTACCCTCAGATTTTTCCTGTAAATAACGTTACTCAAATTCCTACTACGACCCCTTTAAATCATGGGAATCCCCTCGAGTGATGCAGCCATTTAAATTTCTGTAAATTTCTTTCCTCTTATAAGTAAATGATAGTTTTTTCTTCAGACAAACGTTCTAACTGAACAAAGATAATTTATTGAAATTCTTAAATAATACAGTAAATGGTGACTTAATTTAAAAATCACTATATCTTTAATTAAATAAAACTAGCATTTACCAGTCACGTTCTTTGCTGCTTGAGATGTAGATAATTAAAGTATGGTCTCGAGGGAGGGATGAGACGAAAAGTATTATCAGAAATTTAACAAGCTGAGGAAGATTCCCGTGATTTAAATGCCTTTTGGTAGGAATATGAATTATTTGCTGGCGGAAAAGATCAGAGGGTGAATTTTCGATAAAATAAAGGTCAAAAATGAAAGTGAACAGGCCCAATAAAAATGTCTTCTGTATATATTCGTCATACTGTACAATATTCTGACACCAAGTTACCACCAGAGGTTAAGTTAAGTTAGATTAAATTAGAAGAAGTACACAAAATCCATACCCATAAGTTGTATTAATACTACTTACTCTTAGTAACAGTTTCTACAGACTTTGTGGTTAATTCGGGATTGATCACAATATACGGGGTAGTTGTAAGGTCTATAAATTAAAATAAAAAAAAGCAAATCAGCAAAATGCAAAGAAAAAGAAAAATTATACAAAAGCTTTATGTTAACAAGCGATAAACTTTATTATAGAGGGACAAACCAAAAAACTGTTAATATTCAAACAAACTAATAATTTTAATAAAACGAAAGCTTTTTTTTTCTAATACTAACTGAATTACTTAAAAAAATAAATCAGGAAATTTTTTTTAATGAGTCGAACTTTCTTTGTATTAAATCTTGTATGATGTATGATGACTTAAAAGCCAATGAATATGAATGTCCTCGATTATAAAAGGATTAATGGTATACTTACTCTCCTGATTCAAGTCAACATTAATTGTGGTTATTTCAGGATATATCACGGTATTCGTGGTAGTTGTAGTAAAGTTTTCTGTTAATAAATAAAAAAAAGTGCTTCAAAATAATGAAAATAAAAACATAAAATATTAAATAAAAGTAAAAATAGTGCTAACAGTTCATGCAGAACATCTACGCTTTCATTACAAATTTTTACCAAAATAATAGTTGTTTATACATAAATTTGAACAATTTCTCATAAATAATATTGCCTTATCATTTCGGTAAATTTTTGTATAAAAAGGAAAATAATTATGAGCCATACAGAGCGTTAACCACTGAATATAAGAGGTTAATATCTAGAATATATTTATATATTAGAGTATTACTTTTAACAGCTACTATGTAACAGGACCAATTATTATACATTTTTCAATTTTATTTATAAAGAAACGAACTAATTTTTAATTATATTTACAATATATTCCTTTATAACGATGATGGTGGAGTGAAGATGATTTCTTGATTCTAAATAAACCTGTAAAAATTAAGACTTACCATCCTGTACACAAGTTAGACCATCATCCAACATCCTTAAAGATTCAGGACAAGCACAAGAAATTTTGGGAGAATTTTTGTTTATTTGGGGTGCTGGCAAACAAAGATGGGAACAGTGTCCGTTAACAGCTTGACAATGATTTTCACCATCAGGTTGTCTGTAGGGGTGATATACGTGGATAACCATAGGATTTTGAATCTAAAAAACCAAACAAATGTCTTAAATTTGTATTTTTGTTTTGTTATATTTTTGGATTGTATTCTTGTATATTATAACTTTTCTTTTTTGCTTTGTTTTTTATTTATATATGTCTTAAATTTGTATTTTTGTTTGTATTATTGTATATTCCTTTTTCCTAAATTTTAGTGTTTTTATTTATATATGTCTTAAATTTGTATTTTTGTATATTTTTGTTATATTTTTGTTTTTGTTTGTATTCTTGTATATTTTAATTTTTCGTTTTTCGCCAGATAAAGTCTCCTTCATTATTTATTCATTTGTGGTTTTAACTTACCATTTCAGTAGCAGTTACGGGTTGGATATCCTTTCCTGTAAACTTGTTAGCCTTGAAAACGGCGGCTTTGTCCCAATCGGTCCAATAGACCCAGTCCTCGAAGGTGGTTATAGAAAAGGGATGCCTTAGAACTTCAGTTGAGAAAAGAATTAACCTCCTGTCTCTTCCGTTATAGTCGCAGGATGAAATAGAGTTTAACTTAGCGTCTACCCAATATACTTTTCTCTTAATGAGATCCAGGGATAAACCGTTAGGCCATATTACGTCAAAATTGACTATGGTTTGGCGATGAGATCCGTCCATACCGGCGCGCTCTATTTTCGGTTCCTTTCCCCAATCCGTCCAAAAAATCCAGCCTTCCATTGGGTTAAGTGCAATGGCTCTGGGTTCTTCTAAACCGTCTCGTATGAGTACTTTTCTCATTTTACCATCGAAATTAGCCAATTCCACGGTGTTCTTAGCGGAATCAGTCCAGTATATATGATTGTATATCCAATCTACAGCTAACCCATCAGAAGTTGTGATGTCGTTGGAAATGACAGTTGTTTTTTCATTACCTTCGTCTATAGGTGCTTTGTAGATCTTTTTATCTGTAATATCGCTCCAAAATATCATTCCTGTGCGAAAAACGAAGTCCAACGCTGTAGCCGAGTTTGTTTCGTTAACGATACTCGTCATTTCATGGTGATCTAAAGATATTTTTCGGATATCCCTTCTTCGAGCGAATAAGAGCGACGCGTGGCCTTCTATAGCTTTACATTTGGTCAGATCTCTGGGATCCCTCATGTATCCGGTCTCGCATTGACATTTGAATCCTCCTTTGTCATTAATACACAATTGAGAGCATTTTCCAGGTATTTCACACTCGTTAATATCTATAAAATAAAAACAATTATTAAACCTGAATAATAATTTTATCCAAACTCAATTATAATACCTTTACAAGTTTTATTATCTACAAGTTTGTAACCATGTTCACAATCACAATAATAAGATGCTGGCGTATCGACACATTTTTGTGTACAACCTCCGTTATTCACGTTACATTCGTTAATTCCACATTTATCTTTCGGTTCATCTTCCCAATTCGGGCAATCTTGGCGGCTATCGCACACTTGAGAAAAGTGGATGCATTGGCCACCGCCACAGTCGAAATGGGTTTTTGGATCACATTTCGGCACAGGCAGTTCTAAAAATTGAAAATAACGTCAGAAATTTATACTAAAACAAATAATGAATAGGGAGGTTTTAAGCCACAACTTGAGCGTCATACGTTATATCCCTTTCTCCGCTATTAAAGTAAACACAGAACGTTAATAACGTATTTCGAAAATGAGTTTTTAAGCCATCCCACTCTTCCGTTATTTACGTGACAGATGCCAGAAACATTTATAACCTTATAAATGATAACCCTCACTTTGTGATAGTTTAAATAATCATTTACGATTTTTTTTTATTTTAACTGCCTTAAATCGTTTTTAAATGAAGCCAGAATGAAACAAATACTACAAAAGATAGGTTAGGTAAAAGACTTGTTGTGACATCTCTTCAATGTCCATATCCTATGTTGCCATAACACTTAATTTTATAAAATGTTTTCATTTCATATTTAAGAAAAAAAGTGGTAAGAATGGTGAAAACTATAGACTTACTCAAATCTTCTAAATTTCACATGTATTTATCATAGACTTTGGAGTTCACGATAAAACTTAAATATAAATGTTCTACATGCGGCACCATTGCGAAAACAATATCCGTTATTAAGGGAACCTTATTTCACCTCTAATAACGTAAAACAATATCAGTTAATAAAGTTTCCCTTATTTTAGCGCTATTGCGCATGCGATGTATAACGTTTAAAGTATATTGGTGTTCAAATAGGTGGCTTAAAACCTCCCTATTGATAGTTCACAGGACCATAAACCAAGTAAAACAGCGTTGTCATATCTCATTCTTATTTTATTTATTGATTATTCTTTCTGTCTTTGTCCGATAAGTACATATTAACGAGCGAGTAAGTTGTAATCCGTTTCGTACCTGCTAATACCACGAACGTAACATCTAATATTTATGGGCAAAAAATTATAAAATTTAGGAGCAAAGTACTCAATAAATGTCAGGTTAAGTGTTGTATTGCTTTGTGGAATTTATACTTTATATAGCAATTAAAAATAAATAAAAGTGTTAAAAATAAAACAAAATAATTTAACTATGGCGAAAATTGAATAAAAATAAACGTAAAAATCAACTTACCACAATTCTCTTCATCACTACCATCCGCACAATTCCTGTTTCCATCACAATGAAGATGACCGGATATACAGGATCTGTCTTTGCACTGGAATTGATCGACTCTACAAGTTACGTTTGGACAATTATCTGGTGCTTCGTCAGAACCATCCGGACAATCTTTTGTACCGTCACACAGCCAATTTTTATGAATACAGTTCAATTTATCTGCGCATTCGAACTCTTCCGGCAAGCAAAATGACAATTTATTGGATGGTTTTGGACATCCCTAGAAATAATATAGAAAAACTGTCAGAAATTTTGGCAAATATTTAAGGGATCAAATTTATATATCTTTATATCTTTTTTTTGTAAAAAATATTTAAAAAATTAGTTGAATATTTTTAATTAATTTTACAATAATTATTATTGGAGTTATTTTGATTTTTGGCAAATAAGTTTTGGGTGTATACCTGTTCATCTTTTCCGTCGATACAATCATATTCTCCGTCGCATCTCCAAGTAGCGGCTATACAGAATTTCGGTGTGCATTGAAATTCAGAATCGCAGGTGATGTTTGGACAATTTTCTTCATCAGAACTATCACCGCAATCGTTATCTAAATCGCACACCCACCGTTTTTGTATGCATTTGCCGTTTTTACAAGTGAATTCGTCCGACCTGCATGTTTCATCTAAAAAAATAAGTTATGATGTTAAAATTTGGAAATGTTGGGGGGAATTATGTAAAAGGGGCTTTAAAATTGACAGGGTTGTTATGGGATGTTTGTTTATAGAGATTAGATTGTTATTAGTTTAAAAAAAGGTCAGATAGGAATTGGTAATGTCAGATGAATTAAAATAAAAATTATTAAAAGTAAAAATCAATAAAATTTTTCAATATCATCTCAATATCATCAACAACGTGGGTTCGAAATTGAGTGAACCCAAAAGATGAAGGAAGATAATTATGGAATTGGAATAATGGAATTAGGAAGACTAAGGGAAGGAAGACAACAAGACAAAGAAGATTTGAAAAAAATAATGAAATATATGGAAGAAAATATGGCAAGACAACAAGATAAAGAAGATTTGCAAAAAATGATGAAAGATATGGAAGGTAGTATAGAAAAAATGGATAAGAAAATAGAAAGTAAATTCGAAGAAGTAAATGGAAGACAGGTGGTAATAGAACAGAAGATCACAGTACAAGAAACAAAGACAGAACAAACAGAAAAAGAAATTAAAAGAATTGAAAGAAATGTAATCAATAATAGTAAAGAAATTAATTTAATAGAGAAACGTATGGAAAATATAATACAAGACAATTGGAAAATTGCAGAAGAAGAGAATTTAAAAACAAGAAAAGATACAGAACAGAATTTGAAAATGAGACAAGATATTGAAATGAATGGGAAAAAATTAAAAATTTAGAAGATCATATTAAAGAAGGTTTTAAATTACAGGATGAAATAATAACATCAGAAACAAATGTGACAAAATGGAAAATACAAGAAATAGAAAAGAAAATGTACCAAGAAAAGGAAGAATACAGAAAACCAAATAGAATTTATTCAAGGAATTTAAATAGAAATAAAATTAAAAAAAATTATCATAGATGATTAAATTAAATAATATTTTTGTATATTGGAAGAAAATTTAAAAAAAAAAATAGTTTTTAAATAATTTTCACATTATAATTAAGTAATTATAACGTGAAAATAATTTGGGGGAATTTGTTATGATGTTAAAATTTTGAAATGTTGGGGGGAATTATGTAAAAGGAGCTCAATATATTACGACCAATTGTAGATTATTCAAATAAGTACCTATGAGGGTAAAACTGGTCTAGAAATGACAAGCCCAAAGGGTTGGAATGTCCCGACAAAGTTTGGGTTCCAACACGCTTCTGGACCGATATAATTCAATGCAAGTAGAAATCTACAATCGATCAGTTTAATGTTCCAAAGAAAAAATCGATTTTTCATATATATGTATTGGTGAGTCAAAGTTTATAATATCCTACCAATACTACACAAATTGTTGTTTTTTTTTTTGGAACGAGCGGTTTTGTTTTTTTCTGGATTTCTATTTTATTTTAAAAATAATAGTATCTAGTATAAATAAAAATATTTGACATATTATTTAACTAAGTCGTAACATTCTTTTAACACACAATGAAGTTAAATCAAAATTGTTGGATGTGACATATTAATTAGAAATGATATTTATGTAGCCTGCCAACGCATAGACGTATGAATAGAGGTGTCGGTATATTGGCCTACACATTTACAATTAAACATTAATGTATTTTAGATTTATGCTTCGTCCATCTATCTATAATACGAGCCATCAAATTTAACACATTATTAAAATCGTTTGGTCAAGTTTAACTTGCTAATTTCACTTATTTGTGGATTACTTCCGCTTCAATGATAAATGTTGTTTCAAGTACAAATGAAAGTGTAACAGCATCACATAAATCCTGCTACCAAGGTAGACAACTAAAAGTTAAGCCAAGTACATTGACTCTTAAAAATTATATGATTAATAACAAAATTTCTATTTCAATATACACATCCTTTGGAAATAAATAAACAACATAATAGTTAAATGGCATCCTGATCTCTTCTGGCAAAGTTGGAATTATTTATCAGTTAGTATTTTTTAATCCAATTTTATAATTTTAAGTTACTTACTGCACGATTTCTCATCACTACCATCTGAACAATCTGGATTTCCATCACACATCCATGTTAGGGGCACACATTCCCCAGGTACAGATCTACAGGTAAATTCGTCTAAGTTACAGACTTTTTTTTCTATAAGAAAAAACTAAGTCAGTAAAAGAATCTAATAAAATATATATTTTTTAAAGCACCATATTTTTAGTTGGTTTATATCTGTAGTAGAACCACTTGAGTTATCAGCAGACACGTACCTACTCTAGCCATTAAGTTCTGTTCTATAGGTATAATGATCAAAAGATATTTTAATCCGGACCTGGGAATCTTTTAACGTACACACAATTTTATTGCTTATTTACATCTCGAACAATAGGTAATAATTTGTACTATTTATTAAATGCACGCTGTAATAAGTAATAGCACTGTAAAAAAACTTACGGCATAATTGTTCATCTTCATCACTACCATCATTACAGTCTTTTTCATTATCACATTGCCACTGACTTGGTATGCATCGACCACTATTACACTTGAATTCATTATTTGAGCACGTCACGTTACCTGGAAATAAATAAATACATTTAAATACAGGAAGTTAAAGATGTTCTGAATAGAGCTAGGGATAATGTAGCGAGTAAAAGAATAAAGTGGAGGTAGGATAGACTACGAAATAAGGATCTAGAAAGCTTAAAGCCCTAGTGGTGTATAATACATACAGTTTATCTATTTTGAATTGCAGAACATAATAGGTTTGTTCCAACAACAACTTATTGTCGACGACATGTCAACGACTATTAGTCGATGACCTGTCGAGGATCGGGCACTCAATTCGGAAGTGTTCCAACAAATTTTTTGTCAAATTTATACTGTCAGTAACGTCACAACCAATGTCAAATTTTGAATTTGAGAAATAACAAAAACTAATGAAAATATTTATAAATTTGGATGTCTACAATCCTAAATAATAATTATGTGTTTACACAAGTGTACCTATTAAATAATATGAATGTTTACATAATAAAAATACAATCATAAAATTTTCAGGTTAGGATGACGTTTTACAAACTCGTTTTGCGCAAGTCTTGACAATTTGTACCTACTCAAACCCAGGAACAGATTTGACAGTACATAAACTGGTTTGTGATTAGTTTTGGTTGTGTTGGAACACTAAATTTTTGTACAGGTTTGAGTCCAAAGTTTGTTGGAACACAAAATCTAGACTGCGCAGAATCCCGACAGTACGCAAACTGGTTTTGTGTTATGTTGGAACAAACCTAATAATTCCACTTTAGACAAACCGCCAATGCGGACAAAGCAATTTGTCGGCACATCTGGAAATTTTGTTTTTATATTCCTGCAATTAAAAATGGATAAACCATACGTGAATTATTTATTATAGTTTAATATGTTGTGTTGGTCATGCATATTTCCTGTAAAATTGTGCAGTCAAAACGCATCGTTCCTTTAAAATGTACGTATGACATAATTGGTGCATGGTGTGTTGTTTGGCATTAAAAATACCTACTTAGTATGAATTAAGCTGAACGCGCACAACCTCCAACTTGAATAATACAAGCTATTAATATATAAAAAAAGAAATACATAAGAGTAGGTCAGTATCACCAGTTATTTTTATAGAACTGATGATATCTATGATTCATTTTATTTTGTTTACGTCTGTCATATTAATTTGTATAATTGTTTTACTCATTCAGGGAAATCTGACGCTATTAGATAAACGAATTGTATGAGTAGTATCGATTTTCAAGTCGGAATGTACAGACAAACAAAATATTTTTTTATCTAGCACAAACCACGAAGGAATTTAAAAAAATAAAATAACATTTACAGGATTAGATCTGGGTATCATATCCTAGAAGCTGAGAGTTCGAATTTAGCGATATATTAAAAAGCGAAAGGTTTATAAGATCCTTCCCTTCTTTTTATTAGGGTGCCATTCCTGTGATCATTTTTATACCCTCCCTTTGGAATATTTTACTCTAGATGCGATATGCCAACATTTATTGCAAGTAGAAGTTTTTTAGGGATATAACATACACTTGTAAGTGTCTAGATTTACGTATTTTCTAGACAAATTAATATCAAGAAGAACATTTCGTTTCAGGTAAAGGGAATGTCAATCTATAGTCGTGTATATTTGCCTAAATTAATGCTATATTTATTCATCATTGTATATGTACGTTCCAAAATCTGGTTATACCTCTGCCTTTCTGTTAACATTAATGCGTAAAATGAAATTGTGAGGATTAAACGTTTTGTTTAATGTTTCATTGTATTTTGATAAATTACCTGTCACTGCTAAATTGTGCGGATAAACGTAAACGTAGGTGTCAACATTGATATTTTCGTTAACAAAAGGCTTCACAATTATTTCAAATCAAAACAGAAATTCTTTAGTCTTCTGCTCTCTCAATAATAAATATTTAAAGTTGTGAATCAATAATAATTGAATATTTTATTCTATACTCTTTTCAGGTCATCAAATAACAGGCACCAATAAGAAAAATTGTGATTTGTTTTGGTGGTACAAAAAATAAAGATCATAAACAATTATTTTTTTCAAAACAAGATCAAAACAAAAATATTTTTCATACATTTTTTCTCAAGAATTCTTAAATTTTTCAAGGATGCGATTATTTTTTATATAATAAATCCACGTCAGTTAAGCTTTTTTAAATTGCAAGTATAAAAGTAGGAATTTATTATTTTCAAATTTTACAAGGTCTCCACTTTATGCTACTGACAGTTACAACTGATATTAATCAGTATATGCGTAATATTTTAAACTGGATATAACTTGGTATTACGAGAAAAAATTCTATAAATATTTATCACTTGAAATGTCAAATAATTATATATAATTATTTATTTACATTGTTTATACCATAGACATTTTTTTTTGTGCAAATACAAATAGAACAAATAATTAAAATCTAGCCTAAACGGTATTTTATTTCCAAATTCTTCTATGATCTTCGAACATTCTAATACGAATCTATAAATAGCTTTTTAAATGTTTTCTGTAATCGCCTAACTGAAATCTAGATAAATATCTAATTGTTTTTATCAAAACATCACGCCACTTTTAATGAGTACAAATGGTTTTTTTCCAAGTTATTATTTTCGATACCCACACACGAAAATCGTCTAAATTATTTACGGTGTTTAGATACCTACTCGATTTTCATTTTTAACTTTCCCGAGTAAAGGTTCAAAGTTCATGAAAACAAACAAAAGTGCATTTTTTAGGATACGCGAGATTTAGAGAAAATAATTTGAAGCTTTCACGTGTACCTTTCTTGGCACAAAAATATGAAAACATGTGTACAGGAAATATTTTTAAACTATACGTAAGACGGTGTGGCAGTTGACGACACTAATAGATTTCTAAATTAAGCTTTAATTTTGTTGATATAAAAATTTCTAAACGAGGAGCTCAAGAACTATTTCATTAAGGTGGGAACAATAATCATTTCAGCTTAATTCTATCCTAAAATAATGCACACGAGACGCTTTATTAGTTTTAATTTAATTCATAAATCAAGCTGGTTTTATTTGATAGTTCAGATACAGGAGGGCGCCATAAAAGTACGCTCCTGTGATTTTCCTTTTATCTGTAAAGGCCACAGATGGTTAGTTACACTATCTTCAAACAATGTTGCCAAACTAGATTTTCTGATATTCCCTGTAAATCTAATAACCGAATTAAGCGCGTCTACTAACATAAAAGTTTATTTCTGTAAGTTTAACAGTTGAATAATAACTTTAAAACGGTCGTTTTTATTTATTACATTTTTCTCTTAACTATCCTACAATTTTATTGCGATTAAAGATTAAAGATTAAAGATTAAATTTGCATTAACCTTTACTGGGATTTTCACGGGATTTTATTCAAATGGGCTTTACACATACGATATTAGTAATAATGATCTGATGAGCTGAGCAAAAAACGCGATGATACAAGTTTAATCAGAAAAGAAATTGAAATTTCGTGTTCCCAATTATTTGTTGAGAACTTTCTTGTAAAAAAAGGGGTTTGTGATATACGGGAAAAACAGATACATTTGATCTTTAAACCAAATATTTGTAGATATTTTCCTGTTAATATTAAGACTGAGTTATATGTTATATGTATACAGGGTGTCCCATTAAGAATGGGACATAGAACAACCGCAGATTCTCCAATTCAAAATAAAACGATTAAGCGAAATATGCTTAGATAAAATGTTACTCGTTACTGAAAAATTATTAATGGCCATAATTTTTTTAATACACCCTATAATTTTACTTAAATCGGCACACTTGTTAAATATCATAAAATGCACCTAACAGTAAAAAAACAGTTCAGTACGCTCTACCAGTGGCGTACGGCAGGAGTAAGTAATGCTTGTACCCCTTTTAAATGTTACGCCGCTGTCTAAATTTTAATTTTGACTATAATTTTAATTTTTTTGATATTTTCTAAGTCAATAATGTATGTACACTTGTTAGTTTGTTGTAAAGTCATTGTTTTTCGAGATATTCGCAGTTAAAGATAGATAGACATGTACTTTTTATTTGTATTATTATTAATAATATTCATTTTTACAATTAATGAGATTCGCGACCAAACAGCTTTATTCTATTTTTTTTATTTTTTGTCCTGATTTGTAATGTTAAGTTCCTAATAGGCACGTTGCGATTGTGAGAATATTTATTAATTTATAATTGAAAATTTTGACAGTAGGATTTGATTTATAATGAAGTTCTGTCACTGTCAGTTAAACATTTTCGTAGTAACTATCTGTTGCCAATAAGTGATTATTGTTATTAATAACTGTAATATTATTGTAATTTTCCAATTTAGAAATGAGGGACATGGTTTGTATTTATGCCCAGAATAATTTTAATGGTAGAGCTGCTACCTAGTAGATATTCAGAATTGTATCCAAATAGACAACAACCAGGACACAAAATTTTCAAATATCTGTATGACAGGTTGGGTGAAAAGGGTGCATTTCGACCAAAACTTGAAACAGGACATGTCTATTGAACTGTTTTTTTTTACTGTTAGGTGCATTTTATGATATTTAACAAGTGTGCCGATTTGAGTAAAATTATAGGGTGTATTAAAAAAATTATGGCCATTAATAATTTTTCAGTTTTCAACTTCAACACCCCGTATTTCGGAAACGAGTAACATTTTATCTAAGCATATTTCGCTTAATCGTTTTATTTTGAATTGGAGAATCTGCGGTTGTTCTATGTCCCATTCTTAATGGGACACCCTGTATACAAAGTTTCCAGAATGGTTTTGTTTAATAAAAGAAGTTATTTTGCTTTTACATAATGATAATTAACTAAAATTAGATGTTAAGTTTCCTTAAATATGTTTGCTAGTCACTGCCAAGAAAATATGAGAATATGTTAACCTGAGTAGATCAGGATGTTTGAATTTTTGGTTTTTTAAACTCGTAGGACGGTAGAAAATTGTTTTTATTTTTATTTTTTATATTTCACTTATTTGAAGAGGTAGTAATTATAAAACAATTACCGGTGGTCTGCATAGTTGCTGTAATTCAGTTTATTTTTATCAAGAATGTAGTCAAGTGAAATCAAACCATTTTCGTCAAGCAAGCAGCATTTATTTGTATCGGTTTTTGCTCCAACGCAGAAGTTCACATAAGGTGTTTCAAGGAAATTAAAAAGCTTCCAACAGCAAATATTTTTTTTCTCTGATATTGTTTACAAGTTTTTTCTCAGAAAACTTTCCTTGGAAATTATGATAACACAATAGATTGATTAAGACATCTATAAATAAGCTTCTCGAGACTCAAGTTAAACTAAATTGTTTTTTAGTTTTTAATTATATTGTTTTGGTGTTTAGAAAGACTCGCAAAAATAATCAATGGGCTTCTACGAACTCCTTTTATATCCGATGTCATCAATTTTACTTAAAGTTCATTATAGCCCACAAAACAAATACCATTTGTCAACTTCTGATTCACATAATGGTTAATAGTGATTGATTAGTCAGTTAAAAAAATGGATGATTTTAATATGGAGATTAGAAAAAAGATCACTGGCTTGTAAGTCGCCTTGACACCCATAAAAACTAATAAATGGCTACCAGATTTAATCAAAGGTTTGTCCTTCAATACACTTATTTTAGAATCGAAATATGCAGTTAATGTAGAAAACAAAAACCTACATTTATCAATGAAAAATAATCTGTCTTTCTAATCTACAACATTATATACATATATCGCTTTTCCTGTTTTAAATGCTAATCATTAAAAATATTTAAAGTCGATCTATACAAGTTTACATTTATGGTCAGGCTCGGAAATTTATTTTTTATATAAAATTTACATCGCCTTATTTTTCAAACAAACTATAATAAGTTTTTGAATTAGTTGTTGCACTAAATGATGACATTAATGTCAGACATAAAAATGATTGGACTACATAACGATCCTTGGGGATCCTTTGAGTGAAAACCAAAGATAAAACGATAATAATTTTCCGTTTCATTCAACTAAATCTGAATAATCATAAACAAAATACGGTTACATAACTTTTATTTTTATATAAAATCTGATTTTATCGCCCAATCATGAAAAATATGTATAGAGGACTTGCGTCAAAAGTGTAAGGAAATATTACATTTTTTTTTTAGACGAAAATTGTTACGTAACAATATAGAATGACAACTATTATCTGACGCGATTTGCGTAATTAATTGTGTATTTTTATAAGCTTTAATATTAGAATTTTCTTTGATGTTTTAGAAAAATTAATAAACAACAATAATGCAAAAATATGAAGTATTTTTCCTCATTATTATCATCACCACCCGGCTTTAGAATTTTCTTTTATATTGTTCTAGCAACGGCAGTAATTGGAGAATGAAAAGAAAACACAATAAATGTCTTGGCAGAGAGTAAGGTCAATATTACTGGAGAGTGCAGGAAAACTTGGGCTTTATTACTTGAAGATAAAGACCTCTATCGGTTTTGTCTAAATTTATTTTGCGATAGAAATCCCGGGGTTCGCCATCCCTAGCTTCAAACTACATACCCTCATTTTACACTCTATTGCACAAAGTGCTTTTAAATTGCCCGTTAAAGTAAATTTAAAATGAAAAAAAAGGATGGTTTACCTAATATTAAAAATTATATTTGTGGTCAATTAAAAATGTAGAATTAGAATTACAAATTTTTAACAAGGTGACTGAAAATTGTTATCATTTTAGTAGGTATCTATATCATTAATATTAATAAATGTGAAACTCAAAAATTATTATTTTATTTATTTATTAATTTATTTTGTATCTATTTACTATTTAGAAGCACAAAAATATATAGGAGGAATAAACTTATAGTGTGATAATGAATTTCAAATTTCTATTACAATGAAATTTACGCATTATTATTGTCCCTACGATTACAAATGTAAATCAAACATTCAATTTAGAAATTGAAATCAACAAACTCATTAAATTGTTGGAGTACGAGTGCACCTAATTTTTTTTTTGGATCGTACTCTATGGTCACATCTGCCAAAAATTGAAATACACTATACCAAGTAATATCTCAAGTTATTATAGAATTTGGCACAATCAATTTTTTTGCAAACTCATATGTAACCAAAAAACGATTTCTGGAAAACATTTTTGTTCCATTTCAAATTTTCCATTTACATACTCAATAAAAGGACACATGCAAATTTCAGAAGCGCCGCTGTGAACGAGCGAAGATTAAAAAAGTATCTGCCGATTGCATTAAATATGATCGTCTTTTTAATAAACGGCCTTTAAAATTACGGAGCACGAAATAAAGCTTTTTTGACAGAAAATGGATTTTTCAATAAGTTTTTTACTTAATGCTGTTTTTTATGCCACTCCACAATGGATTAAATTCGAAAGAAATCGTGGAAATAATATGTATACTTGTAATGGATGTCTGGTAAATTTATATAATATAAAGAAAAAGCGTTTGGGAGACGTTTTGTCTATAATTAGAAAAAAATAATAGGAAAAACTATTTTTTGCTGCAAATAAGAGGTAATGCATGAGACACAGAGTTTACACTTATGAAAGTCTGATCTTTAACACTTGGCAAGGATATGTGAAAATTTTTCTAGAAGATCGCGGTTCAATATCGTCTTTTTCATCTCATATGTAGATTTGGCGTTGTAAACTATTGATTGAAAGGGATAGTCTACTCGTAAGAACTATAAATGATAGGAATGTTGGTTTAATTGGGTAAAGTGACAGCGGTAAATGAAAATGATAGATTTGAAAAAACAATAGGCTGTGTAAAAATAGATGCACGCGTGATATATTTACGTCGGACAATGCGTTAGTAGAAAAATAGTTATTGCGTATTTAGCTAATAATCTCAGTGACACAGTTAATGTCTTCTTTGATTGCAATTATTAATACGCGTATATTGATAAAATAATTCAATAAAAATAATTAGGCGTAATATTGGCTGACTAGAGTCAACAGAGGTCGGGTTTATATCAACTAGAATTAGGCCGACGCTTGCTTGATTGATGTGCAACAGCAACAATTTAATCTTTTTAAACTAACATCCTTCACATCCTTTATAAAAAAATTGACCTTATGAAAGTCTAATAGTTTATTTTGTGATGTGTTACAAATAGCCAATCGTCGTAAACACTTTTTGCAACTCTCCTTAGATCTACGCGCTATTTTAAAAACAATAATCCTCAATTATGTAACAATAACAATAACAAATTACAGCGTTTATTTTTACTTAACATAATTTCATTATTTCTTTAAATCGATGGTCAATATCAAGGTTTTTTATGTACTTAATATTTATCTAATACGCATTCAGCACATTTTTTTAATAACTGGACCATTAGATACAGTAAAAAATTATTTTCTCAGGTAGAGAAAGATACTTTGTAATATAACAGTATGTTAGTCGGGCAGATTGTTTAATACATTCAATTTAGCTTTTAAATAATTAAAAGATTGCCCTTTCTCCGTGGAGAATTGTCAGTAGTAATACCCCTAGGGCCTTGATAATACCGAGATAATTTTGTCATAGAGAATGCTGAAAGCGTGTTGCTTGATAATGGCCCGAGGCCGAAGGCCGAGGGCTATTATCCTTAAGCAACACGCTTGAAGGATTCTCTATGACAAAATTTTGAGGATTTATCAAGGCCCGAGGGGTATTCGATAAGATACTTTTTTACTTTGTAGATTTAAACATTTTTAAACTAGTTGTCAGTTTGACGTTTAATTAATTTTTAATCAAAAACTTGACTTGCTGAAAACACCAAACTGAAAACACCACATGTAGGGTGTTATCGCTGTAATCCATAGCTGATTGGATGAAATTTGACACATGACTCTAAATTAAGTAATTTGATTGGTTACAATAGTTAGTAAAAAATTATCAGTAGTAATACCCCTAGGGCCTTGATAATACCGAGATAATTTTGTCATAGAGAATGCTGAAAGCGTGTTGCTTGATAATGGCCCGAGGCCGAAGGCCGAGGGCTATTATCCTTAAGCAACACGCTTGAAGGATTCTCTATGACAAAATTTTGAGGATTTATCAAGGCCCGAGGAGTATTCGATAAGATACTTTTTTACTTTGTAGATTTAAACATTTTTAAACTAGTTGTCAGTTTGACGTTTAATTAATTTTTAATCAAAAACTTGACTTGCTGAAAACACCAAACTGAAAACACCACATGTAGGGTGTTATCGCTGTAATCCATAGCTGATTGGATGAAATTTGACACATGACTCTAAATTAAGTAATTTGATTGGTTACAATAGTTAGTAAAAAATTATCATTGAAATATTTATGAAACAACCAAAAAGAAATCCTAAAGGACATCGGACACTGAAACACTATCGTCGACCACTAAACCAAACCACAATTTTTAATATACCCTACGCGCGTTTCGCCAACTATGTTGGCATCATCAGGCAACATAGTTGGCGAAACGCGCGTAGAGTATATTAATAATTGTGGTTTGGTTTAGTGGTCGACGATAGTGTTTCAACTTAGTTGATAAACCAAAGGTTCCAGTTTCCCACAGGATAATAGTTGGTGTAATTTTTTTCTCCGAAAGAAACTTAAAATGGTTGTCGAATCAAAAGTTGTTTGAAGTTTGTAAGATAAGGAATAAAAGGAATTCATCGGTATCCAATTTCAGATAATCCTATAACCTGACTCAAGATGTCATCCTGTTTTGATATTTATTTATTTTAGTTGCATGATATCGAATTTTACGACGGAAGGGAATTTGGCAAAGTTATCAGTACTGAAACGTAGCGATTAGGATTCTCATTTTCTTGAGTCTACAAAATTAAAGTTCGTTTCAATTTATAGGTAGCTTATTCCTTTAATGTTCGTACATTTAAATAAGCCGTGAGGCTGTGTAAGCAACTTGAGATTCATGAAAGCTCTAAAATTTAATTAAGTCCCATATTATGATGCATCACGAATATGGTGAAAAAGGATGACGCTATTGTTTACCTATTTTCGTTTTTTCTAATTATTTTCCCGAAACGGTGAGACTATAATGTAAATTAATTTATTATAAGTCTCGTAAGTTTTCAAATTTTGTTGGTATCATTAATAATGAATGAAAATATTTTATTGATAGAATCGTAGAACTGGGTTACTATCCTGAATTAACCTTATAAGAGAGCGTTTAAGAACAATGTTCTGTTTTTCCTTGAGCTTATCGATATACCTCGTGTATACAGAAATCTTGCATTAACTGGGTCAACTTTGACCTAGACAAAGTTTGTAGGATCTGCGTTCTTGTTTCAATATCTTATCTTGTCTTTTATGTAATGTTCACACGCAGCAACCTTCGATATTTTGTTTTTTTTTATAATAATTGAAGGATTATTTATATAAATATTATTAGTTACCAGACGGTTACTTCCGAGCGATAACTCTTTATATCGTAAAGGAGGTCACACAGTCCGAATTGCCGAACTAAGGAAATTCTTTTAATTAATTGTGACGAAATTTATACTTGCTTAAAAAAATTTTATTACACAGAAATTGTCCTACGAAAAACCCTTCAAAATCAAAAGTCAACATTTTAACGTCCCAGGACAACCCGATCCGCATGTCAGTGGTCACCCATCCACAGTCTAACCCCTGCGAAAGCTAGATGATCACCAACATTTGTTTTGAACGGTTGTCTAGTAAGGAAATTTACGCCCTTATAAAAAATAAAGAATCAAAGGTTTTTCCGTGCTAATCAAGAATTTATGAAATTCGAAATAAATTAGGAAAAAAATATCTACTCTAGTTTTGTTACAAATGACTTGCTAATGATTTATTTATCATAATTAGAGGAATGTGCTTTTAAATATTTTTTACCTAAAAATTATTATTTACATTTCTGTGTGTACTTCTAATTGAAACAATTAAAACGACCGGCGCTAATCATCGTCTAGGTAGATAAGATAATTTATCAGGTAAATATGAAAATTTTTTTCACTGCAATTAAGTAATTGTGTTTGTTATTGGAGATATCTCAAGTCGATCGTAGTGTATCATCAACACATGGTATGCAAATTACAAATATAATACAACTTTTGTTTATTTATTAAAGTTCTCTTAAGGCTCATTGACGAGATCTCCCATTTAAAGGTAGGGCATAATTTATCCCAATTCTGCACAGGTCAGGCTTTTACAATTTTACATTTCATATATTTTTAACTTTTCTGTTTTTTCAGGTCACTGGCCTTTCGTATATCCTTTTTAATTTTGTGTTTCGTCTTTTTTGGATTTGTCGTCTACTTCCCTTTGTCTATTCTCTTCCGACTCGGTCAAACTCCCTTTCCAGATATATGAAGTACGCACGTATATCTTTATTCTTACTTAGTTATTCACTGATTTAATAATAATTATTATTAAGTCTTGTGTACTTCTCCTACTTCTAAATCCACATTGAGTTGTTGCATTATACTATTAAATAGTTTATTTTCTTTCTCGTTTGTCCTTTATTTCCTTAACTTTTCTCTTTATACCCATTTTTACTGGATTAAAGTAGTTAATTTATCAGAAACCTTAAACTTTACTACCTCATTTACCTCAACGAAATTAATAGAAATATAAAATATATGGTCTATCTATGTTGCTATGTCCTGACGATAAAGTCTTAATGAACCTTAGAATTACTAATGTATTTTACCAATTTTCTGATTAACGACATAGTAAATAAGTGTTTATTTGATACACCGTTTGATTAATTTAAAAATTTCATGTTAGCAATAAAAAGCATAAGCTGGTTAAAATAATTGTTTACATTACATAAAAAATAAAAAAGAATCGGACCACTTTCGGCCTTGAGTTTTTCACAATAACGTATTTTTTATTGGACGTAACTAAGTAATTACTAATTGCAATACTAGTGGATTTATTTACGTCAAAAGAAGGTACATCATTTTTATTAAAAAAATAATCAATAAAAAAAACATTTTGTATTGTATGATTTAATTTACGTACAAGGATATTTTAATTAAAAAAAATTATTTATTTTTTTGAAAATAATTCCAAAAGGGACCAAAATGTATGTGCTATATACTAACACAAATCTAGGGCCTTAATTGTAATTAATCAAACGTGTAAACATGAATAAAATTGTATAAAAATTATGCTCAAGTTTACAATAATTTTTTCAAGTAAATAATTTGAAATTTGGAAAATTCGTAAAATTAAAACTAACCTGTTAAGTCGCTTTCGATGACTTGACAACGAACAAAGTTTAGAAGCACAAAAACGCATAAAAGATGTATCAAATTCATCTCAAGATTTATGCAAAAACAAGGAAGTTCACACTACGAAAGTTTGATCCAATTTAATAATTCGTTGTGATAAATTGGCTTTTTGATGCTGTTGTAGTCTCTTAGGAGATAACATTATGAACTTATCTAACATAGCCCACCAATGAAATTAACGAGCCGAATGTGGCTAAGACGGACTGTATATAGTGCCTTTTTATGGTAAAATCTGATGTAATTCCGCCAAATGTTAATAGAACTGACCCCTACACCTCCAATTATTATACATATATATAATGACATGTCTGACTTGGTTAATAAATTTACAAAAAAAATAAACAAGTGTAATATTTCTTGATTTACAATTGCAGAAAAACCGACGACGCCTTCACCGATGCGTTGGAAAACTAGTGATACCGTTGCCGATACATTTACCAAAGATATAGTGACTTTAATCCACTACGCATTTCTTTTTTTTTATGGTTGGTTGCAGAAGGTTATATCCTTGTATTTTTTTAAATTTTTATTTATTTAAGTGTCAACTTGGCATTAGTAATGGGTTACGCTTACGTTGCTGTTGAATTTTAATTCAACACTTGCCAAGAGTTAAAACTAGACGAATTTAAATATAGAATGCCACACCCCAGAAAATAAGTTGTGTGAGATATTTAAAAATAATTTTGGATATTATCAGTAAATAAATATATACGCAGTATTTTTTTTAAATAATTTTGGAATACGACAGTTTGGACAAAAATCAATTAATAATGTTTTCGTACGTCAGTAAATTTGTAAATTTTTGCAAAAGCAATAATATTTTTCTGGCTTAGCCAATAAATAATAATCTAAATAAAACATTGATCCAAGATATTATGTCAAAAACCGTTTAGTTATGGAAAAAAACATTTAAAAAAATTCCGATCTACATAATCTACATTCATTTATTTAAATTGAATGAAGTTAAAGTGAAATAAAATCCGGTTTTTTTACTTTCTTTTTGAATATGAACTAAACTAGATTGTCATTCTAAAAACAATTCCGTTATATTATATTTTATCAAACAATTTCGTTTTATCTTTATTATTCTATCAACTAATTTCTTTTTAAATACAAAAAAAATTAAAATTTATGGGGAAAAGTAATTTTTATAAAACAATACCAAATCCAAAGCATAAAATACATATTGACAAAGAAGAAAATAAAACTAATTAATCAGAGCAAAATTAAATGATTTTGGAATGGGAACATTAGATGCTGAGTTGCATATATTTTTAAAACAAAAAATACATATTTCCCAGTATATGAAATTAAATAAAACATCAAACAAAACACTCAAATATGCCCCAAATTTTAATGATATTTTTCCGCTTCTAAACTTTGCTTTAAATGATTTTACCCTTGAATCTGATCAAAAATGGTAATAAGACACCCTATTTTAATGGTTTAGAAGTATAATGCAGAATAGCTGATGATTTGCTTCTACTTATTTTTAGTTAATAACTTTAGATCTTAGTTAATAACTTTAGATCTTTAAATCTACTTACGCATGCATTCTTTGGAATCTTCATCAGATCCATCATCACAATCTTTTTCACCATCACACACAAAAAAGATGGGTATACATTTTTTGTCGTCACACTGAAATTGATGCAAGTTACATGGTCCAATATCACCATCATCTGTAAAAAAATAAAATAAAACAATTAAAGCAATACTGGATGGAGAGTTTGTTGTTTTTTGTTATAAAAGGAACTTTTTGTACTTTATATACTGAGAATGTAAAAGGGGCTTAATTTCTTTGAAAATTGATAGACCGTAACCATGGAAATTTTATGTCATTATCAAATCTACTTTTACAAGGAAAAAAGTCTAAAAAAGGAATTAAATATACATTATATAAAATTTTATTTTGGTCAAAATGGCACATACAGTCTCATGGGTAACTACAACAGCAAAAAGGAACGACTATCTTCAAACTATGATAGGTAATGTTGTGCTTTTAAAATCTGTTTTTGATCACTATTTTAAGGGAACACTAGTTTATGTTGATATTAGCCTAAACCTGCTTTTAGTAAATGCTGATGTCCTGGTTGGGGAAACTTACTGTAAGTACCCTTTTATTTGTTTATATTTTTATCTTCAACATTTGTATTTTTAGGCTTTGTCGGAAACTTATTTGTACGATCTGATTTATATACGTCTATACAGCTATATGTAGTAACACCGCCCCCAGGATTTTACCCTTATTACTTAGTATGTCAAAACTGTAATAACAGTATCCCACTGCCTCTGCCATAAATCAAAAAGAAATAGAAAATTTATTGTTATAGAAATGAATTAGAAAATTTATTGTATTTATGTAGGTATTTTTCATACAGAATATGTTTTGTATTTTCTAACCTACTCGTTATACATTTTTTTTAATGTTTTAATGTGTTTAAATCTACCATCTTACACAAAAAACAATATTTACATTTAATGACAGCACTCACCTTATGTACTATAAAGTTATACACACAATTATTTATAATCCTACTTAATTATGTTGCCATTCACAAATATTTTCAATTAAAATTCTTTATAAACAGTAAATATTGCGGTTCAAACTTATAAAAAAACACCTGTCAGAATTTACCGATTTACCGATCGAGTTTTGACAGCCGGTAAAAAAGAACCCTATCATATCATAGATCCTACATTAACGAACGCGAAATTGAAAATGCTTTAACCGAAAATCCTCTTTTAAATAGTGTTAAAGTGAAAAGTGTTTAGAGAATCTCTTCCGAAAATAACTTAATTATTTTCAACTTTTATTCCAGTAAGTAATTTAGTTATAATACAATACATTTATAAGCAATTTTACTAGAAATATGCATTGAATAGAAATTTGTTACTTTTTTATCAATAGCAGTATTCTACATATACATATCTTAATATTAGATTTGTTTAGTTAAGTTTGGTATTCGTTTTAAGCTTTTCTAACTAGTTTAGTTACTATTCTACATAAACTAATTCAACATAACCTAAAAACGAAAATGATCTATCACTATTCCTAGAATAGTTCTTCAATGAGCAAACGGCTGTTTTCAAAATGGCGTACCCCATTTTTAAACATTATTTATTTGCTATATGTACATATGTAGTCTTTAATTAATAAAGTTTCACAATGAAAAGGCAAGTGGGAATTATTCATTTTTACTTATTTCAAAAAACCCTATCATTATATCAACCTATTATTGTATAAAACGGATATCCTCTCCATAATTCCTCTTGGTGAATGCATTTTCATTTAACCTACAACTGTTATTCATAAACAAATAGCAATTTTTATTAACAAATTAATAAAACAATTACGCCGGCTCCACACATGGGACACAACGTTGGCGCCAACAGCATTCGCCCAATGTGTGTACCGACAAAATAGCGTTGGAGCCAATGTTGGCGCCAATGTTTTTATGATTCGTGCCAACGTTGGAAGTTGGCCGTCTCTTGTCGGTTTTTCGACAACACATCAAAGGGACTCGTGTTGCCGACCACACATTGGCGCGGGTAGGCTGCTGTCATTTCAGCATTTTTAGCGTGAAATTATTTCTATTGTTGTTGTGTGATTGTGAAGCTATATCGCACCCACAGCAATTTCTTGCTCAGACATGTTCCTATTTCCTATTATATTGTGAGGTTATGTTACGGCAGTCGCATGTTTGTTGGCTGCAATGTGTGGATGCTCTTACAGAATTTAACAGTTGGGTCCCATGTGTGGAGCCCGCTTTAGGTTTTTGTTAAATTTGACTTTTATTTTTATTAACAAACTAATAAAACAATTAGGTTTTTGTTAAATTGGACTTTTTTAGGTACCTATTCATATAGGACTTGATCATTATATATTTTGTCTTTTTAATTTAATTTTTATGAACGGCTTTATGATTCTTGTAAAGTCAAATTTACTATAAGTAATTTCAATCGGTAATTTATGTGGCAGGTTTTATAGTTGACACATAAACATTTCAGAGCGTCAGTTGGTACATAAAGAATGAATATAATTGATGTTAAAAACATTAATCAAACCTTGTTAAAAAAATCACCTGATCACATACTTCGTCATACGATTGTTAATTCAGTTCATATCAGAAAACATTTTATAGGTACATTGTTATGTAATTCATACTGATAGTGAAATTTCAAGGATACGTAAAAAATATAAATAGTATAGTATATTTTTTGCTAAATAAAAAAACATTTTAAAAATAATATCTTTGCCAATTTTTCGATAGTTTTATAGAGCTAGAGATCTGAAACTAACATTTAACAAACATAGCATCGTTTAAAACAAATTTAGTGTTTTGTAAATTATTTCAAAATAGTTTTTTAAACGACCAACTATAACCATTTTTTTGGATAGAAATACGATAAATAAGTAAGTAGTGTAAATTAAAATTGAAAATCAATACCGGCTTTGTGAAAATATAGTCCTCAAGGTCCTGTAGATTATCTTATATTTTAAGGTTATCATTTTACAAAGCATCAAATCTCAATGCAGTCATTTTCATTGTGAAATATCGAAAAAAACAGTAACGAGTATCTCACGGGATTGTTTTCTGAATCTGAAACTTTCATGAAATCAATAGCTTTGTGATCAGGATCGGACAGCCTCCCAATTACTTATTCATGAAGCCACCCGAGGCTTTTCTTTAATCGCGTTTAACAACAGAACCAATATCCCATTTTATATATATCAATCCCGTAATATGTAATGCTCAAAACACTCTTAGTACGCTGAAAATCTGAAAATACTACCAAAAATCAATATTTCCAACAGAAATATCGGCCCAATATTCAGGGCAGAATTTATAGCTTACTCTATCTCAAAGGCAAGATCATTCTTATTCGTACTTAGTGTGAATTTTAAGATATAACCGTACATTATTTTTTTTGTAGGATTTTCTGAGTTTTGGTATCTAGTTTTATTATGGTATAATTTGTGCCTCCTAATTTCGATTCTGTTCTCGTTATTGACTGTAAACAATGAGTCTCGAGTGGACGTAAAAGTGTATTTTCTCTCTTCTGTCTGGCTTCTATGTTTCTCAATATGATGATACAGGGTTTACCATTTTACAAACGATTTTAAAGCTACAATGACAAAAAACACATTTAAAATTTTCTAAGAAATAACATATTTATCTTACGATATTATATATAGGAATTGTACAGATAACAGTATAAAGGGGACAGATTTAAAATTAAAGTTTTCATGTGGGTAGTCTTGTTCTTTATCCAGACACCAACACAATAGATTTTACAATACAATGGATAAACATATATTATGCAATAGACATTACTGTTTACTGGTACCAGTACATTATAATGGTCTTAAAACGACATTTTCTTTTAGGGATTTTTGACTTAAGTAACTGGAAATAGCTACAGTGTTATGCAAAAATATGTCTAACATCTATTTTTAGTTGATAAAACTTTTTCTAATTGAGATAATAAATTGAAAACTACAGCATATTATTACGTACCTATTTATATCAATACAAGTTTTATGAATATAACATGTTTAATTAATTTTATTTGATAGTAATTTATTTTATTATGTCTAACGTAACCAGTCATAGGTCAATGTTCTTGTTAATAAATAATAAATAAAATGTTTTTGTTTCTGCAACAGAAGAGGTATATTGTTTCTAAATTTCTACGCATCTAAATTTCTACATAACTGTTAATTGGATATCTTGATCAATTTTTTACTTAAATGTAAACATAAACATTTGTATAATATGTTAAGATTATACGACTTGGAATTCTCAAAAAAAATTTGTTCGACTTGGTTTCTCCTAAAACATGTTAAGACTTATGTAGCCTCACGTCAAGTACCACACTCTGCAAAAATTCGCATGAAATCTTTTTCGAGTTCATTTACATGGAAAAAGTTTTTAAGTTTAGAAAAATAAATATCTACGTCAGAATTCCAATAAAAAAGAAAGAATTAAAACATAAACAATGTCAAACGTTAAAGTAAGATCCCTCTTTAATATAAAAGTAATTTATTATTACAAAATATTTGTTTAATCAATTTGATATTTTTAAAATGATTTAGATAGTATCAGATCACTTGAAATTCACCGATTTTTCATCAGATTAGGTACACAGTAATCTTAATATTATGTCATTTGATCGGGTGATTTTTAAAAGGATAAATAAGGTGATTTTAGTAACTGATATCTAGATAGCATTGAGTTTTTTAAACAAAACAGAAAGAGGTTACAGTGACAAAGATTTTTTCTTAAAATCTTCAAAGTTCGGTAAAATAAATTCATTCATGATTCATCTTGTATATATTTATATCGATCCTGTATAACATTGGTTTGCATCAGAGATGAAAAAAAAAAGTAATTCAAGTAACATGATAAAAAAGTAGCGACTGGGGATTAAATGGGAAATAACAAGCGAGGATTATCGGCGCCTACTAGAACCAAATAAAAACACTCCTGAAAAACTGGAATGCACATATAATTCCAGACAAATTTCTCGGAAATTAATTTATTTTTATAATACAGACTCATTTTTATGGAATCCAACTAATCTCCTCCAATTGTAGAATTTCATTTTCCGGATTCTCTCTCCTTTCAATCGTTGCACTTTTTAAATTAAAACTTCTATAACTAACTCTCCCTCTGCCTGGAATACGAATCCTAATTACTTATGTTGGAACGAGAAATTTCTTTTCAGAATTTAAATTTCACAGACCCTCACTGAAACCATTGATTAAGTCAATATATTATCAAGGTAATTTTGTTTTATCGCTTTCCATTCGGTCTGGCCGAAGCAGAATAAAAAGAGATTAAATAAATAAATTGAACCAGCCGCACTTCAGTTCTATCTTGAATTTTAGGATTTGCAATTAAAAAAGAACTTCGCAGTAAGAATAAATTTGTTATTTAAAATCATAAAGTCAATTATAGAAAAAATATATATAATAGAAAAAGGTGTGGCAAGAAATAAACTGAAATTATTCTTTATAAAATAATAGTTATTGAGTTAACACAACTGATACGTACACTAGAACTAGAAGTATATTCAGAAACGAAGGTGGAATTTCAAAAAAGAACCATGGGAGTGAAAAAACTGCACAAAGGATGTGAAATAAAATCACACAAGCTCCCAAGAACAAGGACATTAAAAATGTCCTACACTGCACCAGCGTCTGGACTTCAACAACTACTCCTTGGGTTATATGCCCCACCTGGTATTGAATTACGAAAGTCCAGACGTGGTTTGGTGCCCGACAAAGTCGGGGCTTTAACCCCTTTGGGTCTGGACTTTCGTAATTCAATACCTGGTGGGGCATATAGCCCAAGGAGTAGTTGTTGAAGTCCAGACGCTGATGCAGTGTAGGACATTTTTAATGTCCTTGTTCTTGGGAGCTTGTGTGATTTTATTTCACATCCTTTGTGCAGTATATTCAGAATTGAAAAGTACTTACCAAGTCTGATTTTATAAATGATTTTTGAAGAAACTGATATCCTAGTAAAGACAATGAATAAAGAGCATATACAGAAATATTAAAGGTGTTTTGCAGTTTTGCGTTTAGCTGATCTAGGTATTGACCTTACGGCTGTTCGGAATTTGATTTATTGGATTCGAAGGCCTAATTGATAAAAGCCGAAACGTAGAAACCGTTCTTACGATGTCGAATTGACTTAATTAAATTCCTAACTAGTTTCCTTACTTTGTACTTGCTTTATATTTACATATTTAGGTATTTAGCACTATAGATTTAGTAAGAATGAAAAGAAAATGGAACCTTTTCATTATACGTCTATGGTTACATTTAGAGAATGAGGTAGACCACAATTAAATAATAAATATCGTAGACGCCAGGTCAGTAGTTTAAGTCAGTTAATGTGACGATAAACGTGAGAAATACAATTGCCTTTTCGGTACACTGGCCTTGCTTTTATCTAAATTAATGAAGGAGCAAAAGCAGCAGCGTACAAATCCAGTTGGTTCTACAAAAGGGATACAACAAATGTAGTGTACTGTAAAAAAATAAAATATGAAAAGTAATGAACTAAGAAGAATATTCTGGAAGTGTTTTACGCATGTATATACTTAAAAAACTACATCCGTTGTGTAGGTATATATTTATCAATTTTTGCTTCATTAAAATCGGTGCATATTCAATACGACTTCACGATTTTTTTTTTCGTATCAGATTCTCGGTATTTCCGATTTTGGTTTCCTTAAAGAAAGTTTTTTGATATTGTTATCTACAAACGCGATAAACAATATTTTCTAATAAGCTAGCTTTTATTTTAATCAATCAGAATCGTAGATAACGTAAAATTTATAGTGTAGAATAGAAGTAGTGCTTTTAGAACAGAAAAAATATCTATATTTTCCTATTTAATTTATATCATACATTAGTATAGATCAACAATAAGATTGTTTGTTTTATGAGTGTGATAAGTACAAATTATCTCAGTACTTGTTGCAAATTCATCTAAACAAATTATAGAATAAATCGATAGGATATTAAAAATGAATTACATCAAGGTAAAACTCTTGACATGTAGTTAATTTTAGCACTCAATGTCAATATTGTAGAAATACTTGTAATTTCCATTATTTTCCGATACAAACATCGGCGTCATTTTTTATGACATACAACGTTAATTTCACTTGCGTTTTCTACAATTTCAAAAAGTTGTTTCGGAAATAGTAATAATTAAAAATTAAAAAATTGTAACAATCGATGAAGTAAATATGAAGTTTTGACAAACCTTGTATACTTTCTTTGTAGTTAAGTTCCAGTTTGACGTCACGCTTAGAAATAGTATTCGGGTTTCTTCATGGTTTGTTAATTTTGTAGGGAAGCCTTTGTATGTACTGAATTATTTTTTGGGACAAAATTGAGTTAGTGCTTAATTTTCCAAATTCCTATATACTAGGGGGAGAGCTTTTGATCTCAAATAAGGCCTGCCTATATACAAACCAAAATTTAAGGTCCTACATAATCAAGTTTTTTACATTACTTTGATACAGGCAGGCTTAATTGAATTTTATTTAATTTGCAAATGAAAAATTTCTACTTCATTGTTTTTATACCAGTTTTTGTAGTGTCCGTAACCCATATAAGCGCAGGGTGATGGGGAAATTATTTTATTGTCAAATTTGACGTATATAAGAAACCCTAAAATGATTTGATTCATTGCATAAATTTTACCCCTTGCCCCGCACTATGAACAAAAACACTCTTTGTCTTACCGCATAATATAGACGCTATTGCAGTGTTACACGGCAACAGGAGTTTTGCAGGAAACAGAGTAAACTTGTTTTAGTAGGAATATGCACAATTTTGTAAGAAATTCGGAATTTCCTGTATTATAATTATTATATGGGTTGGGTTTGATGTTAGAAAAGGTTAAGATGAAATTTAGATTAGGAAGTTTGTTTGTTTAAAGGGAAAAATTATGTGGAGTTGACTTTAAAAAATTTGACAGGTTTGTTTGATTTAGATTGTAAAAAATGTCAATGTTACAACTCAAAAATAAAGAAAAATATTAAATACATTATAATATATATATAATATTTATTGTGTACAAGTACAAAAATACACGATACCGCGTAAAAAGCTATTTTTAAAAATTAGAAAATCCTTTTTTCATTAATTTTTCATAAATACTAATCCAATTGTCCTGTTTTTTGCATTAATTAAAATGTAAAAATTCCAACGAAATATTGTTTTTTCTTTTGGTGTAATGATCGAACGTTTGTATGGTATTGGAAGTCAATCTAAATTATGATAATATAATACAACGGTCCTATTGAATTGCTCAAATTTAGTAGAAGGTCAAGATCAGGTATAGTTTAAGAGGGTCAAATTTAAAATTTCATACACGTAAGTTTGTTATATCATATATATTCCTGGTGGTACGAACAATGCTCAGAATTCGTATAATAATATTCATGAAACTTCTCAACGGAATTGATGTATTTGCATCAGAATCAGAACTAATGAGAGTCTAGTTGGATTTTCATGTTAAAATATATACCGCATTAGTTGTATGGAACAAATCCACAAAATTAAAGTTGAAATTTTGATTAAAAACATTGAAATGGAAGCATGGAATCTATTTTGAATGGATCCAAATATAATCTAATTAATAACTGCATTTAAAAATATTGTTTCAGAACATTCAAACGACTCGATTTGATTGATTTAATCAACTAATAGGTTTCATAAAATTCGCTTTACAGAATGTGTAAATAGGCTTACAGAGAAGCATTTTTAGTTTTCGCCAATTTACAATAGAGTATCAGTTGGTAAATGGCAGGGTTGGATTGTTTTAGTCGTATTTTACCTTGAAGGGATTAGTTTTAGAAATTTAATAAATATTTTAAAAATAAAACATGCAAGAGAAGGACATTTGTCACTCGATGTTAAGGAAATTATAAAAAAAACAGCGTTTTTAGTAGAATAGATGCACAAAAGGAACCTGTCTTTCAGAAATAGAGGTTAAACGCTGTACTCTCAACAAAAGACAAATTATAATGGAGTCTAATTATTTAAAGAAATTGTACTAAGATTGCTTACAGGATAACAGGATATTAAATAGTAACGAAGAGAAAATCGTTTCATTATTTACGTAGTCGAAACAGCGATAAAATGATTATTTTAGCGATCTAATCGAATAGAGAGAAATTATATTAAGTTTGCTACTTTTTAGTGTGTTCAAGAAACAAATAAGACTGTAATCCGCATTTTTTTCGCCACTCTGCAAACTAGGCAAAACTTAAAAGAAATCAATACTCCACCCACATACATTCACAGACAGTTGGGTTTAAAGACACCCGTTTTTGCTACATATAGCTACTGATTTTATAAATTATGTAACTACTCACGCTACGAGCTGAATCGGCAACTAGAAAGCGATCGAGTTTCGCCGGGGAAGCAGAAATTACGAGAGTGATGTCAAATGCAAACTCTGATGATTTTTAACGGCTATTAACAACATAACGGATTGTGATCCTGTCAAGTTCAAAACTCCTGTGAATTGTACAAGTTACTCGCATACCATAGTCCATAGTCGCATAGTCGAGTGCAACCAATTACGCTCTCATAACGTGTTAACGACTGATTGGATCGTTTTATTTTACAGGGTGCGTCGTTACTGCAAATTCCGATGACAAACGTCTAAAATTAGCAACATTTACGTCAGCAGTTAAAAGTCTCAATTATGCCTATTATAACACCAGATATTATTATTAGCCGTGGCGCTTCGGGGCCACTTACAAATCAAATCATCTAATTTACAGTTGTGGGAAGACCTCAAAGCAACGATGGAGGCCCTCAGGATTGAAATGTTTGCAGCGTAAATTAACAGGAAAACAATTAACGGCAAATATGCTACAAATCAAAACCAGAAGTGGACAATGAAATTTTCGAGAGTGTAGATGCTTTTGTCCACTGATTCACCGTCGGCGATATTATTGTATGCGTTTACAGGATTGGGATTTAATATTTTGTTTTTGACTGTTTAAAATACATCAAATGAATCTCTCATTCGTACAACCCATAGAGATAGAGAATAATTTTGAGTTTTAAATACACCAATTATTGGACTATTATATTTTTTTCTCAGTGTAAGTCCAAAATATGTTTTTAGACGTTAAAAATTGGTATTTTTCATATCATTTCTACTTACAAAAACTGGCACAATTTATCTTTTTAAATTTAGGAGTAATCACTATCATTATTTTAATTAAAGTATATTTTAATCTCAATCAGCTTATTTAAATAAACAAAAAAATGTCCAAGGCAAGAAATAAACTCTCTTGGATGTCGGACTCTTGGTATATACGAATTATATAACATCGACCTGACCTTCTAACACTAATTTCAGTAAATAGGAAAAAATGTCGAAAAACAGTCAATTCTAAGTCGATTTATTTATTAATAATACTTAAACATAGGTGATTCTAAAATAAAATTGTATTTCATAAATACTCTTCTTATTGGATGATAATAAAACCACTTATTTAAATAAAAAAAGTTTCAATTTAACTTCAGTTTGAAAGTCGTTTTCAAAAATTGACATAACAAAATATATAAGACCTTCTGAAATAATACATTACTTTAATAGTAAATACAAAACCTTTTAATGAAATGTAAAATACAAAAAATTGTGTATATATTTTTGTTGTGAAATTGCGATAAAAGCAAACTGTTGGAAACATCAAATTCAATCATATTAGTCGATATATGATAACATTTACCCTAGGCGCATTAAAACTTTTACTCATTTTTAATAAAGTTAAAATAAATATGTACAATACCAATTTATTTGTTTATCCGAATCTCATTTCAAATTTCAGCCCCGGGAAACATTGGATATGTTGTTTGTTCCGAAAGCAAAAATCAAATTTAAAATCTTCATCAATAACTATTTGCTTGAACATTGAAAATGTGCAAATTTCAGCTCATACATTTTATCTATGTACGAAAACTCGTTAAAACTAATATTCAGTATTAATTAGTTTTCACTTTTGGTAAACAAATATTTTATTTGTAACTTTTCCATTATTTAAAAAAATATTTTTAACGGCACTTTGCCAAAGGATTTTAAAATCAAGATAAAACAATTCTGAAATGATTAATTTGTCAAAATTTCTACGTAGAAATGAAACTTCAACTCAAAGATTAAATTGATTAAACAAATCAAATGATAAGGAACATTTACTATTTAATTTGCACAGTAGTTCTAGCAATGAAATGGTTATCAAATTTTTTACGCCAATAAAAGAAATACTATCATAATAATATAAATAATATTATGATTATGATGAGTTATAATTAACTCTGTGGTACATCATCATCAGTGCGATTGATTAGTGTTATAAAGTTATTAAGATTTACTTTCTGTGAAAAGTTTCGTTTTTATTACATCAAAAAATTTAAAAATCCACTCAGTTTAATATTATTCAGTCCCTAGGATGAGGGTAGATATTCTGCTATGCATCTATAAATAGTTAGTAATAAATCTCACTTTTTAAATTATTAAAAAAAAAAGTTGAATCCAACAAACTTATCTTTTATTTACATCTGTATAAATAAATTAAAATAATATTACGTATAAACAATTTGAAATAATTTCAAAACTATTTAAATTGAGCGAAAATTTTGCAGAAAAAAATAACCCACATGTAAATTAACTAATTTAAATATTAACAACTTATATGAAATGGTCAGTACATAATTCCGTTTTCTGTTCTACATGGTTTAACACTTTAATAATAAATTCTTGGCTTTATTATTTTTATAATTATATTTCTATAAAACTCCTTTCAAATTAGTTTAATGTTCTGATTCCACCATCAACTGTAGGTACCCAAGCTTTGTGCGCTATTAAATTAGTATCCGTGTAATTTTTAGAAAAGATTTCAAAAATAATCAATTATAAATCGTTTTATAAGTTTTCTAAATTTATTTGCAAATATTTTCGAAGCTTTTTCTATTACTGCATTCAAAATATTTTTGTCTCGCCTTTTAATTAAATTATCTGTTTATTTTTAACAAAACATCAACAGTGGCATTTATTCAAAAATTTTAATATCAGCCTGGGTTAAACATTCCAGGACATTAAACTATATAAAAGAAAGCTATTCTCACGGCCAAAAATAAAAGAAACCATACAGAATGATAATGTTTTTGTGTGCTTCATTAAAAAAGAATAAATATACCAGATTAGAATGATTATTAACACAATTGAGAAACGAACAATACTGGGTCCTAATTTGTTAATTTGTAGGTATAAAAATCCTGATGGAATTACAATTTTTAATAATAAAATATGAGTGAATAGTAAAACTTGGAAATTATTATAGATTTTTTGGTGCTAGAACTAATTTTTAGAAAAATGTTAAAGATAAATGATTTTTGATTAAATCAAAAAAGGATTTTCATAATTTAGAGAACTGCCTGGTAGTGCATTTAATATTGTTAAAAATAATGTTTGGGACATTTAGTAGGATCTAATTAATAAAAATAAAAATTGAGATATTTTAGCCAAAAATATTTTAAATAAAGTAATTTTTAGGATCTTAATTAATTAAAAAAAAAGTATTTACATTATTTGTGACATTTGGTTATGAATTCTAAGAATTTGATGAATTAATTCTCGAAATAAGCGGTATGTTACGAACAGCATGGTGTGACTAGCGCGGTGTGTATCACCTGATTTGACGTTGTAAGTAGTAGAGGTAGTGAATATCTAAATGCTTGAGTATGGAAAGTAAACAAATGTGCTAGAAATGTGTTCTATTTGAAAAAAAAAGGCAAAAAATAAATGAGACGTGTTTGAAAAGACATCAGCAACATTCATTAATTTATGAGCCGGGGGTTAACGCAAACCACTAAGAAATATGACAACAGAAACATACCCTGTTCGAAGTTAAATTCCGAATTTCCACTGGAAGCACTGACACAAACCCACATTAAAATCGCATAAATAAATGAAACCGTGTAAAATCTCGACACCATTTTACAATTAAGGGGTTGTATTGCACGTGTTTTAAGACATAACCAATTTTTACGTTCACCGACCAGTAAATTCACTGCAGACAATCATCTACTCGTTTTACTAGTAAAGGCCCACCTTCATCGGTAAAAGAATAGTCGGTTTCGCGCAGGCGTTCGGCGGCAAAATGTCCTTCGCCTATTATTAATACACACAGCGCGATAATTCAAAGGTGTTTTATCTCGATAACCTGACTCTCTCTCATACTATCGTTTTACTATAGGTAGGTACATTCACTTAATACTGTTTATCCACGTGTTTCATATACTGGTCTGACGATTTTGTAGGTAGACGGGCATCCTATATCTGATAAAACTCTTGACGTCTATTCCTATCACTTCGAACCGCTGCACGCCTGAAAAACTTCAGTGGTACCGTGCCCCCACGGTGCACCAATTGCCGTCATTCTAGAACATCATACGATTCTTAATGACCTATAGAAACGCGCCAAACGATACCTGCCTATATTCTCGGAAGGTAAGCGCCACGTCTGGTTTTTTTTTACACGATTACTGGCATTCATTCAGAACGTCATATGGTTCTGAAAGGCTCTGTATTTGGTCCGCTTTCCCTACCGCGCAATTTTATCAACCATCCGCTTTATTAGATAACCATATACCTAACACGAAAAGTATTTTTCCATTCATGTTTATTTTTACAAAATTTTCCAATCTTTCAATAATAAATCAATTATTATTTTTATTCTAATAAAAATATACCTGACCATCTAATGCGCATTTTATCAACCAAATCACTTCATTATAGTCTATTTTTATGTATGAGAGAGTAATAAAACAGCATTTCTAATGCAAAACTTAGTACGGTCCTTTTAAATATTTTTACGGAATAATCTAAAATTGTCATAAATGTACCTGAGCTAATACAAGTTTTGGGTCTTTTATTGGTCTTTTATAACCATAAGCTGTACAGAACAATAGAAAAAGGTTTGGACAGGCCAAAAGCCCTGTGTATTAAAGATAACATAGCCGTATCTTAAGATTATTTTCAATAAGTACCTATTTGCCAATTTTGTTTTATTTTAATTCCAAGAATTTCTTACAGTAATCGAATTATAAGTAGATAAATCCCTTACCAACAAATTTCACCGAAAATGCGATTGTAGGTTTTCCATTTAGTAAGGAGGTCCAGTTGTGTATTCTTGACAGCTTACTAAATGTCGTTTAGTTGCAACATGCAAGGCGCAGTGTGCAGCCTATTGTGAATTCTAGTGTGATCATGGAAAATTTGGAAGTACCGCGTAAACGACAAAAAATCGGTCCTTTAACAGTTAATGAAAAAACATTAATATTTAATTGTTTTAAATCATTTACAGACAAACATTTATGTAAAAGTGTTGATGACACAGTGGAATTAGTTAGTAGTACGCTTGGTGTTGGGAAATCTACGATTTACAGAGTTGTTAAAGAAGAGAAATGTGGCGAGTTTCAAACAGCACGTAAAGCTCCAGGAAAACCAAAATTTCAAATAGAAAATCATTTGAAAGAAAGACTTCGAAGGAAAGTGCATGCGTTCTTCTTTAGAAAAGAATTTCCGACAGTAGACAAAGTTCTTGCCACGGTTCGAGATGATAAGGATTACCCTGAAATGAGTCGAAGCACACTATGGAAACTTTTAAAAGAAATAGGTTTTCTATGGAAAAAGCATTCCAGAAAGTCTATTTTAATAGAAAGAAGCGATATTGTAGTATGGAGAAGAAATTACCTAAGGACTATAAAAGAAATGAGAAACCAAAGAAGAAATGGATAATGCAAGTTATCACTCGAGACTTACAGAAAAAATGCCCACAACCAAGTGGTTAAAAAAAGATTTACAGAATTGGCTAAATTCAAAGAATATTAAGTTCCATCCCGGTTCTGTGAGAAGAGAACTGTATCATTTGTGTTCCCTTCATAAAGAGAAATTAAAAAAATATGAAATTGATGAAATTGCAAAAAATCGTGGGATGACGGTGGTTAGATCACCAGCATATCATTGCGAAGTAAACCCGATTGAACTGATATGGGCACAGATAAAGGGAGAAGTTTCAAGAAAAAATAATTCTTTTAAAATGAGTGATGTTAAACAGTTGTTTTTGGAGGCTGTAAATAATGTGAATCCTGAAAACTGGGAAAAGGCAGTAAATCATACGATTAAAGAAGAAGAGAAAATGTGGAAGTTGATCGAGCCACTCATTGTAAATATTGGTTGCGACAGTTCATCTTCTGATTTCGATTCTGATTTGGATTTGTAGGTAAGAAGTAGTTTTTATATTAAAATTATTATTTATGAACGTAACGTTGTTTAAAAGTCAAAGTTTAAACCCTTATACCTACATAACTCGTTTGACACAATGTTCTTAACATACCTTGTGGAAAAATAAAAATATTTTAGAAAAAATTGCACTTTTTTACCTTCAGCTGTTTAGAAGTTATAAGCAGGTTAATTAGGTGAAAATATAAGTGTACACCCGATATATTTATTATATTTATACAAAGGTTATTTCATACGAAAATACTCGAGGTATAACTTCACAAAATATTTTAACTGTCTACTAAAAGAAGTGGATTACGAACGCTTTATTATTTTAATACTCTCTCATACATTAAAATAGACTATAGGAAACTACTTATCACAATTAATCCAATAAACGAAGGGGTACATTCACCCCCGAAAATCTCAGCTGTTTGAAATTTGTGGAAGGGCGGGAAAATGGCCCATTAGTCTCAAAAATATGACACTTAGAGAATTTTTGTTTGGACGAAAATGAAGATCAGTTCATTACCTACAAAAATGATCCTTATCGTTTTTGTCAAAAATATGATACTTTTCGACATAACCGGCTCCAAAACGATCCCCCATTTTTAGGTCCTGCCCTGCATTTAGAGAGCACGCTCTAAAGGAATGACACTCCCAAGCGGATTACAAATTCTTCAATAAATCACGTAAAAATTAATATTTTTTCATGATTCTT
Organism: Crepidodera aurea; assembly: GCA_949320105.2. NCBI lineage: Eukaryota > Metazoa > Arthropoda > Insecta > Coleoptera > Chrysomelidae > Crepidodera > Crepidodera aurea. The sequence continues at coordinate 14,988,746 of OX439478.2, forward strand.
CAGATGAAAGAAGGAACCTGTAGTTCTAATATCATGTTACTTTTTCCTTTTATCTATTTCTCTGAATTATTGAAAAACCTGGTCAAAGTTTGTTTTTGCTCGATATTTTGACCCTCCTATAAATTTATTCATATTTTTTTATCAAGACTAATTTCACCGAATCCTTTTGGATAATGGGACTTTGCAAGGTGTTAAATATATTCAGAAAGATTCAATAAATTATTTTTGTGTATTTTCATAAACAACATGTTTTTTTTGGATTTTTTTGGAGTTTTCGAAAATGCCTGGGGTCTATCGGGAATTAATAGATAATCAAGGACCATATCGGTTTGCACATCATTAGAAAGCCTAGCATGTCCCCTTGTCGATGGCATTTTTTTTTTCATATTTTTTGGTTTTCCGGAAAATGGAGAAAATTCTCACCCCTATGAAAAATCAACATTTTTTTTGAGGATTATTTTATTTTCGTTCTAAAATTTTTTGGGGTTAAGAATTTTTGAAACGCCGTTTTTGCAAAAAATATTAGTGTAGCGAAAAAAATCATAGGGACAACTTTTGTAGGTAATGAATTGCTCTTCATTTTTTGTCTAAACAAAAATACTCTAAGGGTCATATTTCGGCAGATATTGTCGAAAAACGGATTTTCGGGAATTCTAGAGCCATTTTCCCACCCTTCCACAAATTCCACGTAGCTGAGATTTTCGGAGGTAAATGTACCTATGAATACCTGCAAATTAAAAAAATTTGACGGACAGACTTGATGCCGAGGTTTGGGGTTTTTGCGGCGTTAATTTACTGGACTATTATGAAACTATTTATCACAATTATTCATGACTATTTGTATAAAATATCCAAATATGTAAAAATTAAATAAATACATGTGTTGCCTTAGCCCAATTTTGGAAAATTAATTAAATTCAATATTTTGTTTAAGCACTTGAGTGCAAATACAAATTTGGGTAACGCTCTCCATTTTTTAACCCTCTCCAGAATTTTTTAAGATCAATACGTTTAGAATGTCCCTAGACAGCAAACATTTTGAACGGGGTAGAACGGCTCAAATTTTTTTTGTCCTCCGTTTTGATTCACTGCGGTGTATCCAAGTAAAAATTCATTATTCAACAATCCCGCCTCTACCGCCGTTTAGACCACATGAACAATTATAATCGCCCACGTACCGTTTAAAAATAACTTCACTAAGTAGATTTAAAAGTATCCACAACTTTAACCCGCTTTTGCACGGAATTATTTTTTCTACAAAACATTATTCAAAAAGAAAATATATGTCTTGACCAACGACTTTACTTTTATAAAGGAATAAGAAGAAAATAAGAAACAAGTTTGATTTGTAATTTTATTCATCAGGTTGATTCGTCTTATCAGGGCGTTTTCAACTTTTACGAATGTTTCTTCTGGTAAAGCGCTTGTATTTATACTTTCAATTTTTAACGTATATTTCGATAGACAGATCTTCAGGTCTCTTGTGGCAACTGCAATGTCTTTTCGAAGAACTTCGGGATCTAAGGTTACTCCTGATTTTTCCTGTGCTCTTTCTATCAGTAATGGTATTTCGGAGTAAAAATAAAAAATGAAATTTACATTAGCAATTTCTCTGATAAACTTTTCGGCTTGCTTGGGATTCTTCGGAAAATTAGCAATGACGTACCCTTTGTCGTTTGTTGAGTCCGATAGAGCCTCTTTCAGGATGTCCATGACTGTGTTGTCATTAACTTTTTTGTTAGCCTTTAATGCATCATTAACAGATTGTCCTCTCTTCGTATCTTTATTTGCCTCGTCTCTTAATAAATCGGTCATATTAACGTACTCGAATTCATATCTATCTTTAATGAGATGACCTAATGTCTTCTTACCAGTATTTTGTTGTCCCGTTATCCAAATTATCGGTAAATTTCCATTTCTTATCCTAGACAAGTCGCATGTATCGGCAGACGGGGGATTAAGCGAGAAACATGATAGTATATTGCCCATTGTCTTGTTATTTTATATTTTTCTAAATGATAAAAACGTTGACAAAAATCTAAAAAAAAAATCTGAAACCTACTTCAATTCATAACCTGCCTACAGCTGACCAAAATACTGCACTGTGATCGGTCAAAACTTTGAAAAGAGAGCACGGGTGAGATGTTTTTAGATTTTTTAGTCGATCATTTAGGTACTCATTTGCTCCAGCAAATCTGGTTCCTGCATTACTAGTAGTAGAGGAGAACAAGTATGTAGATTTTTTCAGGATTACAAAAGTGAAATAAGACGGGATGATATAAATGAAAGACTAAGAAATGCATTTCGAATTGTTAGTGTTCAAATAATTCTATTCAGAAGTGGACAATTTTTTTTTTTAATCTTATAGTTCACGCCTGATTTCGCACCGCTGTAAACTAGAAGTCGAAATTTAGTTGCCTTCTTGCATTCATCCGCTGATCCATCGTCGGGGACAGCATAAAATATGTTACCTATTGCGTAAGATATACCTGTTACCTGCCCTAAGAATGTATCCTTCGTACGTACAGGGTCGTCTCAAGCGAGTTTGCGAAATTTTCTACTTCATCTAAAGCCTGAAATGACAACCGAAAATTCAGATTTTGCGTAATTCAATTTTAAAATTAATTATGTATTCTCCTAGATATTCAATTCGATAATTAATTTTTTGGCGACTCGATATAAAGTTATTAATACGTTGCTTCTAAGTGTATCCGCAAAGCTATGGATAGAGTTAGATGTGGCTGAGAGTAGGTCATTCATTTATAACAGGAATTATGTCGAACATTGATGTATCTCTGTAACTTCATTACGTATTTACTCTCGTACTGCAGCTGAAAGACAGAGAGAGGCAGGGGGCTAGCTAAGAGCTAAGAACGTCCGAACTTGGAAGGTTAATTATCTTATAATACTACCACTCAATCAGAGAGAGGTTTTGAAAACAAAATTTCCCGGAGCAGCAAACACGCTAGCTCCGGCCCTGCCCTTCATACGTACTTGTTTCAATTATTCAGAGATTAATTTTAAATACATGCAAAGGATTTTTTTTAAATAAAACTAGCAATTAAATCCTTTGATTGAATGTCAAATGTTACTATAAATATATAGCATTTCAGCATTTCGGTAATATTTGTTTGTCGATTTAAAAGCTTCCAATTTTTATCTAAATTCATGTAAATATTTTTTGATGCTAATGGACAGGTTGTAAGAATCAGGTGACATCCGGCACGGTAAATATAAAAATAATAATTAAGTAATGTTTTCAAATACCTGAAGTATACGGTGATTCATAGTTGTTTATCTATACACGCCAGATCGTACGAATATTTTGAACGAATCAGAAGTGGTTCTTGTCGAATGGAGACGCCTACCTGAAATCTTATTAATTGAATCGAATTTACCATTGAAAAATAAATAGGCGATTCTTGGGATTGCTGAATCATGAAGAAGATTCCTTAATAAATCCATTTTATTACACGATAGATATTAATAATCCAATACAGCGGCGTGCGATATAAATATTGACAACTTTACTTTTTACAATGTATAGTTGCTTATTGGATAATCCTGATTATCGATTTAAAATGGCATAGCATATCACAGCAGTGGCGGCTCCAAGGAGAGGGCAGAAGGGACAATTGTCCCCCCCCCCCAAAGTCCGGCAATGAGAGGATATTTCTCATATCTGCGTAAACCAAATTTTAATTATATTGATTTTTTTGTAGTTTCTAGGCCCATTTATGACCTAAAAAACTCACTTTTTCCCCCTAAAATGGCCCACACTTTTTTTTCGGTTATTTTGACATCGCCAATCGTTTCTTATACAATATTCATTCTGCGTAAACCAAATTTTAATTTTTTTTGTAGATTCTAGGTCCATTTATATCCTAAAAAACTCAATTTTTCCCTCAAAAATGGCCCAAACATTTTTTTTCGGTAATTTTGTCATTGCCAATCGTTTCTTATTCAAAATTCATTCTGCGTAAACCAAATTTTAATTTTTTTGAATTTTTTTTGTAGATTCTAGGTCCATTTATATTCTAAAAAACTCACTTTTTCTCTCAAAAATGGACCAAACATTTTGTTTCAGTAATTTTGACATTGCCAATCGTTTCTTATACCAAATTCATTCTGCGTAAACCAAATTTCAATTTTTTTTAATTTTTTTTGTAGATTCTAGGTCCATTTATATCCCAAAAAACTTATTTTTCCCTCAAAAAAGGCCCAAACATTCTTTTTCGGTAATTTTGATATTTCCAATCGTTTCTTATACAAAATTCATTCTGCGTAAACCAAATTTCAATTTTTTTTAATTTTTTTTGTAGATTCTAGGTCCATTTATATGAACAAACCCAAAATATTAAACTTTTATATATATAACCCTAACAGCCGACGACGTCCCTCCCCCCAAATCTCCGGGCTGGAGCCGCCCTTGTATCACAGTTGAACAAAAGAACTGAAAATGTTTTATTTGATTGAACAAGTAATCCAAAAAAACAAATTTAAATTAACAAACCATATTAATTTTCTTTAATTTGAAACAAACAAGTTTATTTTTCATTAATATGTTTTGTAGTCACGTTTTCGTTTGCTGTTCCTGAAATACTTATTATACTTTTTACCATACCGATCAATAAGACATGAAGCAAACAATATACAGTACGTCATACCTACACGAAAAAGATAAAGTAAGATTCGATTAAAAAAGTTTTTAATAATCAAACAAAAGGACAAATATTTAGTAAAAACTAAAAAAAAACATAACTAAGTGCAAAAAAATGTGCATATTCTAGTGATTTGAAACACTATCGTCTACCACTCAACCAAAACACAAATTTTGACACCCTCTACGCGTGTTTCGCCAACTATGTTGGCATCATCAACTCCTGATGATGCCAACATAGTTGGCGAAACGCGCGTAGAGGATGTTAAAATTTGTGTTTTGGTTGAGTGGTCGACGATAGTGATTCAACTTAGTTGATAAACCAAGAGATCCAATTTCCCAATTTAATATTCTTGTGAGAATATTAATTTTTGTTGTATGTACAGAGTGTCACGGTAGATGCGACGGTCCATTGTGGCTAAACGGTTAATATTTTGAAAATTTTGTTTATTTATGGATATGTGGATTGATAAAGGCTACATTTTAAAATCATTTCTCTAATGAGATATTCAAACGACAATATCGTTTTTATTTTAAATAGGACACTCTGTTTTTTATAATCCTATTACGAAGCAAATTCCATTACCTTTTAAAAATTATAAAGGTCTACTATGCCTAAATCTATTAATTTTGGAGTTATCTGACGTTTTTTAATTTAATAAAATTCTATGGTGATTTTCCATTTACAAATTATAGTTTATTTGATTCATTTGTTTACTTTCCACAATTCTGTCAAGTGATTTATTAATTCTACTGGAAATTTGTGTAGTGCTTAACAATTTTGAAATATTTTTAACGTTCACAACAATTTTTTGGGTCAAACAAATACATCGCTATACTCTATTCAGGAGATAGTAATAAAAAAATATAATATTATTATATATAATTCGGAAGAAGTAATGCTTTTACCAGAGAGTAATAGTGTATACTATTTTTTTTACTTCATTAGTGCCACTCAGTGTGTATATAAATAACAATAGGCGACCCTTTTATAATCCCAGATAAAATGAAAATGAATTTACTTCATCTTATTTTTCAAACGAACTATAAGATTTCATTCAGTGGCGTAGCTTTGCAATGATCTACACAAAATGTTACAGTCGATTTTCAAAGTGTATTTTTATTTAAAAAATAACGATATAGAATCAGTTAATGTTTAGAACTTCAGTTTGTTGGAAATGTCTATAAAACCGCGTGGATTAGAATAAAAAAAAGTTTGTGGTTACCAATGAAATATACGTAACTTGTTTGCAAAATAATCATCAAACAAACATGTTATTATTGCTTTTTTGTCGTAATAAAAATCGATTAATCTTTAATTTTCTAATTGCATAAAAATTCTGATTAATAATTACATTAGATTTAAATACAATGGGGCTTATTAATGAGAACGGAGTGGTTGGTATTTTTATATATTCCTACGCATTGGAATTAATTAAACTGGATGGTACATACAGAAAACCATTAAATTTAAGTTTCCAAAAATTTTTGCGTACTTTCTTACACGTATTTCGATAATAAATATATGCGTTACGACTCTACATTATTGTATATTTTATTAATTTAAATTATTCAATATTAATTCATGTCCTGTCTTCGATATTAGAGTTGAGCGATTTCGAGAACGTTCACCCACGAATTCCAGAAGTTGAAAACTTCTTCAAACTAATGAACAAAAGTTTAGTTATCCCTTAGGAATACCTTTTCATCTTGGAGCTCAAATATTTTTGCTTTTAAGCCATACAATGCGTTTTAACTTTAGTAAACTAAATTTAACTTTCTTTGCTAAATAAACTATTACTTAAAGACGCTTATATTGGAAATGTTTTCTTGTATTGAATATATATTCAGTCGAATTAATAATAATTAAGTCGTAGAATATATTGAAATGTATTGGTTTCATAACGTCATTATTTGCATTGTTAGTTCCTGCAAATTTGCGAACTTCCTGAGCTCGCTGATTTCCATGGTGATAACACCATTGATTGGAATATTGAGTTACAAAGGAAACAGAAATATGTATGAAATCGCTAAATATCAACTTATCGCAATTATTTTCGCAGAGCGAAAAGAAAATATATAAAACCTAGTTGTAAGACTTGAAAATACAAATAGATTTTATTTATTCGTTTGGTTTGATATCAATATATACTGTAATGGTTGGAAAATGTGTTATATTTTCATATCCAACCCTGACCAGGTGTTTACAGATAAACATTTTAACTAATTTTCCGATATAACTTGTTAGCCACTATATACCTTTGGGAAACAGGTCCCAGGTCAATTTATAGTTAGTGCACTGACTCTCATCAGATTCAATTTGCCGTATTTGCATATAAGGCTAAACAATAACTTTTTGCAATGTTTTTATCACGTTACTGCACGTGTGTGTATTTATAGAAATTCAAAAGGATTAAACTGATTCATTCACATTAATGTGAAGCATCGATCATATATATGTGCCATTCAATACGTTTCAAAGACAAATTCATTTATATCAAATGCATAATGCGTTTTTGTCTAGTGAAATCTCTTTCTAAAAATTTTGTTTTCATTAAAATTAATATTACACTCCCACCAATCAAATGGGATTATATTTTATATGAAAAGAGTATAAAAATTAGTGGAGAAACAACAGGGTAGTTAGGTTATTTCTAATACTTCACTGTAAAGTATGTTGCCTAATCTAAATTAAACGACACATTACTTGTCGTCAATGTGTCGACCAATCAGACGAGAGTTGTGGTCAGGGATTCAAAGCACTTTTCAAAACTATATAGAGAAATCTTCCATAACTTTCTTGGGGTAAATCATGCGACAGTGCCATTTTTATTCGATTTTTTTATGAAGGTGTACGTCTACTGAGAAATATATGTATTGAACCGGAAAACAAAAATCGCGAATCTCTTTTCTTATAGCTCAAAATTTAAAGCACGTCATATTTTTGAGATAATTTAGCGTAGGACTGAACTTCTTGTATTTTTTTTTCTACCTATTTATAGAAATAATGATCATTTTTGCATGAAAACCGTCAAACAGAAAAACAGGTACTTTCAGAATAAGCAAAAACAGTTTTTCCGATATTATATAAATTATATCAATTAAAATAAAAAGCGATAAGACGTATATTTGATGTACAAATTTGTTTAAAAAATAATTACTTAGCTATATCAATCAGCTTTTTTATTCATTTTCCAAAAAAAATTAATATGAATCTACGTAAATGTTTTAATAAAATTTTTTGTATTATAAGACGTCAAATAAATTATTTGATTTAATAAAAAAATTATAAATCTAAAAAACTTACTTCCAATGATCTCAATTAAGGGGGACAACCTGGGTATGGGTTTAAAAAAATCGTGTCTATGATTATTCAAGAATGTAAAATGACGGAGATTTAGTAAACGAGATCTTTTCTAAAAATAAACTTGTTCTTAAAACTAGCAAACCTATTTTTAAAAATTGTTATTTTAATTAGTTTTTTAACCACTTTTGTATTTCTATACCAGGAAATCCAGTCGTAAATAATTACAATTAATAGAAATGTTTAGATTCCGTGAAGGACGTCCATTTTTTTAGAAAAAATAAACAAAACTGATTCTACTATATCTATCAAAAAATAGTTGGATGGTGGTTCAAAATAAAAAAAAAACTCAATAAATCAAGCTCGCTATAATCATATTGGGTGTTGATGTAGATCGCTTCATATAAAACAATTTATCAAATTTATATTAGGGCAATAAAATCGCGTTCCCTGTATGTTTACACATTTAAAGCAACCTTGGAATGTAATATTGGCGAATACCTGTTATAAAACAATGGAATTTTTCGCACGCACTATTTTTTTTGCATATATTGTAATATAATTCAAATTAATGAATTAAGGAGGATATGAACAAGGGGAGTAAATATTTCGTAGCAAAATAAATTTGTTATAAGGATTTATTAATATATTCTCACAAATTTTGATTTAGTGTTTACTAATTTAAATTTAATAAAAAGCCCGAATATTTCACTTATTTCAGTAATTTCACGTTAGTATTCTGAATTTAGCTTTGTTATAATTAAAATTCTTGATATTGTGGGTTTTTACGCCAAGTCAGTATCATCCGATGTTGATTATTTTAACGTTATTCCCAGGCCCTTTTTTATTACAACTTAAAAAAAAACGAAAGAAAACTTATAATTATACAGAGTGAAGTCTACATATGGAATAAAATATAATTTGATTCCATATGGAGATTCCAGTTTAAAAAAAATTGTCCGCTGTCCCCAAAGTCTTTGCACCCTGCTTCATCTGGTTGTAGCTGTTTTTCGCATCCACACTATAGCTGCGTACTTATTAGCTGATTTAACCACTATATCTAAATTTATAGATCGAAATACACTTCTAAATGATGCTTCTAAAGGGTGGGAATAAAATAAGAGAAACATTTTATTTAAACATTTATTGTCAAATTAATTAAAATTTTAACTTTCTCTTCGAAAATATTACGTACATTTTTCATATCACACTAAAATCAAAAAATATAAATATTCTAAAAATGTATACAAAAATATTTTGGCACAAAATACTAGTGTTAAATGCTTTGGATTTTAAAGCTTGTAATAAACTTTGTAAATAAAAAATATAAAAAAAATCAATACGCAAATAAGGCATAATGTTAAAACTTGGTTCTCCAATTTAGATTTGGACTAATCTAAAAAAATGTTTGGGAAAACGAGCCAAACATTACAAGCCTTAAATTATTTTTATTAACAAGCTGTTAAGTCGATTTTTACCACCATGTAAGATATAAAATATATTATTAATAGCACAATAATTGAAGTAGCTGTCACTTGGGATATTCACAGAATGTTGTTAAGTACCTTCAGCCTCGTGGGGCCACTTCTCTTACATGATCACTAAAAAGATATAAAAAATTATATAGGAGGCTGTTATCAGTATAGTACAGCTATTCACAATATTTTGGCCTTTACCCAGCTGACAGATGGGGGGTGCAAATTCAGCTATTTTTTTTTTCAATGTCTTGAATTACTAGAATTTTGGATAAGGTGGAAAAGAGCATGCGAAATGATTTATAAGAATAATGATAATTGGTGATAAAGCAGTGGGAAACTTATACCCAAAAAACTGCTTGGAAGGGTAGATTGTATCAGATTTGGATCAATGCCAAAAATGTTAATAACTTTTATAGTAAGAGAAGGAGAAATTTACAGGTTATACAGAAACGTGCACATGAAGTTTTTAGAATGAACATTTCTCTTGGTAACAGACAAAATATTAAGTTAAGTTAACCTTAAGTCTGCCACGTTAATTTACAGTAGTCCAGTCTAAAAAGCTAATTTAATTTAATCATATATTATTAATAACTCTAATTATAGTAGTATGCCTTTCTTGAGTGTCTTGTTTATTTGTATATTGATTTGTGCCCAATCTGTGAAGAGAAGCCAGCCTTTTACAATGAATAAAAACATTTTTGTATGTGTCCAATGCAGAGAAAGGAGATAACTTCTATCTCAAACTTTTAAGCTAATACTAATTTACTAATTTTGTTGTTACAGGACTTACTGTGATGACATAGCCGGCCATACCAACCAGGATCACATGCACAGGCTTCATCCACACATGTACCATGTTTGCAAGCTAATTGACAGTTGCTTCTTGCTGGTTTAGCTCTGCCTATCTCACAGTGATCACCCCTGAAGCCTCTCGGACAACGGCATTTGTTGACCGCCTTGCATTTACCTCCATTCAAACAAGGTATAATACAACGAGCTAAGAACATAATAATAATGATTAAGCATGTTTTAATCAATTAAAAATACTTACAGTATTCACAGTGAGGGCCATAATAACCTTTGGAACATTCACATGTATCTTTTTGAATGCATTTACCCCCATTTAGACATTTTTCACCACAAATACCTAAAACATATTTTTTGGTTCTATACTTAAAATTTTATAATATAATAATTAGATATTTTACCCCCTTCACAATGTCTTCCTTGAAATCCAGGTGGGCAACTACATATTCCCGGTGATGTACAGTTACCTCCATTCATGCACTGTGGGTAACATAATGCAGTACGGCAATAAGGTCCCATGTATCCTTCAGGACACTGACAGATCTTCTCGTGATTACACCTACCTTGATTTGCACATTTTTTGTCACATTCTGGATCTGGATCTTAAAACAAAAAAAATAATAAATGTGCGTTTCTTTGTACAGAAAACGTATTAATTTGTATGTGAATGAATTATTCTCACTTCTTTGGGCACACTCTTTTTTGAGTTTCAATCTTAAAGGTGTTCCATTCAATGGCTTTCCCTTTCTGCTTTCAATAAGTAGTCCTATCCCAAATTTGGCAATACCAGAGCTGTTCCCTAAGCAAGGTAAAAATATACTGAACTCTTTTGGGCGTCTTGGTACTCTCCCTTTAGTTTTTATTGATATAACAGGTGCTTCCAGGATACTTTCATCATAAGATTGGAGTCTATCAAAATGGTAATAATACTTTTTGTTTCCAGCTTTCCAGGTGAAATTTACATAGCTAACTTCAGATGGAATAACAGGAAGGTATTTTTCAAAATTTGGATCCAGTATGTACGGCAGTACATTTCCATTCACTATGGCATAAATTTCCATGGACATACCTAAAAGATATCATCAACAGAAGAAATAAAAAAAAGGTAAGATAGATCATTTTTTGTATACCTACCGCTGAACATTTTAACTTGTTTTTCATCAATCCATAGTGCCAAATCCCCATTACTTCTTGGATCATTTTTAGGATCATTTCGTGAAATTACAATTGCAATATTGAATATTAGAATCGTCAAATTAAATGTCCACATCACAGAGTACTTTGAATACATGCTTAAAAGAAACGGAAATGTTACTGCGGGTAAAATGAGCGAGCTCATCGGTGGTTTTGAGATAAAAGGTAGAAAGCAGAGTCATAGGATAGTGCATAACAGATTGTGTTTTTTGTTTATATTACGCACACAATACCACATTACCAAACCTAAGATTTCTATGTAGATTGAATCATACCATTAGTAGTATAAGCTTCATTCCTCTTGGGGGATTTTATAGTACTTTAAAGAAGCCATTGCAGTTTACAGTTTTTGCGCAAGAATGTTACAATGCAAAGCGAAACTAATGCCTAAAATAAAGCTTTTCTTTCCAAGTTATCTTCCAATAGATTACTAAAGCAAATAACCTAAAATTTGAAATGTTTAAATCCACTTACTTTAACAAATTTATTTGAAAAATATTTACGTAATACGTTACTTGAATTAATTCATTATCTCGTCTGGTACAAATTTATGCTAAAAATAAGTATTTTCCGGCTAGTTTAAACACCTAGTATTTTGTTTACATAAACTAAAAACTTTATTTACATTTTCAGTTTTTAATACAGCTATTTATTCAAATCGGTACAATAAGTACCCTCTTTTATTCAAAAATCTAACTACAAGCATGTCATTGGAATCTTGAGACTTTAAATGTTTCACCAATAGATGGCAAGGAGCTCTCAGAACGTTCAAAAATCTATTAAAATCGTTCTAGAACCGCAAAATTCGAATAATAAAACTGCCAAAAATGGTATTTCGGCCATACTAAATTTTATTTGTGCATTGAGATTTAAGGGAATAAAAGTATTTATAGTTTTTTTGTTAAAATCGAAGATTTTGTATTTCCTCAACCTCTCCTCTCGTAGACTAGGTGCCAACTATCGATAGATGGATAATATCGAGTAATTTCTAAAATAAAAAAATTTCATGTAATTTGAACACCTCAATATTTTGATTTTTATTGCTCTTGCTCTGTGGTACATCAAAACAAACAGTAAGAACTTAACCTAATGTAAAATTCTTTTTTGAAAACGTTTGTCATTGACATTATGACAGTAAATTAATTCTTGATATACAATTTTTCGATCTAGTATGTAGAGATCTCGATATATTTTTCGATACTATCGTTGTGTAAATGTGTAAATTTCATTCTAACCTAAGTTAATTTGGAAAAGTATATAATATTAATATTTATTCATTTTATAGATATATAAATTGGATATATATTAGATATGACGCTAAACGAAATCGATTCCCATTTTGTGAAATGTATAGGTTTATTGCATGCTAGTACAAAATTAAGAAAAGGAGACCCAGTTCCTTTACAGTACGTTTTAGAGGAAGCTATAAAAAATAAATACGGTGTTGTTAAGGATTACACAGATTTAGTACAGTCTTGCTTACCTGTTAGGGAAGAAAAATTTACATCTATAGTGAGTAGTGGTTTTGACGAAAGCAAAGGCTCAAATTCTGATAACGAACTCGAGTTAGATTTGCTAAAAGAAGACCTTATGTGTGTTATTTGCAAGTAAGTCTTTACTAATACGTTAGTACTTTTAAATATTTATTCATGTTTTTTCTAGTGGAATGGATGTAGGAGCTAGAAATAGACTTCTAGAATGTTCAGATTGTCACTCTCTCTATCATCAAGAATGTCACAAACCAGGTGTTACAGAAGATTCCTTTGAAAATTGGGTTTGCTTTAGCTGTAAGGTATATAATCAGTTGTATTTTGTCTTTGAGGTTCTACAAAGATACCTTTCAGGAGATGAGTAGAAAACTAAAAATGTCAAGTAGCGGAAACAACAGTCAGAGTTCCAACAGTAAAAGTTCTACAAAATCAAGTTCTCATCGTCATTCAAGTAGTTCTTCTAGCAGTTCATACAAAAGCTCCGGTTATTCTAGGTCTAGCGATAAATGTAAGTATTAAAAGGGCAGATTGTCTAAGGCTTACAAATATGTCTATTCTAGGACATGAGGAGTATTGTGATTATGAGTATGAATATGACTATCAGTATGACTACCAACAATATCTGGGCCCAAATGTATAATTCTTAAAATTTAATACTAAGGTTTGCAATACTTACAGTTTTTGTATTTATTGCTTAGGTTTAGAAGTAATTATAGTCCTTAAATATGTATAATCTTTAGATTTTAGGTTGAATCTTTTTCAAAAGGTAGATTTTAGGTAAAAAAAAAATTGTAAAATAAAGTTTATTTGAACTACCAATAAATACTTAATAAATTGATTACAAAACTATCACTGTTTTAATCTAATGCATTGGAGTAGACGTTGCCACTTCAGGATCTTCAGGAAGACAATCACTAAAAGCAACAATTGTTTCCAATCTCTCAGTGGGTGTATCTAAAATACAACAATGAAAAACAATGTTTTAACAGAGAGTCGATGAAAGTACCTGGTTTTCCTGTTTTGATCGTTTCAGCTATACTTTTCAGTCCAACTGTTAAAATTTTTAAATATTTCTGCATTTCATTATTCTCCTTTTTGACATTTTCTAAGTCTAGTAAGTTTTTCATAAATGGGTTTACATTTATTTCCTAGGAAATTATATATTACATTAGAATATCGAGCAGAAAAATTATTAACATTTTTCCATTATAGAGTAATACCTTAAGCTGAGTTTTTCCATTAACACGTTCTAAAAGCCCAATGGTTTCTTGCGTGTTTTTTGTAATGTCTGCAAATACTTTGGCATTTTCTTTACCCCATTTTAAGTAAGATATAGAGTGCTGATTTGTTTCTTCGGTAGGCATTACATCTTTACTTATTTGAGAACTTAAAATATTCACATTTTTCATACATTCATTAACAGATTCTAAAAAATCAATTTAGGACAAAAAAAGATTAAGAATATTTACTTACGAGACAATTCCACTACTTGATTAAACATTATGTTGATAGTGTCTTCATTTGGAGATTCTTCCATAGTGATATATTCGAATAAAATAAGTGTTTTCCTTGTGATAAATGGTTTTAGTAAGTAATTTTGTCAAAAATTTATTTCCGTTACAAATTTTGAACAGTAAAATGACATTTGACAATTAAATTGGATGAACTCTAACTTGTAACACTAACTAGCTAAGCATACAAGTTAATCAAATTTAAATAATTGTTGATAGCTAATTCCAACTAAATCCTGTAAAATTATAAGTTCTAAGTCTATAAGTTTTCTTAAAATTATTGATTTCTTTGGATTTTAAAAATAAAGGAGTAAATGCGGTACACATTCAACATGAAAGTGTTGCAAATTATTCACAACAGAACGTACATGATGAAATGTCATTTGTGTCCTTGTTTTTTGACATTAGAGTGTCAACAACAGTATGGGAAAACATAATGGGTCTAGTTTTCTCCCTTAGTTGTGATGTTTTTTAAATGTTTTACGTTTATTTGTTATGTTTTATACGTAGTTTGATGTTTTTATATTAATGGAATAATATTTTAAATAAGATGCATTTTTCAATTCCGGATACACAAGAATTAAACGAAGGAAATGGGTCAACCTTTATTGTATGTTAATATAGAAATTGAGAGAAAAAGTATTAACAATTATTTTTTTTTACAGGGATACAACATTCATATAAATGGAGTCTTTCACTGCACAGTTCGTTATAAGCAACTTCATAATTTAAACGAACAATTGAAAAAAGAATTTGGAAATGATTCTGTGCCTCCCTTTCCCCCCAAAAAATTGCTCCCGCTTACAGGGTCCCAATTAGAGGAGAGACGTGTCTTGTTAGAGAAATACATACAAACAAGTAAGATATTTTTGTTCCTTAATTTATTAGCAGGAAGTATACAAATCAGAGCTAATGAACTGACATTTATTCAATCATATGGCATTAATAAATATCATTGTCTTTTAATAACCTCTTAAATAGTTATGTTAATGTTAAAAATTAGCGTTCATTATATTTGACAACTCCAAAATTATATATTTGGTATTAAAAAGTAAAGTATAACCTCTGAGTTGATTGGGTATTAAAAACAATTAGGATAATTAATCTTTCTCTTACATTAAATGTAAAAATGAAATACTGTTAATTATCTCTGCCTTAATTGATTTTATTCTAGATTTACACATGTATCATTATTATGGTAATGAAGTAGATTCTAAAAACATGCATTTAACATATTTTTATTGATGACTATTTAATCTCATTTATGTTTAACAAAAAAATTGTATAAATTATTTTCAAATAAAGTAGCATTTCGGATTTTTTACGGTTAAGATATTTATTGATGGTTTTTTCTTTTAATTGTTCATAAGATTTAAATTTCTGTTAAATAACTACCCAAAAAAAAAACGTTTTAGCCATTTCTGTGTATGTATGTATTATTCAATAACATACATTGTAAACAATATAAAAGATAAATTTATTTTCTTCATAAAAGATAAAAATCATATTTAGGAAAATTGTAAGTGGCTTTTTGCTCCATATTTTAAAATTATTTTTGATAATACAGGGTACACCATATATACAGACCAAAACAAATGTATAATTTTAAACAGAATGTATTTTTATTTCATTTTTAAATTTAGCTTTTACAAGATTTCTAAAATAAGGTTTGTAACTCAATAGTTACAACTAGATTTGTGTTGAATCGTGATAAATTACTTAAAAATTAAATTGAACGACAGGGTAATTTTATACATTTCATTATATCTTCACTAAATGATGAAAAATGTATAGATCATACAAAATAAAAAATATATCATTCTATTTAAAAAAATATATTTGGTCTGTAAATACGGTTTTTAATTTAAAAAAGGCCTCTCGCTATTTTTCAGAATTATTATTTTTTGTATAAATTATATTTGTCGCACTTTTGGGACACCCAGTATACACTTTTTTCTGATAGATACGCCACTGGCAACCTTTATTCGAATAATTTAAAGCTTTCTCTTTTCAAATCTAGAGGTAGTTATGAATCACTATTTGAATATTAGGTCATGTCTACATTACAAACAGTCCAAAAAATTGTTTTTAAAATTTGCAAAACAGTCATGAAAGTGTGTCACCTTATTTATTTCTTTTTATCTCTAAAGATATTTTGAGTAATAGAGGCAACAATTCAAACTAATCAGTGATTTTTTTAAAAATTGTTTTATGTCTATTCAGATAATTTTGTTGGTCATAACTGTTTACTGCATTTTTTCATTGCATAACAAATTAAACATATTTCTAAAAATTTGCAAAACATTTGTGTTATCAAATGAATAAATAGTTTTGGGATGATGGTACAGGTACATACCTTTTGTTATACACTAACAGCAGAACTATTTTAGAAATGGGCATAAATAGAAACTACAGTTGCAATTGACTCTAGTTGACCTTTTTTACATTCATTGATTAACAAAAGATATATTTGCCAGGTTATGTCAACTATTAGATGTATAAAATCTAAATATATTAATTTTTCCAGTTTTTATTTTTTTTAAGAAGTAGGGTATTCTATTTAACTAGTATTTTGTTGAATTTCTGTAGTTATTTGAAACTCAAAAATTCAAAAGAACAATGTAGCACACCAAATTTTTTGTCATAATTTATTGAACAGTCAGTTTGCTAACTGGGAGACTGGTAATGTAGTCTCACATCTGTCCTGGTGAGGCTTATCCAGCAAGAAGGCCTTTTGGCAGCCCTGGATGTTAATAAATGCAATGTTTTAGTTATTTTATTTAAAAAAGTATGTGAAAAAATAGTTAGAGTTGCCTATTTAATTTATTAAATTAGTTTATTATGATTAATCAAAATCAAATTTGTTTCTACGATGAAATTGAATTTAAATAGAAGTAATTTTTCGGTTGATTTATTTGTAAATTTCCATAGTTTTTCGATAACACTTGTTGTTGGTTTTAGTTGGTCAGGACTCAAAACTAGTATCATCAGAGTTAATAATAGGGTTTTTACTATCTGCGCAACAAGAAACAACATGCGAGAAAAAACAAGATATCAATCTAGATATTTATACAATGAACAGTTATCAAATACCCATATGGGTGTCTTCGTATGACAGAACTGAACAAGTACTAGCTAAAGCATTTAAGTATATCAATTTACCATTAGAATACCTGCAGTACTTCTCCCTTTATCTTGTTAAAAAGGATAATAGCGGTGAGATTATTATTTTAAGAAAATTATTGGACTTTGAATCTCCTTATATGTCACATAAATCCTTAAAGGACGCTAATAAGATTGTGCTAAGAAAAAGCTATTGGGATTCTGCTTATGACTTTGAATTAATGAATGATCCAGTTTCCTTGAATTTATTATATGTTCAAATTGTAACCGAAATTGAAAAAGGATGGATATTAGCTAACAGGGACGTAAAGTCTAAACTTACTAGTCTACAAGTAAGTTTGTCGAAAAAAGAGTACATAGAATTAGCACAGAAATTGAAATACTACGGATTTTTACAATTTTTGCCATGTTGCTGTGATTATCCCAAGACGCAAACTAAAGTTTTGATTGCCATTGGGGACCAAGAATTGAGTATGAGAATCATCGGTAGTGGCCAATTGGTCAAGGAAGGTAGCTTTAAAGTTACCAGAATGAGATGTTGGAGAATCACAGCCACACATGTAAGTTAAATTCTCTCCTTTGTTAGTGAATTAAACTATATTTGTACTAATATTAATTTCCAGAATAACAAGGAAATGGCAGCCAACAGTAGGTCGAGTCCAAACTCAAATTTAGAATTATCCTTTGAGTATCTAATGTCGAAAGACAAGCTGCAATGGATAACCATATCAAGTGAACAAGCAATATTAATGTCTGTTTGTCTGCAGTCTCTTGTTGATGAATTATTGATGAAAAAGAATGGAATTAAAAGGAAAACGTCATCTGGTATCAAAGGCAGTTGGTCCTACATGAAAAGAGATGGTTCTAGCCACCGAATATCCATTGATAATGTAAATTTAGATAACGAGGTATGTATATTATTTTTATTACTTCACCATTTCAAAACCTTTTATTTTTTGAAGACCGTGTATTAAAATTTTGATTGGTTTTACAATGAGGAGGCAACAAAGTGGCAAAAAAAGTATTATAACCAACAATGTGTCTCAAATTATATATGGTAATACATAGCAATGACCGAATTTTATCAGTCAAAGCCTCACTTTCTCTTTTGTGCCTTATGAAAGAGAAAGGGTGATAAATTAACTGATACAATTGGGTCAATGATTATCTATTACCCTATATAATTTGGGAGGCATGGTTAGTTGTCTATACTTTTTCTCATCGCGTCATTTATTATTTTACCTTTAGATAGCGAAACAATCAAGTGCACCCTTCCTTTTTAGCTGATATAGCTAATAGGCCTGCGCGAGTTTGGAATTTATTTATTCCATTCAAAGGCCCAAGTTTATATTTTGGGTTGGTTCTAATTTATAACCTAAATTTTTATGTTTCTATTTTTTTATCTCTAAAATATGAAGTCAACAGATTCCTTATTTAGTTTTTGTATGAAACAATATTTTGTTTATTCAGGTGGATGATGGTGTGCAGGAACCTAAATATCAGGAGTCGTTTTCGATCAAAAAGTTACAGGAAAAATTTTCTAGTGTATCTTTTAAAAATGGACGGGAATTCATAGAAAACCACGCTTTCGAGTGTATAGGTGATGACGATTTATAAAAAAAAATATGTCAAAATGCTCAAATGGGTACGCTTTACTGTATAACAATATAGGTTTATTAAGGAATCTGTCCAATCTACTACTTCCATTTAATGTATCAGATAATAATTTTTTGGCACTTTTGAGGTTTTGTCCTCGCTCTGTCCATAAAATGTGCCAATTCCTAAAGCAGAAGTAAGATATTTTTAAAATTGGTGGTTTTATTAACATAATTGTATTTTATATATTGCCATCTTGTATACAAAAATGATATGATCCCCGCCAAAATTCCATTAATCATCACTTAAATTTTTTATTTAGTACCTGAAAAAAAAATATGACAAAAATATTTTTAATTTGTAACTCCTAGACAATGTAAACATTTTATACTTTATACAATGTGAATATATACACAGAAGCATGACTATACATATTCTAGTGTGTGTATATAGGCATTTATATATGTGAATAAAACGTAACATATTGTTTGTTTCTCTCTCTTCAACCATTTGAAATATGTTCCTTCGCTTTCACATTTTATCCACCAATCCATTATTTTCCGATATATTTATTCCTTACTAACTAACTGATCCCATCAATTACATGACTTCACAAAATAATTGTCCAGTAATGTATGTACAGGGTGTCCCAACTAAAATTTGTCCCCAAATATTTAGTTTTGTTCAAATTTTGAAAAAATGTCAAAACGGGTCAATTTTAACCTAGAGGGGGCTCAATTTTTATCGTAGTTTCAAACGTCTTTTTTCATCTCTAGCGCCTAGAACCACCCCTTAAAAAATCTTAAATGGCAAGGGGTGTAAAGTGACACATCATCTTGAAGTTGCTTTCATTATCTGATGCAACCCCGTTCTTTTTTTATTTTGAATGACTATTTTTTGAGAAAACAAAAAAAAAACTCGAAATATTTGAGGGCAAATTTTAGTTGGGACACCCTCTATATATAATATAGTAAATGACGTTAAAAATACAGCAAATACCTTCCTTTTATACATTAATGAAAAGGTTAATAGTGTATTTTTCTCTTTCTGGATGTGGTATTTTTAATTCGTCGTCAAGACAACTCAATTGGTAAGCTTTAGTAATAGTTTAGTACCTTTTTTATAAAATACCCATTGGGGAATCTATTTTTGCTAATTACGGATTAAAATATTAATTCGGCATGGTCCGTCCCTGATTTCCTAATGTTAAAAGTGTGAAAAATAAGGTCTGTATGCGGATTTTTGAATCTAGGCGAATACTTACTTTAAATGTTGAAAGTTGGTATGTATTTATTGGTATATGGAACTTATCATTATCAGTAGATGGTATGTTCCGTGGTTTTTTTTAACTATAATATATTGTTTATTTAATAATTTAATTACATAGACATACTTACTTTGGTGGAATACTTTCAGGTGATCTTGAATTAAAACAACTCATTTCTATGCTTGCGTATTTACTAATTCAATAAACAGTAAGTGTAAGTACATAGAAATATATTACATACAAAATAAATTCTACTACAGGTAGTGAAAATTGCATTCCACACAGATTTAATATTGTCAATTATTTCCTTTAACATCACAGAGAGAGAGAGAGAAGTGTATACAGTGTCAAAGATAGGAAAATGGGGAAAATTTTTGATGCACCAACAACGGTTTTTTTTTATAACTATAGACAATTGTTGCTCGCTACCATTTTGATAGAAATCATGAACATTTATTTGAATGATTTTAGTGTTGGTTTGGTATTTGCCTCATAGGAAAGTGCAAGATAAAATAAATACATTTGATATATTTTCATTTACATCAGCCACTATCGGGCCCTTACAATTTGGCTGCTATAAATGCAACCTATGAAAAAAAAATTGATTATAACATAATTATTATGTGCTCTACAGGGGACTGCACTGGGACTAACCTTTGTATTCGGCAATACATGAAGAAATATAAAATAAAACTAAATTTCATTTACTCATTTATTTAAGATATATAGTGGTTACATGAAGTTACATTAAAAGTGACAAAGGTGTGTGTATAACATCAAGTCATATAATCCTTTCCAGTACACCCGGTCGATTAAAAAAATATTTTTCTCATTATATAATCTCTTCAGGTACCACTCCTTAGGCCATCTATGCCTAAGTCCACATATCACACATAATTTTTCAAAATTGCATTTAGATCATCCAGCTATCATCTACTTTTCTTTCAATTCATCATCGGTTTTTAATTTTGTTGCTAATGTTGAGGTATAATTGATTCAATTCAAAATTAGGTTATTTTTAAAACATTTATTTTAAAGTTAAATAGAAAGCATGGAAATAATTTTGAATTTACAGTATATTTGTTTCAATACTCTTCTTTATGGATAATAATAGCCATAAAGAAAAATATTAACGAACAATTAAGTAATGATAACTTAAAATAATTAGGCAAATTATAGAAAATATTTACTAGTTTTGTATTTATTGGGACAAAAAAAAATCGAATCAAATTAGTATTATGGATATAAGGACATAGACATTGTTTTTAAACTTTTAAGTCGTTTCTTCATAAAATAGACAATAAAATTTTTGTTAAAGATTCGGAAAAAACCTTGTATTTCATATACTACAACTTTAACTAGTTTTCTACCTGTATTGGGTTCCTCATCGACAAATTGTCAACAGAATACAATAGTGTGGCATAAAAATTTGCACAAAATAGGAACGTATTTATTAATTAAATTTCCTGAAGATGGTAATTTGTGATAAAAGTTGGTCAAATGTTTAAATTTTATGATTTTAAAGAATTGACGACTCTTATTATATTTTAATTTTTTCCCATGCCATGCAAATTTTGGCACAAACATTTTTACATAAATAAGAATCTTATTTCTACATGTATTAATCTTCCCAAGCGCCGATAATTTTTAAAATTTGATTAAATTCGGAATATACCTACATAGGTAATATATCTTTAGAGCAATATATCTTTATTGTCAGAACATCACATCTATACTCTACCTAGCGGGTCAAGATTACTTGAGGAATTAAGCAAAATTTAATATTTGTAATTTTTAAAAAAGTCGAATTCAAATTTTTAAATTTAATTAATATACAACTTTTCAAAATATAATAATTTCTGTTCTAATGACTGAATAAATGTTGATTCCTTTTACATAAAATAAATTCGGTTAAATTAAATATCAACTTCTAAACCTGTTCAAGATGTCGTTTTTTGAAGATTAGGAAGACTTGGTTCACAATAAGCGCTATACTGCGTAACAATACGTATTACTTTACTATCCTTATTTAATATGTATACATATTTTATATAAAATTAAATATGTCTGATATCAGTATATTTTAGATAAATATCGAAATTCTCTCTCTAGAATCACAAATTATTTTAGTACGATACAGCAACGGCAAAGACTTAACATTTGAACATTTTTTCCTGATTACAAGATCTTCAATTTATTGACAAAGGTTACTGATAATATTTTAACCAACCAAAACTTAAAAATGTCACCACAATTATGTTTTTAATAATAATTTAAAATTGAACAAATGTAATAGTAGTAAGCAAACCCCACCATGACCACAACCCGATATACATATGTGTATACAGAGTTGCCTATAAAAATTGTGTGACATTTTCGCAGTTCATACAATTGTTTGGGTATTTCTTAAAACTAGTTTTTACCTAATTTTAATTTTAATATTGTCAATTTTTTAATTAATCTTATTTACACCGGTTGCACCAAAATAATTTAATTAAATTGGATTGAGGGATGATCAATCCATGTCAATCCAATGAAAGTTCAAATGAAAATTATATAATAACAATACATTAAAGAGTCTGGTACAATCGGCTGTTGGTGATATAAAGACATATCTGGCTTATTAATATTTTTCTTACAAACCTTCCAATTATAATTTAGTATTGTCTGGGTGCTATTTTTTTAGTTTACATATTAATAGTTAGAAAAAAGGAACAATACGTTCGTTTACTTCAAAAGATTTGACTATTTTTTCACTCCGTTGATTTTATCGTGGTAGTAGTGCCAGCACTATTTTGCAATTTATGTGATTTGTAGTCATTTCCACCACTTGCGAATACAAATTAAAAAACAAACTTAAGTCGCCATAATCAAATAATTATGGCGACTTAAGACTAAATGTCAAACATTTCAAATTACTAGGTTCTAAAAACTAAAATGGTTCATAAATATAACTTAGAATTTGAAGAATTGGGCAAATATGTTGTCAAATTTAAATTGCACTAGTAACTTCAGTCTGTTGTATAGCTCTATATAAATATCCTAAAAATATTATATTTGCTAGGTGTATTGTTAATTTTCGTATCTCCATTTCAAATAAATATTTTAGTTGAGTATTGATATATAATACTGATATGCTGAAAACGATACTCATATTAGACACGCACAACTTTTTGATAGTGTTAATATTTTTTTTTCCATTTCCAGCAACTGAATCAACTGATCTTACATTACTGGGCATACCCGTAAAATTTAGAAAGTTCATTGGAGCTCACTCTGCTAAAAATTAGAGCGGCAGAAATATTATAAAATACTGTTTAAGGCGGCCATATACGTTATGGTACACCTGGCAGGTCTACCATAACGTATATGGCCGCCTTTAGACTCAAAGGCATCTTTTTGGATGATTTAATTAGACATGAAGTGGGGTTTGAGTTTTAGCATGATGATTATCTTTTATAATTTTTTCAGTATTTAATTTTTTTTATATTCAATAGCAAAAAGTTGAGAACGTGCCTTATCAATTTTGAAATTTTTTAAACGTGTGCTGATATGTGGGAAATCTTCAACTAGAGCAATTTTTTAAATAGTGTAAATAATTGAAAAAAAAACAAATGTTAGCTTGGGCCTACTTGTTAAAAGTACTCTTACATTAAACATTTAATATTTTTAAAAATCCTTATCTTTACAAATGAAAACTAGACAAATTTCCTATCCTATAATAGTATCTTTATAACTTACCAGGTTATTTTTGAAATTGCAGGCAGGTAAGTAGTTAATTTTTTTGGGTAGTTTCAAATTTTTTTCAACTTTATCTAGTCAAGAAATATACAAGATGAACCAAAAGAGTGGCACTTGTCCAAAGTTCAGTAATTTTTTTTAGTGTTAATGAAATATTACATTTATTTGAAATGATATTTGTATTGCTTGATCCCTAATTGACTTGTTAAAGTTAAAATAACATTTAATCTAATTTTGTTTGTCTCATTAAAATAATTTAATTTCAATTGATCAGAAAAAAATGTAATCATAGAAATCTAACATACAGTGTTTACGTAAATCTTGAGTAAGCAATATATATTTTATACAGTGTGTTTATTTTTAGTTTTAACGAAAAATGTCACTCTTGTTAAAAAGTTATGCTTGTTCTAAAACCTAAAATGCAACTATCAGATATCAAATTTTTGCAGTCGTATACGGTTTGTCAAAAAATGTGAATTTTGCTCAAGAGTAAAGTACCTTTATTTTTGGAATATGAAAAAAAAGTTATTAAAAAAACTTGTTTCTAATTACATTTTACGGCAACATACCGATTTTGAACAAGATATTCCGACTTTCAGAAAATTTTCATTTTTAATATTTTGAATACACCCCTGCAACTTTTGCATCACATAATCAATAAGCAGGAATCAAATTTGCAAAATATTTAGTGGCACACAGGAAAAATTAAATTCAATCAGGATTAACTTTTTTCTTATAAAAGGAAGACTAGCAGTGGTTTGTACAGTGCCGGATTTAGGGGAGGCAGAAATTTTTTTAAAGTCGGAATATCTTGTTCAAAATCGGTATGTTGACGTAAAATGTCATTAGAAACAATTTTTTTTAATAACCTTTTTTCATATTTAAAAAATAAAGGTACTTTACTCTTGAGTAAAATTCATATTTTTTGACAAACCTCGTATACGGCTTAAAAAAAATTGATATCTGTTGGTTACATTTTAAATTTTGGACCTTGCCCAACTTTTTATGAAGAATAAATTTTTTCACAAAACCAATAATAAAAAAGTTATCCATATGGTTCCAACTTGATAAGTAGACACACTGTATATAAATTATTTAAATAGGTACTCAAAATGTTCTGTAAACACTATGTAGTCGGTGTTTTTGTAACATACATTATACTTAAGCTATGCTTTTAAATATTAATCCCTTATCGAAAATACATAATAAAACGACAATTTCATTTAAGATTTTTAAAATTAAGTTTGTAGTTAGTTAGATATTCTGACCCATGATGTTTTTTTTTGTCTAAAAAAGTTTTTTTTTTTGTAATATTATGGTAATACGCGCTATGATTGTGCAAGAGTTTATATTTAGGCTAAAAAGATGCGTTTGTGATAACAACATATTTTAGCTGTTAGTAAAAATAGAAACTAAGCCCAGCCTCCTAATTTCGTAAAATAACCTATTCTGAAAATATTGTTTTTATCACAATACTACATCCATTTATATTCCAGACTTAATAATTTTCATTTTTCAGTCACGTTTAATCGACATAAAGAATGAACCGATCTGTATACAGTTTCAAACTTACAGTTACCAGAATTCCTAAACTTTCTATAATTTCTTATTTACAAATGTTAACATAGCAAATACTTTTTATTTTCCCATTCTTCATTTTAGTCACCTGCGTCAAATTTATCCATTGTAAATTTGACGCAATATTAAAAAAAAATCGCTCCATTTTTTTTTAAATAATAACCAAGTTAAAATTACCATCATTTTAAATTTCAAAGAAACTTTTTAGTGCTTACTGGAAAAAATATTTTTCAAAATTTCAAACGGTAGACGTAAATTTGAATTTAAAAATTCGTGCTAATGGAAAATCGACACTATACAGGGTGTTAATGAATACGAATACATATTTTTAGGGCATGTAGAATCAGGCCCGTTCGCAGGATTTCATAAAAAAAAAAACGAAGGAACTATAGTTTGTCCATCGTAATGATTTGAACTATACAGAGTGGCACAAATTTAATTGAACACTATTAGTACAGTAAAATTAGAACTGTAAATGGAAAAAATTAGGGGCAAGCTGAAATTTTGCAGGTTGTTTTTGGTCAAAGGGACGAACTCAAATCCAAATTTTCGACCTTCAACCCCTTGCATAAGGGTGGTTTATGGGGGTGAGTTTGTTTTTTGCAAATAACTCCCTCATTTTTAATCTTACAAAAAATCTTTCAAGAGCAATTTTGTAGAGAATTACATTTGCAACAACTTTCAATTCTTAAATTTTTTTCATAACTGCAATATTTAAAAAAAAACGAAAAAACCACTTTTGCAATTTTTTAAACAATTATCATAAACAAAATAATAAAGTTTTTTTGTAAGATTAAACTCACCCCCAAAAACCACCCTTCTGCAAGGGGTTGAAGGTCGAAAACTTGGATTTGAGTTCGTCCCTTTGACCAAAAACTACCTGCAAAATTTCAGCTTGCCCCTAATTTTTTCCATTTAGTCAATGGTAAATTGTCTCTATTTACTGTAGTATATTGGGATTTCGTAAACCGTTATAGATACAAAGTTGATTAAATCAAGGCGAATTTATTGTTTTTTCAAAATTAAAATATCAGGTGCGGTTTCCGAGACATTTGGGAAAACCTTATTTTTTTAAGACAGAAAAAAGTTTATAAAATTTTTTTATTGAAGGCCACATATCGCTTAACATAGCGTATCCTATTTTATAAAACAACGTTTCGTCTTTGAAGGGCTATCCTCAACTATTTTTTTTAATACGGACCTGTACTTTTTATTTTATTTCATTTATCTAAATTGGTTGCAAATTGATTAAAATTTCTGGAAAATGGTCAAAGTATACTCAATTTTTAATTAATTTTATTTAAAAAGATGTATACATATTTTCAGTGAAGACGGAACAGGACCGTACTTAGCAAAATTCCTGAAGTACAGTTCATTATCAAAACCTAATAAAAATATTAAGTGTTCTACATGGTTGGATAGGGAAAAAATTGGGATTTCAAAAACGAAATAAAAAGCACAGGTCTGTATTAAAAAAAATAGTTGAGGGTGGCACTTCAAAGACGAAACGTTGTTTTACAAAATTGGATACGCTATGTTAAGTTGTACTTGCCCTTCAATAAAAAAAGCTTAATAAATTTTTTTCTATTTTTCAAAATTAAGGTGTTAATTAAATAAAACGTCAATTTCTGTTTTCCCCAAATATCTCTGAAACCGGACCTGTTATTTTAATTTTGAAAAAACCAATCAATTTGTCTTGAAACTACTCATCTTTTTTCCCATATAACCAACTTTGTATCTATAATGGTTTCCGAAATTCCAATAGTGTTCAATTAAATTTGCGCCACCCTGTATATAAAGAAAACTATCTAAAACGGACGTACACAAAGTAAAGTATGATGTATCATATTCAAATTTATAGAATATCAGTTTTATGCATTTCTGGAATAATTTTTTTTTCTAATATTTTAAGTAAAGATACAGAAGTTTTCCTCATTAACACCCTGTAGTTTATAAATAGTGATGGATTGACAGTCAAAAAAAATTACAATGGTGAAGGTCTAACTTGAGAATGAACTTAGTATATGAAATAAAAAAAAACGGAGCAACAATTTATTTAATTTTTAGTGAAAGCACATTCGAAAGTGGTAATTCTATCGTAGTTTGAGGTAGAGGTACTTTTAATCTTCCAGCTTAACTCGATGCTAAAGTTGTTCACTTTATTTTAATCAGCAGTTTTAAACAAAATTGTATTTTACCATCATCAAATCTAAATAAATGTCCAACTTTAGTAACGAGGTCCTAAAAGTCTATATTAATTCTGGCACTTACGAAAATATTTTCTTCCATCTCCTTAAACGGAAACCTATCAGTTGATCAGTTCATAGGGAAACAATACACTAAATACGGACTATATATAATTTTTTTTCTTTATAAACTACATCTCACTGACAAAGATCGACCGTCTTCCGACAGTCAGTCTAACACTACGATTAATAATTTTGTTTAATGATTTTTCTTTTATGATATGATACGGATATTTTTCTCTAGTAAGCTTTGGGAAAACAATCATTTCCTTACGGTATGATATGGAGGTTCTGCTATAGCAAGTGGATAGGGTGGTTTAACAACATCAATCTAAACTAACACTTTTTGTTAAATCGCTTAAGGTAGATAACCACTGTAACCATCCTGAAAATAAGAGATCAATTATCAATAATGCGTTATCCATTGTCATACATTGGCTGTATCAAACAATTCGATAATCTGCACAAAGGATGTGAAATAAAATCACACAAACTCCCAAGAATAATGACATTAAAAATGTCCTACACTGCACCAGCGTCTGGACTTCAACAACTACTCCTTGGGCTATATGCCCCACCAGGTATTGAATTACGAAAGTCCAGACGTGGTTTGGTGCCCGACCAAGTCGGGGCTTTAACCCAAAAACTTCGATTTTATCAAGAACGAGGCGAGTCGAATTCATTTTCAGACATCCTTTAAAGATAGGATGTCGAGCTTGTCTGCTTCTTACTGATGAGGCACAATAATGCCGAAACCGGTCTAAGAATGGCAAGCTCGACATCCTGTCACTAAAGGATGTCTGAAGATAAATTTGAACCATAAAAATTCCAAAAAAGGACCGTGGGAGTGACAAAACTGCACAAAGGATGTGAAATAAAATCATACAAGAACATTAAAAATGTCCTACACTGCACCAGCGTCTGGACTTCAACAACTACTCCTTGGGCTATATGCCCCACCAGGTATTGAATTACGAAAGTCCAGACGTGGTTTGGTGCCCGACCAAGTCGGGGCTTTAACCCAAAAACTTCGATTTTATCAAGAACGAGGCGAGTCGAATTCATTTTCAGACATCCTTTAAAGATAGGATGTCGAGCTTGTCTGCTTCTTACTGATGAGTCACAATAATGCCGAAACCGGTCTAAGAATGGCAAGCTCGACATCCTGTCACTAAAGGATGTCTGAAGATAAATTTGAACCATAAAAATTCCAAAAAAGGACCGTGGGAGTGACAAAACTGCACAAAGGATGTGAAATAAAATCATACAAGAACATTAAAAATGTCCTACACTGCACCAGCGTCTGGACTTCAACAACTACTCCTTGGGCTATATGCCCCACCAGGTATTGAATTACGAAAGTCCAGACGTGGTTTGGTGCCCGACCAAGTCGGGGCTTTAACCCAAAAACTTCGATTTTATCAAGAACGAGGCGAGTCGAATTCATTTTCAGACATCCTTTAAAGATAGGATGTCGAGCTTGTCTGCTTCTTACTGATGAGGCACAATAATGCCGAAACCGGTCTAAGAATGGCAAGCTCGACATCCTGTCACTAAAGGATGTCTGAAGATAAATTTGAACCATAAAAATTCCAAAAAAGGACCGTGGGAGTGACAAAACTGCACAAAGGATGTGAAATAAAATCATACAAGAACATTAAAAATGTCCTACACTGCACCAGCGTCTGGACTTCAACAACTACTCCTTGGGCTATATGCCCCACCAGGTATTGAATTACGAAAGTCCAGACGTGGTTTGGTGCCCGACCAAGTCGGGGCTTTAACCCAAAAACTTCGATTTTATCAAGAACGAGGCGAGTCGAATTCATTTTCAGACATCCTTTAAAGATAGGATGTCGAGCTTGTCTGCTTCTTACTGATGAGTCACAATAATGCCGAAACCGGTCTAAGAATGGCAAGCTCGACATCCTGTCACTAAAGGATGTCTGAAGATGAATTTGAACCATAAAAATTCCAAAAAAGGACCGTGGGAGTGACAAAACTGCACAAAGGATGTGAAATAAAATCATACAAGAACATTAAAAATGTCCTACACTGCACCAGCGTCTGGACTTCAACAACTACTCCTTGGGCTATATGCCCCACCAGGTATTGAATTACGAAAGTCCAGACGTGGTTTGGTGCCCGACCAAGTCGGGGCTTTAACCCAAAAACTTCGATTTTATCAAGAACGAGGCGAGTCGAATTCATTTTCAGACATCCTTTAAAGATAGGATGTCGAGCTTGTCTGCTTCTTACTGATGAGGCACAATAATGCCGAAACCGGTCTAAGAATGGCAAGCTCGACATCCTGTCACTAAAGGATGTCTGAAGATAAATTTGAACCATAAAAATTCCAAAAAAGGACCGTGGGAGTGACAAAACTGCACAAAGGATGTGAAATAAAATCATACAAGAACATTAAAAATGTCCTACACTGCACCAGCGTCTGGACTTCAACAACTACTCCTTGGGCTATATGCCCCACCAGGTATTGAATTACGAAAGTCCAGACGTGGTTTGGTGCCCGACCAAGTCGGGGCTTTAACCCAAAAACTTCGATTTTATCAAGAACGAGGCGAGTCGAATTCATTTTCAGACATCCTTTAAAGATAGGATGTCGAGCTTGTCTGCTTCTTACTGATGAGGCACAATAATGCCGAAACCGGTCTAAGAATGGCAAGCTCGACATCCTGTCACTAAAGGATGTCTGAAGATAAATTTGAACCATAAAAATTCCAAAAAAGGACCGTGGGAGTGACAAAACTGCACAAAGGATGTGAAATAAAATCATACAAGAACATTAAAAATGTCCTACACTGCACCAGCGTCTGGACTTCAACAACTACTCCTTGGGCTATATGCCCCACCAGGTATTGAATTACGAAAGTCCAGACGTGGTTTGGTGCCCGACCAAGTCGGGGCTTTAACCCAAAAACTTCGATTTTATCAAGAACGAGGCGAGTCGAATTCATTTTCAGACATCCTTTAAAGATAGGATGTCGAGCTTGTCTGCTTCTTACTGATGAGGCACAATAATGCCGAAACCGGTCTAAGAATGGCAAGCTCGACATCCTGTCACTAAAGGATGTCTGAAGATAAATTTGAACCATAAAAATTCCAAAAAAGGACCGTGGGAGTGACAAAACTGCACAAAGGATGTGAAATAAAATCATACAAGAACATTAAAAATGTCCTACACTGCACCAGCGTCTGGACTTCAACAACTACTCCTTGGGCTATATGCCCCACCAGGTATTGAATTACGAAAGTCCAGACGTGGTTTGGTGCCCGACCAAGTCGGGGCTTTAACCCAAAAACTTCGATTTTATCAAGAACGAGGCGAGTCGAATTCATTTTCAGACATCCTTTAAAGATAGGATGTCGAGCTTGTCTGCTTCTTACTGATGAGGCACAATAATGCCGAAACCGGTCTAAGAATGGCAAGCTCGACATCCTGTCACTAAAGGATGTCTGAAGATAAATTTGAACCATAAAAATTCCAAAAAAGGACCGTGGGAGTGACAAAACTGCACAAAGGATGTGAAATAAAATCATACAAGAACATTAAAAATGTCCTACACTGCACCAGCGTCTGGACTTCAACAACTACTCCTTGGGCTATATGCCCCACCAGGTATTGAATTACGAAAGTCCAGACGTGGTTTGGTGCCCGACCAAGTCGGGGCTTTAACCCAAAAACTTCGATTTTATCAAGAACGAGGCGAGTCGAATTCATTTTCAGACATCCTTTAAAGATAGGATGTCGAGCTTGTCTGCTTCTTACTGATGAGGCACAATAATGCCGAAACCGGTCTAAGAATGGCAAGCTCGACATCCTGTCACTAAAGGATGTCTGAAGATAAATTTGAACCATAAAAATTCCAAAAAAGGACCGTGGGAGTGACAAAACTGCACAAAGGATGTGAAATAAAATCATACAAGAACATTAAAAATGTCCTACACTGCACCAGCGTCTGGACTTCAACAACTACTCCTTGGGCTATATGCCCCACCAGGTATTGAATTACGAAAGTCCAGACGTGGTTTGGTGCCCGACCAAGTCGGGGCTTTAACCCAAAAACTTCGATTTTATCAAGAACGAGGCGAGTCGAATTCATTTTCAGACATCCTTTAAAGATAGGATGTCGAGCTTGTCTACTTCTTACTGATGAGGCACAATAATGCCGAAACCGGTCTAAGAATGGCAAGCTCGACATCCTGTCACTAAAGGATGTCTGAAGATGAATTTGAACCATAAAAATTCCAAAAAAGGACCGTGGGAGTGACAAAACTGCACAAAGGATGTGATTTTATTACACAGACAAGGAACTTACAGATTATAAAAGAGAGTGGTTTGGTTCACTTACAGTAAATGAAGTGTCAAAAATTGCAGGCCGATGAGTTCGAGATGTACCGGCACTACGTGTATATGTATAATCGGGCACCATCTTATAGGTAATAGGTCTTGCAGCTGGATCTGGGAACGATAAAAGTCCCGGTCTAGGAGTATTTTCTTCGATATTTCCATAATCAGGTTCGTCAGACATATATGCGTAATCGTCAGTGACATAACTGAAAAAATAAATACAGATTTAAGTTAGTAACTGAATTTATTTGACACGACTTCAGAAAATCGTCTATAACTTTCTTTAAAAATTTCTTAGGATTTCGGGACTATTGAAATTTGATGATTAAAATATGGCATTGAAGGAGAATGAGTATCTCGTGATTATCATAATGGCAAATAGAGTAAAATTGAATTTCCAGTGAAATATTTGTACATCGCTTTAGCTTTTAATGAGGTATATACGTATTGACCCAAAAAAAAACCTTTGTGAAACTGAATACCAAAAAGAAAGTGCTAAAAATGTAATATCTTCCTTTGTGAATCACCGGAATAAAAATAAAATGAATTTATTGCCAAATCACAAAGGTCGCTCTTATTTAAAACGAAACACATTTCAAAGCAACCGACTTTCGAAAGTATTCTTAATAAACTGATTACAATTCTCGAATTATTTGATTAAACAATTGGAAAGAGAGATTTGCATGTTTTCCAGCTTCATGAAATTCGTTAAGAACTTTCGGAAACCCTCGCAATTCATTCTACAAATGATTTTCCGGCCTTTTATTAACGCATTGTTCCGCAGCTTTGTCGGAAAGTTCAAAAAGTTTTTCACAAAAAACTTTTTTTATTTCTTTTACTCGGATTCGTTCTGTTTTTTTAGCAGAAGAAAAAGTTCTAAAATTTAATGACAAGTGTCTGAAACACATTCGATTGCTCAAATTAACAAATACCTATCTTTCTGGTAATAAAAGACTCGATTTTAGGACAACGGCGGCTTCAAGGGATGGGCAGTAGGGGCAATTGCCCCCCTCCAAAAGTCCGGCAATGAGAGTATATTTCTCATATCTGCGTAAACCAAATTTTAATTTTTTTGAATTTTTCTTTGTAGATTCTAGGTCCATTTATATCCTAAAAACTCAATTTTCCCCTCAAAAATGGCCCACACTTTTTTTTTCGGTAATTTTGACATTGCCAATCGTTTCCTATAAAAATTCATCCTGCGTAAACCAAATTTTAATTTTTTTGCAGATTCTGGGTCCATTTATATCCTAAAAAACTCATTTTTTCCCTAAAAAATAGCCCAAACATTTTGTTTCTGTAATTTTGGCATTGCCAATCGTTTCTTAGACAAAATTCATTTTGCATAAACCAAAATTTAATTTTTTTGAATTTTTTTTGTAGATTCTAGGTCCATTTATATCCTAAAAACTAACTTTTCCCCCAAAAATGGCCCAAACATTTTTTTCGGTAATTTTGACATTGCCAATCGTTTCCTATACAAAATTCATTCTGCGTAAACCAAATTTTAATTTTTTTGTAGATTCTAGGTCCATTTATATCTTAAAAAACTCACTTTTCCCTCAAAAATGGCCCAAACATTTTTTTTTCGGTAATTTTTACATTACCAATCGTTTGCTATAAAAATTCATCCTGCGTAAACCAAATTTTAATTTTTTTGCAGATTCTAGGTCCATTTATATCCTAAAAAACTCACTTTTTCCCTCAAAAATAGCCCAAACATTTTGTTTCGGTAATTTTGGCATTGACAATCGTTTCTTAGCCAAAATTCATTTTGCTTAAACCAAATTTTAATTTTTTTGATTTTTTTTGTAGATTCTAGGTCCATTTATATCCTAAAAAACTCCCTTTTTGCCTCAAAAATGGCCCAAAGATTTTTTATCGGTAATTTTGGCATTGCCAATCGTTTCCTATACAAAATTCATTCTGCGTAAACCAAATTTTAATTTTTTTGTAGATTCTAGGTCCATTTATATCCCAAAAAGCTCACTTTTCCCTCAAAAATGGCCCAAACATTTTTTTTTTCGGTAATTTTGACATTGCCAATCGTTTCTTACACAAAATTCATTCTGCGTAAACCAAATTTTATTTTTTTTGAATTGTTTTGTAGATTCTAGGTCCATTTATATCAACAAACCCAAATATTAAACTTTTATATATATTGTCTTGTTTTAAAAAACATAAGAAATTTAAAAATTTATTTATTTATAATTTTGAAACTCTAGGGCTTGGATTCCTAATAATAATATATAATTTTTTTTTAAATTAAACTTTATTTTTAAAAAGAAAACAAATGGAAACAATTAAATTTATACTCTAAAAAAAAATAAACAAAATTTATAATTTAAAATGACCCTATTTAAAAAAATTCAAAAAATATGTCACCCTTTTTATAGAAATAATCTGAAGTTGTTTATTAAAAATTTTGTCCCTATATCCAAATAAATCAGACAATCACTACTAGACAAAAAAATTAACAAAAAAAACTATTGTTACTTATCTTCTTGTCCTTCCCACCTTTTTTTATCTCCCCTCTTATTTCCTGACTGGAATTCCGACCTTGATTCCCTCGACTACTTCCAACTTTCCACCTTTCACGCCTTTTTTTTCAAATCTCTACTCAACTTCTATCTCCTGACTAGAATTGTGACTTTGACTCCCTCGACTTCTTCCAACTCTCCACCTTTCACGCTTTTTTTTTTAAATCTCCACTCAACCTCTACTACTTCGTAAATAATTTATTTATTATTTACTAATAAACTTCAATTCTCTTTTTCCTATTTCCAGAAAAAAATTTCTTTTTACTTTTTAAAAAAATCTGACTTTTTTTAATTTCTTTGACAACAACCTTTTCTCTTCTCTGCCCTCCAACAACCAACCCTCTTTTTTTTTTCTTACTCGATTTCCAATTTTTTTTTATATCTTTAAAAATTGACATTTCTAATTTTATTGGTTACAGTCTGATTCTTTTCCCTTATCTTTAACTGTCTAACCTAACTGTAATTTATTTTTATGTTTTATTATTAAAATAGGATCATTTTACTACACTATTATAAACTAATTTCTATACATCTACAATTAAACAACCTCAGATTACATATATAACCCTAACATCCGACGACGTTGCCCCCCACAAATCTCTGGTCCCTTGTTTTAGGAAAGGTGGTACAGCAAACGCCATGAGCGTTAAATTTTTATTAAGAGCGATAAATAAAGGCAACTAAGTCCTTGCTGGCTGAATAACTAACATGTCTATGCCAAAAAAAGTTCTTAAAAGATTTTTTGTCGGTACCCTTCGCATTAGAGAATAAAATCCTCTAAATATGTACATTTTCCACTCAAGTATGGCCTAAAATGCAATATTTTAATATAAAAATATTCAAATTGCAATTTTAACCGATCTTATCTACAAACTCAGTCGGTTAATGTCGCTACCGTTCTCATCACATTGACCTTACACGTGTAGTGCTGGTTGCCTATATGTGATGTTGACACGGAAAGCGTCCTTTTTTTTTTGAAATTTGAATTGTGTTAATGGTGTGTAAACAAAGTTTGAAAAGTCCAGGTAAATGAAATATAATTCATTTTTTTATTACAGATTGTGTAATAATTGAGTCTTCTTGGAGTGGTTCCTATATTTAGAAGTTTAATGTCGCTACCGTTCTCATCACATTGACCTTACACGTGTAGTGCTGGTTGCCTACATGTGATGTTGACACGGAAAGCGTCCTTTTTTTTTGAAATTTGAATTGTGTTAATGGTGTGTAAACAAAGTTTGAAAAGTCCAGGTAAATGAAATATAATTCATTTTTTTATTACAGATTGTGTAATAATTGAGTCTTCTTGGAGTGGTTCCTATATTTAGAAGTTTTTAAAAACGAAAATGAGGAATACAGCGATGCGAAGAAAATTTTTTGGTTATGTGGTAAGCAAATTTTTGTAACCTTCCTATATTTCACCGAATGTATTTAAGGGAAAACAGTTTTTTTATAAGATGAGGCCTCCAAAGCTATTTGTTTTTAATTTATAAAGTTTTAAAGTTACTTAATGACAATTTTGTCGTCACAAACATTCATTCACTGCTATGGGTTTTTTTCCATCAATTCGGGTGAAAATTACCGTGAAAAATAAAGAATGAGAAAGAAATTTTTGTATATATATGTAATACGTTAAAATTTACTATTTGAAAAGCCTTATTTTCTTGATTTAGTGGCGTCGAATTCCTTATAAAATGTTTCTAAGATTTAATCCGTGTTTATATTGGGAGGGGAGGTACTTACGGTTGGGTCCTGGGTTTTCCGTTGGTAGCCAAATCTTTAAGAGCCGCCGCCCTGGCCGCCGCTTCTTCCGCCGCTCTTTGTTGTTCCAATTCGCGAGCTCTTTCGGTCTTAATTAATTCCTGGAAACAAAATAGACGTTTCATTAAATAAAATTGAGACCTTTAATTGAAGTGATATTTCGTCAAAAGCGCAAACCGTCCGAGGCTTTTATCGTTGCTTACTCTCGCCGAAAAATCTTCCTCGGATATCTTTAAATTTTAATTAAAAAGATAAATCGTTCCTGTGCCTATTGCCCGATTAAATTTCTTTTCAAATAACTACTCGTTGTTTTACCCGTGTTTCGCGTTCTTTAGAAAGACGTCCATATTTTCATTAAAAAAATAAGAGTTTGGAAATATTTTCAATCAATTTTTTACCATATTTTACGTCTAATGAGAAATGACACAAAACCAAAACAAAGTTTACTGAAATCCACCACAGTGGCGGATCCAGGGGGGCTCAAGAAATGGCTCTGAATCCGCCACTGATCCACCTTAAAAATAAATAGTTTAAATCAAAAAAATTACAGTGTGTTTGGGACATAAAAAGGTAAGTTTTCACCAAATTTCGTCAAAAAAAAATGTTTTTTGTAAAAGATAAAAATAAAAAACCAAAAACTTGGTTATTTGAATTTTTCACATAAATTTTGAGGTTATGTGAAAAAAGTGTAAATACAAAAGTTGTAGATCTTTTTATTACCTACAACTTTGCCATTTAACTTTTTTCCATAGGACTTGTAGTTTTGCCGGAAATCGAGAAATCGAGAAAAACTCCCCCCTTCCACTTCCCAACCTCAGAACCTATCATTTTTGTCATATTCTCTTCCTTTTCCAACGAATTTCATCCTCCTAGCAGTATTATTGTGTATTTCGTAACCAATAATGTATAATGTGGAGTTACTAGTTTTAAAAAAGCCCTGAGGAAGGCCTAATAAAAGGCCGAAACGTCGGCAATTTTTAATCAAGAAGTTTGATTTTTGTCCTAAACCTCAAAAACGACCATCTGTTAATATCGATACTTGTAAAAGATAAAAATAAAAAACCAAAAACTTGGTTATTTGAATTTTTCACATAAATTTTGAGGTTATGTGAAAAAAGTGTAAATACAAAAGTTGTAGATCTTTTTATTACCTACAACTTTGCCATTTAACTTTTTTCCGTAGGACTTGTAGTTTTGCCGGAAATCGAGATAAACAGTTTTTTACCCTTAAAAACTCACACCCTTCCACTTCCCGACCTCAGATCGCCCGTAAATGATTTTTCCTTTCATTTTTGTTATATCCTCTTCCATTTCCAATTCTACTATTATTTTCAAAAATTATATACTTTGGTCTAAAAATAAAATCGGCCCGGTCCTGTACAACCAACCCCGTTCATTGTTGTAAAAATAGTAAAATTCCCATCTATGTCCTTTTTCAGGAGCGATGAATGAAAAAGATCGCATCACAATGAACTCTCACAAATATTCTCTTATCTTTCTGTGGATTCTTTCCATTTTTTCTTGCTTTTGTTGCCAAAGCGTAGTATTTACTTTTTTTTTTTTCAATTTTTCGTATCTACCATTAAAAGCGTGGAAAAGGTGAAAAACATGAGATTGTCTGTTAGCGTGTGGGTTAAATAAAATTTTAGGAAGCCGTCAAAGACATTAGATTAACTTAAGAGGGTTTCAAAATAAGATATTTATTTGTTACGAAGGAATACATAAAAATATTTATGAGATGGCCTTCAACTTTAACTTCGCGATCAGATTTATATATCTACCTGAGGCAAGTAGTGCAATATTTTATTTCCTAAAAAAGGGATGATTCGAATTCACCAGGAGCAATATAGTTAAGTATACAGATCACGGATTGAGGCGAACATCTGGCGACAAAAAAAAAATATGGAAGGGTTTGTTGGAGTTTTAAAAAATACACGGTTTTCGGATGTCAGAGACATGCGTAGTTGATGTGTATGTATGGGGTTGTTAATGACAAAGGATGTGCGAAAAATATCGACACGTATCAAAAAAATAAAATATCCATTCTGTTTCGCATCGTTCAAAAAGTATCGATATTAACAGATGGTCGTTTTTGAGGTTTAGGACAAAAATCAAACTTCTTGATTAAAAATTGCCGACGTTTCGGCCTTTTATTAGGCCTTCCTCAGGGCTTTTTTAAAACTAGTAACTCCACATTATACATTATTGGTTACGAAATACACAATAATACTGCTAGGAGGATGAAACTCATTGGAAAAGGAAGAGAATATGACAAAAATGATAGGTTCTGAGGTTGGGAAGTGGAAGGGGGGAGTTTTTCTCGATTTCTCGATTTCCGGCAAAACTACAAGTCCTATGGAAAAAAGTTAAACAGCAAAGTTGTAGGTAATAAAAAGATCTGCAACTTTTATATTTACACTTTTTTCACATAACCTCAAAGTTTATGTGAAAAATTCAAATAACCAAATTTTTGGGTTTTTATTTTTATCTTTTACAAAAAAAAGTTTTTTTTTCACGAAATTTGGTGAAAACTTACTTTTTTATGTTCCAAACACACTGTAA
Source organism: Crepidodera aurea (assembly GCA_949320105.2). NCBI lineage: Eukaryota > Metazoa > Arthropoda > Insecta > Coleoptera > Chrysomelidae > Crepidodera > Crepidodera aurea. The sequence continues at coordinate 15,027,970 of OX439478.2, forward strand.
TTTTTTTGTTTTAAAATATTTATTTTTTTAACCTTATTTTGACTTAATATCAAAAAAGCAGTCTAATTTTCAATCGAAAATTCTCACGTCAAAATATCTGCTTTTTTAAAAAACTCGGCGGGCTTTTTGTTCGTTGAAATCTCTACTTTTTGATGGTATAAAAAAAAATATACATTACTTTGGTAAATGTTCTCAAAAAATGCAAATAAGAAACGAAGAAAACTACGTATTTCTTTTTTAAATCATCATGTACAAATTTGAGCTATTTATTTAAATTTATAGTTTAATTACTCTTTTGTTTATCAATGTAACACGCAATCTTACGTTTTTCGAGTAATTAAAGTATACATTTTAATAAATAGCTCAAAATTGTACGTGATGATTAAAAAAAAAGAAATTCGGAGTTTTCTTCGTTTCTTATTTGCATTTACCATAGTAATCTATTTTATCAAAAAGTAGAGATTTCAACGAACAAAAAGCCCGCCGAGTTTTTTAAAAAAAGCAGATATTTTGATGTGAGAATTTTCGATTGAAAATTAGACTGCTATTTCGATATTAAGTCAAAATAAGGTTAAAAAAATAAATATTTTAAAACAAAAAAATTACAGTGTGTTTGGGACATAAAAATGTAAGTTTTCACCAAATTTCGTGAAAAAAATTTTTTTTTGTAAAAGATAAAAATAAAAAACTTGGTTATTTCAATTTTTCACATAGATTTTGAGGTTATGTGAAAAAAGTGTAAATATAAAAGTTGTAGATCTTTTTATTATCTACAACTTTGCTATTTAACTTTTTTCCATTGGACTTGTAGTTTTGCCGGAAATCGAGATAAACAGTTTTCTACCCTTAAAAACTCCCCCCTTCACTTCCCGACCCCAGATCGCCGTAAATTATTTTTCATTTCACTATTATTTTATTTAACTTTTGACCATTTTCAAAGGCATCTGCCCTGGCCTATACACTTTAAAACTTAACATAAAAATAATACAATTTGAATACCACAACCGCAACTGATTGATACATTCGATGGTTTCGCTTAGGTTTAAATTGTATTATTTTTATTTTTATGTTAAGTTTTTAAGTGTAGTATTGTTGTGTATTTCGTAACCAATAATATGTATAATGTGGAGTTACTAGTTTTAAGGGACGACGAAAACTTCTAGTTTTAAAAAAGCCCTAATAAAAGGCCGAAACGTCGGCAATTTTTAATTAAGAAGTTTAATTTTTGTCCTAAACCTCAAAAACGACCATCTGTTAATTGTTAACGTTAGGACGCTAATTTATCAACTAGTATCGATATTGTTTAGTATCGATATGAAAGATTTGATGATACAAAAAATATTGAAAGCTAGTTTCGGTCTTGCAGGACCATCATCAGGGCTAGACATTGCGAACTAAATCCTATTGAGCTGGTGAGGACGCAGCTAAAGGGATTTTTGGGGGCTGTAAATAATGTAAAAACTTGAAGAAAACTCTTTGGAAATGTTGGTTGCGAAAATTAATCGTTTGGATCTGATTTGTAGACAGGGTATTTTTAAAAAAGGCGAACAACAAAACAATTTTAATTTTTAATTCATTTCGGAAGCTCATAGTGGTTTGTATTTTAATTTCTCTCCCTTTCCACTGGATTAAAACCACTTAGTTGTTAAAAAAGTTTTTTTATTGACGTTTCGGCTTTCCAGATCGAAAGCCGTTATCAAAATGACATAAAATAAATAAATTTACTAGAAACAGAACACTTGATAATCTTGCAAAAATATGACATCAACATAGTATACATAGAATAAGATTTTGAGATTGAAGATGTCAAAATCTGTTTCAATCATATTTTTGTGACGTTTCTGGGAACGAATTTTTGAAAGGATAGCGCATTTGCATATTATAAGAGAATTTATACTTCGTCATAAATGAAGTTTTCTTATAATATGCAAATGCGCTATCCTTTCAAAAATTCGTTCCCAGAAACGTCACAAAAATATGATTGAAACAGATTTTGACATCTTCAATCTCAAAATCTTATTCTATGTACACTATGTTGATGTCATATTTTTGCAAGATTATCAAGTGTTCTGTTTCTAGTAAATTTATTTATTTTATGTCATTTTGATAACGGCTTTCGATCTGGAAAGCCGAAACGTCAATAAAAAAACTTTTTTAACAACTAAGTGGTTTTAATCCAGTGGAAAGAGAGAGAAATTTTAATTTCTGTTGTATGTTTTTGTACCTCAGGTGAAGGTAGTTTAGCGAAATAATAGAAACAACTGCGCCTTTTGAAAGTGTTTACAAGTTCAAGTTTAACCAAACCGCAATTCTCTGAATATCAAAATATTTAATAAGATTCGTCGCTTGTCGTTCTCGAGCTAGTTTTTCGCCAGAATATACCGCGCGCTGCTTTTCAAATAACTTTTCTAAACTTTCCGAAACTCTCTGCGGGCAAAACCCACGTACTTATGTAACAAAACCATTTCAAATTTGAATTGCGAATCAAATTAGGGCGTTTTTATTAGTTTCAAAGGTGGATCTTCAACAAAACTTATCATTATTATTTTAATAATAATATGTCGGCTTTTAAAGTAGTCTCATTGTAAATTGTCTCTAACGTGGACCGATAATTGGTTTTGTGTGAATTGTGATCCACGTGACGTTTTTTTTTTTGAAAGATATTGGGAATCACCTGCTGCCCGTTACTATCCAATATCGGTGAATAAATAACAGTTCGTGATATATCACTAATTTGTATCTACTAATAAAGGTGGTCTCACTCATCGATTTCTGAACACATCAGTTTCATATTATTTACTCTCAAAGGTTTCGTTGACCGTAGTCATTAATCTTCGTAGAAAAATATGACGAAAATATACGATAAAACTTCCACGATTCACAACTTCATAAAAGTATTTTATGTGGTCCCGAAATTCTGAATAAACCAGATGTTAAGCTCTATATTGGATACTATTATGATGTTTAGAAATGAAAAGGGAATTCATGAATTCACACGTTAAAGGCCAAGGGTGAGAAAGCCGAAATAAAAAAACCAGAACCGTCCGCAGGGCACAATAATGCCGAAACCGGTCTAAGAATGACGGTTCTTTGAATATAGCCTCCGACTGGACTGTTGTAATTCAATGCCTGTGGGGGTATTTGCCCCAGGAGTAGTTGTTTTCAGTCCAATCGTGGTGCAACCAATATCTAATTTTATATTAGATTTTTTGTGGTACCGACTTCGAAGTTTTGATTTTTCTTTGAAATAAATAAGTGTTCAGGGATATCAGAAGAATATATTTCCAAAAATAGCGATGTGGGGGAAGTACTGCGGTTGTCAGTTAGCTTATTAGTAACTATCCGTCGCTATGGGATCTAAAAAGCAAATAATTAAAGTTTAATCATTCCGAAATTAATATACAAATAAAAATGTAAAACTGCCGGTTTTGATTATACAATGGGGAACAGAAAAATAAACGGATATACAGAAAATTAATTTTTGGAGAACTTTAAAAATGTTTTAACGGTTCATAAAAACTGCGCTGCCCAAACTTTTACATACATGATATTGTTTTTCCGAGCAACCAGAGAAAATGACGTCATTTTAAATATTTATATTGTCACCACTATTTGAGAAATATATTCATTGAAATAATTAATGATTGTAATTACTCAAATATGTTTACTCTCTATCAGAACTTTAAAGTGTATTGTCAAAGTCTTTGCCACGTAATAGAAACGGTTCTATAACGTGGCGGTGACTAAAATGGGGAACACTTTCTTTGTTTACTGCGCATGTATTTTTGATTTGTAGTTCGTTCTCTGTCCTGCATATTCTTTCTTGTTTTTTAAATAGCGCCTTTATTTTTCTAATCCTGGCTGCAAATGTCTGCGTTTAGAAAATTAAACTTTAAAGTGATTTTTGTGTAACGTGGCGAGAATTACTGCAATCATATAATCAAGTTTCGCCACTTTAAAGGTATATTAATGGTTCCCAAAACGACACTAAAACTATCACGCACACTTTAAGATCATTGCCACTTCTAAGTGGTATTTAAGTGATATGGTTTGGTGGCCGTAACTATTATTTACCACTTTATTGTTTCTGCAACTTTGAGGTAGTCTCGCTTAGTTGTTATAACGTTTCAAACATCTTCAGTAGATTTAGTGATTATTACCTAATAGCCACCAAATCTAAGTTGCGATATCAGTTTCTGTCACTATAATGCTACTTGGGATAGTAATAGTAAAAAGAGAAAAGACTGCTTTTATGCAACTTGTTTTTATTTTCAGGTGAAAGTGTTTGTTCGTTAATATTTTCGCGTAAAGGTAGGAGTATGTGTGAATTTAAAGTAAAATTAATATTAAAACGTTTGTGTATTGATGTAAATCTATTTGGCTTAATAAATTGGAAGAAGAAAGAAAAATGAAGACGATTTACATCACAAAATGTCAACTACAGCGTATTGCACATGCAACTGTCAGTTGAATTGGCGGATTTTAATTATTATTTTATTTTATTGTTTTGAAGTACGTAAGAAACTCAATTAGTGAATTAATTTGAAAAGCGAATTTTCTATCAAAAACATACAAAGTTAATTATTTATTTCACAATATGTCAACTGCAGTGGATAGCACAACTGTCAGTTAAATTGGCGGATATTAATTAATTTAAAAAAAAACAATATTTTTGGAGTACGTAAGAAGTTCAATTAATCAATTAATTTGAAAAGCGAATTTTCTATCAAACACAGACCGTGGCAGGAATTCTAAAAAATATGAGATAGAATCTTTGTTTTAGACGACAATATTTTTTTTCTTTTGAGTTAGGAATTTAGGAATTTTATATTTGAGTTTTGGAAACACATCATTTATTAAGCCATTAGTTATACTCAAAATACAACAATTTTTCTCTAGTTTCTATTATTTTGGTGTAAATGAGGTATCAGTTTAATAAACCATTTTATCTACTAATGTCAAATAATAAACCAAAAACCAAACCGGAATTTGACATTCATTATTCAATTGGTTAAACAGCGTTGAATAATGAAAATTCAACACTTTTAATAACCAATAATCACAGGGCAACTAAATTTAACCATTCAAGATCAAGTACACAATTACATTTACTCTGCAGCACGACCTTTAATTTATACGTCAATGTCAAATTAAATTAATGCCAATAAAAATCATTCACTAAAAACTTTGACATCAAATAATTTATTATAAATAAGAATTAGTATTTATATTCGTATAATAGTTTCTTTAGCATTTAAAAATGTTTTGTTCTTGGTTTGATTTAATAAATATTTCTTAGGTATAAATTATCTATTCTCGACATTAGTAGATAACATAACATAGTTTTGTGAATAAAAGAGTCACTAATTTTCTCCGGTACAATAAATACATTTGACGCAGAGAACTTGTCTGAGTCAATGCATGTAACATGTATGTAGTCAAGGTATATGATATACAGGGTGTATCATATTGTGTGATACGTGGATTATATTGTTGATATAAAAAAAATGATTAAGCCTATTGTAATCGTTCTCATTGTAATGGTTTTACTTTTTCTGGGTCATTAAAATACTATTTAAATAATGATTTTAGTCCAAAAATTCGCAAAGTTCGCAAAAACGGTTTTTCGTGAATGAAAAACAAAGTATAACTCCAAAAAAAAAAGTAAATGTGAAAGTTGTAGATAATAAAAATATCTTTCGATTCATTTTTTATAAGTCTCGATCGAGATGTAAATTATCGAGATATATCGAAAAAACCGTCCAAAATCACATTATTTTGGTTTTGCTATAGCTTTATCAAATTTAAATAAATTTATTTGATACTTGACAAAACTATAGCTCGTGTCTTGTAGAATATGTACGTATTTCAAATTTTTTAAAATATTTATTACTTTTCGAGATATTTCGATTTTTCGGAAAAAAGGCGCTTGCGAAAATCGGCTACCTTAAGCTTATTTTTTTCGAAAAGACTTGTACTTTCATCCTATAAAAAGTTTATAGCAATTTTTTAAATTTTAAGTACCAGAAAATGACTTTGAAAATTTGGTTTTTTTCGATCGCTATTTTTAACTGTATCTTTTTCAATTTTAATTGTGACGTTACAAAAAAACCAAATTTTCATAGTCATGTTTTGGTACTTAAACTTTAAAAAATTGCTATAAGCTTTTTATAGGATGAAAGTACAAGTCTTTCCGAAGAAAATAAGCTCAAGATCGTTATTCTACGAACACTCCTCGAGCAAGAGTAGCCGATTTTCGCAAGCGCCTTTTTTTTCGAAAAATTGAAATATCTCGAAAACTAATAAATATTTAAAAAATTTGAAATACGTAAATATTCTACATGTCATGAGCTATATTTTTGTCAAGTATCAAATAAATTTATTTAAATTTGAAAAAGTTATAGCAAAAACAAAAAAATGCGATTTTGTTGCATCTCGATCGAGACTCATAAAAAATGAATCGAAATATTTTTATTATCTACAACATTCTGCACAAAGAATATGAAATAAAATCACACAAGGACATTAAAAATGTCCTACACTGCACCAGCGTCTGGACTTCAACAACTACTCCTTGGACTATATGCCCCATCAGGTATTGAATTACGAAAATCCAGACGAGGTTTGGTGCCCGACCAAGTCGGGGCTTTAAACCAAAGACTTCGATTTTTTAAAGGAGTTTGCCATTCTTAGACCGGGTTCGGCATTATTGTGCCTCATCAGTAAGAAGCAGGCTAGCTCGACATCCTGATGAGGCACAATAATGCCGAAACCGGTCTAAGAATGGCAAGCTCCTTTAATGACAAAATCGAAGTGTTTGGTTTAAAGCCCCGACTTGGTCGGGCACCAAACCACGTCTGGATTTTCGTAATTCAATACCTGATGGGGCATATAGCCCAAGGAGTAGTTGTTGAAGTCCAGACGCTGGTGCAGTGTAGGACATTTTTAATGTCCTTGTTCTTGGGGAGCTTGTGTGATTTTATTTCACATCCTTTGTGCAGTTTGTCACTCTCATGGTCCTTTTTTGGTATTTTTATGGTTCAAAAAAAATTCCACCTTCGTATATAACATTCTCATTTACTTTTTTTATTGGAGTTATACTTTTTCTTTATTCACGAAAAACCGTTTTTGCGAACTTTGCAAATTTTTTTAGGCAATTTATCTCTCATATTATTATTTTTTTCTCTGTACGACCCTATTTTTTGTTTTCAAGTTGGAATTCTGTCATCACTTCATACCTATTGGTTGGACTATATTATTATTATTTTAATTCTTTCTACATACTCCCAAATTTTTGCATCTAATTCAGAAACAGACATAAGTTGTTGCAAATATAAGTAATCACTATCTGGTAAACAGAGTTTTGTTTTTTACTTGATCAAATAAGGCCAAATCAATTTGTTTTTGGATCGAAAATATAAACCATCTCTAGTATCACGCGATACAAGAGGCTACATTGGCATCTACACCGATGGGTCTAAAACAAATGAGGGGTCAGGCTGTGGAATTTATTCCAGATCCCTGAATCTCAATATAAAATGGGCAATGGGTTCTAATGCCAGTGTAGCTCAAACAGAGCTCACTGCTATCTCAATCGCCGCAAAAGAGACTACCAGTAGGAACATTACTGGTAATAATATTTACATCCTCACGGACAGCAGACAGGCACTACTAGCTCTGGATAGACCACGGATTACATCAGGTCTAGTACTAGAATGTCACCAGGCCCTGATCGAAGCTTGCAACAACAACGTGGTCACGTTAGCTTAGATCAAAGGTCATGGAAAATCAAAAGGCAACCGTGCAGCTGACTCTCTAGCTAAGAAAGCAGCCTCCCAAAAACTTTTGGGACCTGGCACTTTCATAAGCTTATCGGCATCAGCTGTGGCTGACCTACTAAAGAAACACTCCCTTGACAAGTTTAAGGGTAGATGGGACGACGAAACAGGTTGCAAGCTAGCCAAGGAACAGCGAAACAGCCAAAAAATACATGACTATGAACAGACAGAACCTGCGCACAGCCACAGGTATCCTGACTGGCCACTGTCATCTACGAAAACACCTCTACAGGATGGGGTTATCTGACACTCCACTGTAGAAGATGTGAACAGGAAGACGAGACTGTCGAACACATTCTTTGCGAATGCCCGACACTCTCACAAATGAGACATTTTCTTTTCGGCGAGCATGCCAACATGAGGGAGCTACCTTCAGGCGACGTCATCGCCTACTTTAAACAAGTAGGCTGGCTGACGAGCTAGAAGGAAGGCTCAACCTCAGAAGGACGCACAATGGGCCAAATGTGGCCTACGTGCTGTGGGGTGACCCACCCTTCTAGATTTACAGATACAGATCACGCGATACGTATTCAAATAATTTTGAATATCTTTTACATACGGTTTACTTGTATTTTCGGAGATCGGGTCTCTGGGTTGAATGGACAAGGTTCACGAGGCACTGGTCGATGGTACCCTCTAACGTAGGGTATCAAAGGGTTGTATTTATGGAGAAATGACAGTGAGTGTGTGAATTTCGATGTTAGAATGACAGGACGTCGCCGGAAAGAGAAGATTGTCCGGATTATAGTGAAATACGTTAGTGGAAAGAAGAAAGAATAAGACAAGTTTGATGAATGGTGCCATCGTCCAACGCAGACTGGTTAAGATAGAAGAAAAAATTGGTGAGTCATTTAAATTTGTGTTAATTTGATATTGAATTTTTGCATTTTTTGGCATTTGCAGAAAATTGGTGAATACAAAAATTTTTTTTTAATAATTTTTAACTTTTTACTTACTATTTTTCCATTTTTTCTATTTGAATACCAATAGAACGAGAGTATTAAACAAACTGTTATTCTGCTGAGATAGTTTAACAAATTTCGAAAGATAAAATCCACGGAAATTTAATTAAATGGTCATTACTTTTATGCTGTTTTTAATTTTAATCTCAATGCGTACATGTACGTTCGATTTTTGTACAAAGAATGATAAAATGAAGCTTCGATAAATACGGTTTTGAAATGTATGAAGTTAAACTCGTACATTATTAGTTTACCCACGATTCAACAGATCAAAGCGTAAATTTCGTCATTTTAAACCCCATTACGTTTAACTTTAAAAATTACGCCATTCCATCAATTATATTGAAAATTTAAAGTAGGGTTAGCCATATGTGAGTAATAATTATTGAAGGTATGGAAGAAAAAGTCCTTTTTATCTCGCAAGTTATTTATTAGAAGGTGCGACCGGTTTCGGCGATCAAATCGCCATCATCAGGCCCTGCGTGGAAAAATTGTGGAGTTAAAAAGCAAATTTGTTAAGTTACATGTTTTTAAAGAATTTATTTTAATTTAATTTTATTTTATTTCAATAAAGCAAAAACTCACCATAACTTTTCCACGCAGGAATTACCACAGGAACACACCAACAACATAAATAAATAAATAAATTACAATTCTATTTTTAGAAAATAAGGAACGAATTGTACAGGTCCCAATATATTATAAATTTAATTTATATGAATTTAAAGTATTGTTATAAAATTTAAAACTTTTTTAAAAAACAGTCATAAGGACATTTACATACATTTTATCTTTATCAACAAAAGTTTTTATACAAATGAGACGTCATAAAATATTTTAACCAATAGTAAATGATTTGATTTAATATGGGTAATACAGAAAATTAATTAATAGAATGATAAAGTTATCTGTAATAAGATAGATATGTTGTTGGTGTGTTCCTGTGGTAATTCCTGCGTGGAAAAGTTATGGTGAGTTTTAAATAAATTCTTTAAACTTAACAAATTTGCTTTTTAACTCCATAATTTTTACACGCAGGGCCTGATGATGGCGATTTGATCGCCGAAACCGATCGCACCTTCTAATAAATAACTTGTGAGATAAAAAGGACTTTTTCTTCCATACCTTCAATATATGTTTCTAACCGCTCATTTGGAGTTGCATCCCAGAATTATCAAAGGTAATACCACGAGTCCTCCAAATTTTATCAAAGGTAATGCCACAAGTCCTCCAAATTTTATCGATTAAATTTTTGGTTTTCACGAAAACGGCTTTATTTGGAAAAACCACGAAAACAAACTGATTGATAAAATCACGAGTCCGCAGGACGAGTGATTTTATCTTAAATCAGTTTGTTTGAGTGGTTTTGCCTGAAATAAAGGCGTTTGAGTATGGAAACCGAAAATTTGATCTATAAAATTTGACAGGACGAGTGGTATTTTGAAAGATAGATTATTTTTTGAATCATTTTGTGTTAAAAACAGAGAAAGACACTTTACACTCAAAAGTTCGATATTTTCTTTTACATTTAAACTCCAAATATTACAAACGTAATATAAGTTGCCTATCTAGTAGTAGGCATTTAAGATTATTTATTAAGTGTAACGTTTAGACGTTTTGACATTATGTCAGTTTTAAACGAATTTATGGATGGAGCTGTGTTGGGTTTTACAATAAACGAATAAAAACAGGTTAGTTTACAAATATATTTTGAAATTTGGGTATTAACATAGATTTGCAATACATTTTAGTATAATAATAATTGATAAATGTTTACATTTGACATCTCAAAAAGGTAAACACAGTTTAATCAAAAAACATAAACGACGAAGCGGTTTTATCAGTATAAAACACAATGATTGGTTAGGATCCTGAGCTCTTATTGGCTGAAACCACATAATCTGACTGTTTTGACAGATGAAAAAAATAATCGATTAAATTTTTGGTTTTCACGAAAACGGCTTTATTTGGAAAAAACAAACTGATTGATATCTCAAAAAAAAGTAAACCAAAAAAAAATGACCATGCATATACGATAGTTCTTTCATTTTTTAAAGTTTGGTATATAAACACAAAATAATTATTTATTTTATGAAAAAAATAAAAAATTAAAACATCATAAATTTTCTTGCCCCTGTTGCCCCTGCCTAGTTACGGCGCTGTAATTTTTTGATATTATAGCTGTAAAAAAATGTTTTACTATGCTTGATGCTAAAATAAATGGCAAAGTATTTTTTAGCGATTTACAAAACATTCCAAATGAATTATTTTCGATTTAAATCATGGCGTAATAGGAGGTGTGTTGGCGCACTTATTTATTTCACCGTGGTCGAAATATTCATCAATTGAAATGAATTTTCATTAATTGCGCTAGATATTGGTTTGCCCGTAATTACAAAACACTTAATAGAGATAGAGCCTAAACTTTGTAGTGACCAAATCGTGGGTAGTTCAAACCAAAATATATAGTAAACGTAATTTAATCAAAACAAGCAGAACATGATGGCTCGTTCCTGGATTGAGTGTTACTTCAATAGGGCGTACCGTATTTTAATAGCGCTTCAACTTTAATTAAAGTTTAGTTGACATTAAGTGGGAGTGGTTGCCAAAGATAGCTGAGGAATGTATACTTTACCCAAGCTTATTACCTGAAATGTTCATTAATTAAAGTGTAAATTAGTTTAGAAAATATCTCTAATTTTTATTAACGTTCGATAATGAAAAGTACGTACCAAAAAGGGTGGACTACCTGTCACCAAAAAAGGTCCTATAATCCTAGATGTAATTTAAGCACCATTAAAATGTAGCTTATACTCGTTTATTAGAAAAATATACAGGGTGTTTCCAAATGACACTTACAACGTCTGGCTGTAGATACCTCTCGTAAAATTGGACAAAATTATATAAGAAATGAGGGGTCCAACTCGATTACTTTTCGAAAGTTAAAAACAAATAAATGTTTTTATTTAAAAACTTTAAAACGGATTAATATATAAATTTGAAATTTAGCAGGTCGTTTTTAAATGTAAAAAGACATATTTCAGTAAAAAATCATGTTTCATATCTAGATCCAGTGGCGTGTAGTTAGAAGGGTATATCCCCTTTTCCCAACCATTTTCTACGCCCATGGCATTTGAAGCTATTTTTATTTTTTTTGTATTGCTTAATAGTTTTCAAGTAAAAAACGAATAACCTTTACATAACGAAAATCTTGTGGTTTTTAAGATATTTAATGTTTTTATGAAGTCTGTAAGATCTTTTATTAATGAAATAACCAACAATATTTTTCTTGGATTTCTTTAATAATTTTTGTCTTATTTTTTAATAACCACTAGATACCAGACACTAACTGTATCATATAGCTTTCGTTTGTCTTATTATATTTTAATTTTTATTCTTTAAATCTAATTAAGGAGGATATTAATAATATATGAAAGGGAATAAGAGGTTTGATTTGTCTACTGGTTATAAAAAATTAAGAAAAAATTATTAAAGAAATCCAAGAAAAATATTGTTGGTTATTTCATTAATAAAAGATCTTACTTCATAAAAACATTAAATATCTTAAAAACCACAAGATTTTCGGTATGTAAAGGTTATTCGTTTTTTACTTGAAAACTGTTAAGCAATACAAAAAAAATAAAAATAGCTTCAAATACCATGAGCGTAGAAAATGGTTGGGAAAAGGGGATATACTCTTCTAACTGCACGCCACTGGATCTAAATATGAAACATGATTTTTTACTAAAATATGTATTTTTAGATTTAAAAACAACCTGCTAAATTTCAAATTAATATATTAATCCGTTTTAAAGTTTTTAAATAAAAACATTTATTTTTTTTAAACTTTAACGCCCTGTATTCCGAAAAGTAATCGAGTTGGACCCCTCATTCCTTATATCATTTTGTCCAATTTTACGAGAGGTATCTACTGCCAGACGTTGTAAGTGTCATTTGGAAACACCCTGTATACAAGACAACAGTACACTGAGAAATAAAATGTTGCACATTTAAAAAAATGTAGCCTTGTGATTTTACCAGAATTTAGCTTGTTCGCATAAGTTCGTTATTGTCTGGAGTTTTCTTCATATCCTTAATTTTTCCTGTGATTTGGACAGTATTGATTTTCACGTACGTATCTACTCCTAAAGTTTTTCCATGAATATATAAATGGATCGATATATGGAATAAAACTTGGACTGATATTATTGATACCAAGTATAAAACCTTTCGCTGTACGTTGTTTTTTAATAGGTCCTTCCCGTGATTAGTTTTCACTACAAGTGTCTCCATAATGATTTAAAAAATGTATGTGATGTATAGGTACAGTTTACACAAACCAAGTTATTCAACAACTAATTACCTGTTAAATAACTAATTACCTAAAGAAGCGAGGTGATCGTGGGGGTTTTCCTAATGAATTGTTAACAGTCTGGTGCACAAATTTCATCTAAGATTACAGGACCATTTCTATTGGTGGGTAGTCCACCCTTTTGTTGTCCTTGCTGGAAAATTCAACCCACTAAAATCGTCTTTGTCGCCCAAATAATTTAAGATTTTACAATACGGTCATCGCAAAAATATTTCTTTACATTAGAACATTTAGTTTTGAAGTAGTGAAAAAGCGGGAATGTCCCCTTATTCCCAAATTAATTAAAATTTTTAGAAGGTGTCTTAAAGAAAATGTTTCTACATTTTTTATAGTGTCGAAATCGCAGAAATATTAACTTAGAATTGGGGATTTCTACGTCTTTTTACAACTTTCTTTCATACAATAAATGGTACAAGAAAGTCTAAACTTCGACTTTGCCGCCTCCGCACTCATCTCTGGAAAACAATTCGTGATATTAATAAATCAATATTTTTTCATCACTTCTTCAAACTCGCATACTACATTATAAGAGGATAAAAAAAATTATCCGGATAATAGTGATCTTTCTTTAACTAATTTTGGCCTAACTTTGGCAATAAAAACTACAGCTGGGCTTCTTATATATTCTAATTACTTTGCGACATTAATTGAAAAAGTTCTGCTGGACGTAAAACTTTGCTGTATATAAAGACTGAATTATCAACAAAAAAAATACATGCTCGTGTACAAAAATATGTTTTTCATAAAAGTTTTGATTAAAAATGTATGTGGCAGGTATTGATAGAATTTTAACACCCCAACGGCGAGTTTTGTATTCAAGTTTGATTTGTTTTTCTACGATTGAAACTGTCAATCAATTTCCTCTCCTACATAATATGTATTTATTTATCTATCTTTTTACTTTATTTATTTTTTAATTCCCGGTAACGTTAGGCATTCCGTATACTCTTTTATTGTCAGTAATATAACGTTGTCATCATATCGGTCCAGTAAAATTTCCCCAGGTGTGCCCATAGCCTTAATATAAATCAAAATTGCTCCCCTAGAGACTACCTTCGACCGGTGACATATGGCGCGTAACCCATATCTCTCTGTTTGGGGAAATATGACAGACAAACAAGCCAAATGTGGTAATCTTCTTCAATATAGGGTGTTTGGATCAATTACATTTTTTAGGAGATACTTCTATCGTCTAAAGAAGCCCGTTATTTATCTTACATTTTTAAAAGCGATGTTAGAATTTTTCAAAAGACTTTGTAACAAATAGCTCGTTGCTTAAGACGAAATATCTGAGATTAATTAGAATTTCACTTACTTTGAGATGCTGGAAGCTTCCTTGTACCAGTGGGACTCCCACCGTACGAATTCTTCCACCTCCGGGGAGGCGGAAAGTTGTGAGTTTTCTTCTAGGTTCAGCGGGCATCGGCATTCCATACAAGTGCGCTACTTCTTGGAACGCCTTGTATCTTTCGGCGGCGTTTTGTTTTCTCCAATTGGGCGGGTTGTGAATTATCGTACCAAAAATCGGCTGGTCTCTGTAACGGCCTATCTTTTGCCTGAAACAAAAAATAAAATAAATTAAAACGACTTCAGTCTGGAATGTAAGACGGAATTTTCTGGTCTTTGAATTCGGTTGAATCCACTGACCTTAAGGCAAGATTTATTTCAGCAATTAGTTTAAATTTATGACGGAAACATGTAATTGTAGCTGGAAACGTTAAGTTTGATTAATTCGGTTTTGGGTTTCTAACATTCTAGTTTTTCTTGAACATATTTTTAATTATCCACTATGAGCCTCAGAAATGTAAGAAAGATGAGATTCAGCGAGAGAGAACTATCTCTAAAATTGATTCAAAGCTATTTGCATACTCCTAAATTATGTATTCACTTTATACGTATTTTGGGGCTCTGTCGAAATGTTCTAATAACATGGATAACTGTCCGATTTCCAAAAGTGAACATGTAATGGACTTTTGAAAGATTTAGACTGACACTAACGATTCCCATTTACTAATCCTGTTTGCGTGTGTCGGATTTGATCCGTATAAGACCAGAGAAGTTCATGACAGATCAGTACCGGTCTCTACATACTCATGGATGGGATAAATATTAGGGTGGGCCGAAAAAACCTTCTTTTTTTATTTCGAAGTTTCTTAATGTAATAGTTTGTAACGTCTTCAAATAGAGTCTAAAAACATTGTGTTTTAATTTGGTTTAAATCAGTTGATATCTTCCGATCGCGCATAAGCCCCAAAATTTGCCAAAATATAGAAAAATTCACATTTTTACGCATTTTTTGTATCTCAGGAATTAACTTTACATGTGAGTATACTACCCCCTATGGATTTTGAGTCGCTGAATCCAAATCTGGTCTCAGAATTTCTCCTGGACCCCCCTAGCCTAGGGGAAATGCGTGAAATCTTAGAAATTTCAGTATCTGTGAAAGCAATTTCGATCTACGCAAAACAATTATGTTTTCACGTATCTCGAGTCGCTTAGTTCTAATCTCACTGTAGAATTTCCCTAGAGGAAAAAGTGTTAGGCTGAACAAAACTTGTGATTTCTGGAAGGTTCTATTTTTGCGCTAGAAAGCTTATATATTTTCGTATTTTGAGTTCCTGAATTCATATCTGACGTACAAAATGTTCCACAGTACTTCGGAATTTCCCTAGCCTAGGAAAAAACTTAGAAAATTGTGCAAGGAAGTTGTCGAAAATTTCTTAGGTAACTTTAAAAGTTTTTTCATATTTTGTCAAACTTTAGGGCCTATGCGCGATCGGAAGATGTCAAGCGATTTTGATATTTTTTTTCTTTTTTGTAGTCTATATGATTCGCCAGTTTTCCGCGCTACTACAACTTCCAAATAAAAAAAAGGTTTTTTCGGTCCACCCTAATAAATATATCAAAGGGTAGTACAATTTTTAATTTACGTTTAAATTTATCTTTTTCTTTTATTAAGACAATTTCTTCATGCTTCTTATATTCACACTTATGCTTGAGTCAGTTTTAATTGAAAAATTATAATGCAACACGCACTTGAAATTATTAAGAGGATCTATAAAAAATTGGCGCCTCGTGATTCATAATTATGGCCGGCGTTCTCCTTTAATCAAATACCCGTTCCATGTTCAAATAGCCATAACATAGGAACTTTATCAGAGTAGGGTAAACTTGTGTGATTATTATCGAAAGTATTGGGATAATTTACTTCTCTAATTAAACGTAAATGTGATTTATTAACCACTTCTGTGTCGACTCAATTCAGCAATAACAAATTATTAAATGCTTTTAAATGTTTTTTAAAATTTTTAAGATTCCTCATATTAAAATGTTTTTAATTTTTGGGTTTTCTTCGTAAGTTGTTTTCAAAAAATTTACAGCTACATAAAAAACTAACAATTTACTATAGAAACGTCGAAAATTAAAAACATTTTAATAGAAAATGTTTTATTAGCAACGAAGAAGAATATTTAAACGAGCAAAACATTAAGATTTACAGAAATGTAATATTTAGAGTTTATTAAATTGCAACGTAGATTCCATTTCAGCATGCCATGAAAGGCACAAAGCAAATTCCGTCCTTATATAATTAAAAGTTACAATAAGGGCATTCCTACTCCAGTATAGTTAAAACAGGGTGTTCACATACAAGATATTTAGTGACCAAGTCTCGATATAACAAATTCTTGTGGTGAAAAAAATACTACAGGTGTATTTCTCTCTCTTTCCACTGGATTAAAACCACTTAGTTGTTAAAAAAGTTTTTTTATTGACGTTTCGGCTTTCCAGATCGAAAGCCGTTATCAAAATGACATAAAATAAATAAATTTACTAGAAACAGAACACTTGATAATCTTGCAAAAATATGACATCAACATAGTGTACATAGAATAAGATTTTGAGATTGAAGATGTCAAAATCTGTTTCAATCATATTTTTGTGACGTTTCTGGGAACGAATTTTTGAAAGGATAGCGCAGAATTTATACTTCGTCAACCAGATAAAAACTTATGATACTATCCCGATATAGAGGGTATCCTTTTTGCAATTAACTCTTTTTGTAAAATAGGTATCCAAATTTTTGAAATATCAACCGAACAATTAGAAACACATTCGTTATTATTTAAGCATATCAATGCTGCTTCTTTAACTTTGCGGTTATAATTATTCGGTTCTTTTAATAATCTAGTTATAACCGCAAAGTTAAAGAAGCAGCATTGATATGCTTAAATAATAACGAATGTGTTTCTAATTGTTCGGTTGATATTTCAAAAATTTGGATACCTATTTTACAAGAAGAGTTAATTGCAAAAAGGATACCCTCTATATCGGGATAGTATCATAAGTTTTTATCTGGTTTTTTCTTATGATAATATTAATAAGAAAACTTCATTTATGACGAAGTATAAATTCTCTTATAATATGCAAATGCGCTATCCTTTCAAAAATTCGTTCCCAGAAACGTCACAAAAATATGATTGAAACAGATTTTGACATCTTCAATCTCAAAATCTTATTCTATGTACACTATGTTGATGTCATATTTTTGCAAGATTATCAAGTGTTCTGTTTCTAGTAAATTTATTTATTTTATGTCATTTTGATAACGGCTTTCGATCTGGAAAGCCGAAACGTCAATAAAAAAACTTTTTTAACAACTAAGTGGTTTTAATCCAGTGGAAAGAGAGAGAAATTAAAATACAAACCACTATGAGCTTCCGAAATGAACTACAGGTGTAATTTTTATTTCTCCTCGTATAGTAGTATAACCCTTTTCATGTACAAAACGGTTCAAACCGCGAAGAATTTTGAAAATGTGATTAATTTTTTACTAAATTATACATCAGAGGTGGTCGTGGTCACATACCTTTTCACCAAGCTCTTAAAGGAACGAACGGTCGATAGCATACCGTGTTGAAAATAGGATCAAAAGGTCCTCGGTTTTGGAGCCTTTCATTGAAAGAATTAGGCAATTTTGTAGAAACCTAAACATTACAGCGACTATAAATTAAACTTGCGGAATTAGTCTCTGCTAGGGAGAAATTTTTAATTACATTTTCTTTGGAAGAGAGAGAGAGTAAAATTGTATTTGAAACATTTTGGAAACAGTGTTCCCAACACATTTTAAAAATTTGGCGGACGGGTGTAGAGTAACCACCATTTTTTAAATGTGTTCCAACACCTTTTAAAAATTTGGCGGATTATTTTTTTCATCTGTCAAAACAGTCAGATTTTGGGGTTTCAGCCAATAAGAGCACAGGATCCTAACCAATCATTGTGTTTTATACTGATAAAACAGCTTCGTCGTTTTTGTTTTTTGATTAAACTATGTTTACCTTTTTTGAAATGTCAAATGAAAACATTTAACAATTTTTATTATACTAAAATGTGTTGCAAATCAATGTTAATAACCAAATTTCAAAATGTATTTGTAAACTAACCTGTTTTTATTAGTTTATTTCAAATCGCCTTTAACATTTTTACATACCTCACTTCAACACTTTTTGTTCATTAAATTGTAATATTTCTAGGTTCTTTTCGTTAATTACAGCATTTGTAGAATAAAACAATGAATGAAGTTTATACCAGCCCTTTATTAACTAATAAAATTATATACCTTTTCTACATTTGTATGAAGTATATGGTTAAAATGCTAATGAATAACTAACCGTCAAATATCGCTTCAATAGGTCATTTTCTAGCTAAACAGAATTGGAAACAATGAACTTTAGAATTATTGACATTGCATTATTTGTATTGGATAACAACTAATTATTGTTTTAATAAAATGTAAAATTTAATGAAATAACCTATTGAAGTTCATCGAACTGATATTCCTTTATTACAAAATATCAGATTTTGAACACTTAAAATTAATTAAATTAAGAAATACTTCATTTCATTCTTCTTCTTCGCTTTTATTTACGGCGCCGTTCCGCGGGGTAGCCAATCAAAAAATCGCCTTGGTGGCCATGTATGTAAAACTATAACAGCTCATCATGAGGGTTCAATTTAAATTTTCAATATTTGTGTGTAAAGTGTCTTTTGCATAAATGGCTATGTTCTCAAATGATTCAAAAAATAATCCTTTCAAATACGACTCGTCCTCTGAAATTTTATAGATTAAATTTTTGATCTTCATACTCAAACGCCTTTATTTTAGGCAAAACCACTCAAACAAACTGATTTAAGATAAAATCAGTTTGTTTTCGTGGTTTTTCCAAATAAAGCCGTTTTCGTGAAAACCAAAAATTTAATCGATAAAATTTGGAGGACTCGTGGTATTACCTTTGATTATTTTTCAACATAACCTCAAAATGATCGAGAAAATCGCTAAAAACCTTTTTTTTTTTCGATTTTATTTTTATCTCACGCAAAAAAATTTTTTTTTCATGAAACTTGTTGAGAACTTTCTTTTTTGTTTTAAATAAACTGTAATTTTTTCAAAACAAAATATTTATTTTTCGATTTTATACGAATTTAAATTAAAAAATACCTTTCAATCTAGAACAGCGGTTCTCAAATTTTTCAAATTTTGTACCACATTAATATGAAACAAAAATATATCTCAATATTAAAGCTAGAGCCGTTAGTCAAAAACTTGAAAAATATATGTGTTTCTGAATACTAAAGATTAAAACGAAATGTTAAATAGAGCGCAATTTTGTATTCATTTAATTTTTTTCTGTAAAAATTGTACCACTAAAATATTGTAAAGTACCACAGTTTGAGAACCGCTGATCTAGAATGATTGTCTTCTAAAGTTATAGTTTTCTATAGTTTTGCAAGCTTTGATTTTATTATGAAAGTGATATACGTGCTGTATCGCAAACACTTTTATCAAGAATGAGGCGGGTCGAATTCATTTTCAGACAGCCCTTAGAGATGGGATGTCGAGCTAGCCTGAGGAACCATAATTCCGAAACCGGTCTAAGAATGGCAAGCTCCTTTAATAATAAAATCGAAGTTTTTGGTTTAAAGCCCCGACTTGGTCGGGCGCCAAACCACGTCTGGACTTTCGTAATTCAATACCTGGGGGGGGGGGCATATAGTCCAAGGAGTAGTTGTTGAAGTCCAGACGCTGGTGCAGTGTAGGACATTTTTAATGTCTTTGTTCTTGGGAACAAGTGTGATTTTATTTCACAACCTTAGGCAGTTCCTTTTTTGGTATTTTTATGGTTCAAAAAATTCCACCGTCGTTATAGTTTTCTAAAGTAGTGAATTTAGTTTCAAACCACTTTTCTAACATGGCGTTCTGGTTGTCATGATAATTACCGCTTTTTTTTATTACTTTTAAATATAAACTCAACTTTTTCTACAAACCCATTTTCATTGCCCGCGTGTAGTAATATATAATTTAAATTTGAAAATAGAAAATATATACAACTTGTTTTTTTTATCGGTGCCCTATTTTGCTTATTTAAAGTACGCCTCAGCGTGTTTAAATCCAACTTTTAAAAGCGCCCGTGTTTTAAAGTTACCATGGCAACATCAACAAGCCTAAAAACGTGAATATAATTATTGATCTGGCAACGCCAAATAAAATATTACTTCAAATCAAATACTATTAAACGAGCAAGGTTTGTAAAGGTTGGTAAAGAAAATTTTCAATATTTGTGTGTAAAGTGTCTTTTGCATAAATGACTATGTTCTCTGTTTTTAATACAAAATGATTCAAAAAATAATCCTTTCAAATACGACCCGTCCTCTGAAATTTTATAGATTAAATTTTTGATCTTCATACTCAAACGCCTTTATTTTAGGCAAAACCACTCAATCAGTTTGTTTTCGTGGTTTTTCCAAATAAAGCCGTTTTCGTGAAAATCAAAAATTTAATCGATAAAATTTGGAGGACTCGTGGTATTACCTTTGATAAATTACCATATGCTGAATTGGATCTATAAGCCATGCACGTATGCTAGATCTTTTTAAAATTGAACAAAAAAATTACACATGTCGGCGTAAAAGGCAATTCCAATATTACTTCTCCAAGATGTATATGCCAATTTGAAATAAAAAAGAGTAGGCGTCTAGCGAGAAACGCGCTTTTATTAAATTGTATTCTCTTTCGGGCTCGTTCTGCAATATGAAATTAAATATTTTGAAGCATTTATCACAGTTAATCGAAATTGTAGTTCAGTCAAATTTTCATAAGAGGTGGCCAGAATTCTTATAGGTTTCGAGCATAGTTTAGGGGACAATTGAAACAAGGGTTAATTTGGTGAATATAAATGTGCGAAATTAATATTAATTAAGCGGGCGGAAGAATTTAAACCCGTGGTTTTGTGTTGAAATAAATCAGTCATACCTCCAAGTAATAAATTATACAAAATTGAATAAGAGGAAATTGAATTGAATTTATTTGTTACTGTATGCATTCGGGAGTTGAAATTCTCGTAACATACGAATTCTTCACTTCCACATCGCCACTGTCGCAGTAATGAATCAAGCTAAAGCATTTCAAATCAACCAACCGTCTGTCTGTGCCAATGCCGAAATTTTAATCCTTTTATCTGACAAATGCGACAGAAATGTCGGCTTTCAAATGATGATGGAAAATCAGCTAGATTATTCAAATCTTGTTAAAAGTTTAAGGCATTATTAAGTTATTAGGAGCTTTTGATAAAGAGAATAAGGGATCGAGGGCTGTAAGCATCCAAGTATCAACTTAATATTAACACCATTAGTTTATTAAATAAAAAAAATACAAATTAACTGTTACATTTATAAGAAAATATTTATCTGATTCTAAAGTTATCTTTCTATTATTTTATTTGATTCTTCTATTTATTTCTTTTTATACTATATGGAAAAAAATCATAAATAAAAAAAATCTTCCGAATGATATCGAAACTTTTAGATTTTATGATATTGACTCTGAAACATTTTAAAGTGCAATTTACACATCAGCGCTCGACAATGTTTGTATATCAGAGTTGAAGAAAGAAATATATATAACAGACTTCTTGTTATCTGGAATCTGTAACGCTATTTGATATAGGGCATGGCGTTGAACTGTTGAACTTTTATTAGTCAATTAATTTGATCTTCTAAGTTATCTCCTGTAAATTAATAATATAAACTATGATTAACTGGTACCCTTACAAGAATTTAGATAAATTTTCGCATCTAGGAAATGCTAATCTACAGTAATTGAGCATGAACAATTTAAAAGATGTGCTAGTTACTCTTTTGGCCAGTAAATCTACAATCGCAACCAGTAGTCCGAATAGGATCAATACACAGGCATGAGAACAGCTGTTATGGATTTGTGAAAGTCAAGCGGAGCTCCGGCATGGCATTGGTATCTCGTGTTTCTGGAATTTCATTCACAAAACTCACCCGCTTTATAACGTGCATTCGTTGAGTTATTGGATGCGACATACAATTTAAAGAGATCGAATTAATTTCACATATTCATAATTTGAAATAAATAGGACGGTATTATTTCCAAATTACAATGCGACCATTATTTCTTATAAAAAACCCAAGCTGTCATCAAAACTAATTGTTATGTCTCTTTACTACGACGAAATAAATTAAGTTTGGAGGACCAATTATCCAGCAGGAATTGTGAGCCTATAGGATAATATCTAAGCCAGCAGATATTTTGGGCCCAAAGGTTATTTTGCATAGCAGGAATTTTGATATAGGTTATTATTTGGGTTATCAGGAATTTTTGGGGCTGCACGAAATGTCCATCAGGAAATTTAGTCCAGCACGAATTTTGAGCCAATAACAAAGTTTGCAGTAATTTTAGACGAGTAGGATTTTTTTTAGGTCAATAGTTTTCCCGTTGAATATTTCAGAAGGCAGGAATTTTGGTCCGACGTGATAGTTGGACGAGTAGGATTTTTTTTCGTCAACAGGAAATTTGAACTAGCAGGAATTTTGAGCCAACATGATATCTAAGCTAGCAGACAGAAGAGAAAAGTGAAATAACATTGGCAGTGTTTATAATAATAAACCTTTTCGTTTCTTACTTATTTCTTCCTCACAATTTGGCCGTTGTTTACTAGACTAATACCTGGATGATATCGAACATTTTTCTGGTGCACCTTGGAACGCGAAAGGATGTTTTATTTGCTTTTCTCCGAGATTTTCTAGAAATATATTAATGTGAATAGAGACGAGTCGAGTATTTGCAAACTGAATTTTCCGCTTGTTTAAAATGGTAAAATGCGGAAAACCAATTTAAATCAAAAGTGATTGTGATTCATGGAGATACGAACAGATATTCTCTTCATTCTTTTCCCACAAAATGAAATGTTTTCAGTTTTCATTCCCAACGTTAATATTACTTTATATAAAGGAGAATTGATATTTCTGTTACGGTATATAAGTAAAGAATTGTTTTTATTAGTGGAAGCTCAGCAAAAAAATTTGTTTTTTCTTGTCTGCAGACGAAATTTTTTTTCTTGTTTTCTATTACTGTATTTATTATTATTAGGCGAGGCAATAAAGACCCACGTAAATTCGAAACCAATTAAGATTCTTCTTTGCAGAAATATTTTTACATATTTTCTATTTACCTCTTCCAAGTAATAAATACCTAAATGTATTACTCTTGAAGCGGTGAGCTAATAAAAGCACATAGCTCGATAATTCGTGCATTAACGGTTATTTCGGTGATGCATGGAAAATCAAAAAATGCCAGCAATATTATCGGCTACTACAGCCTCTCACAGGCAATGGCGGCTCCAAGGGGAGGGCAGTCCCCCCCAAAAGTCTGGCAACGAGAGGATATTTCTCACATCTGCGTAAACCAAATTTTAATGTTTTTGAATTTTTTTTGTAGATTCTAGGTCCATTTATATCCTAAAAAACTCCATTTTCCCCCCAAAAATGGCCCAAACTTTTTTTTCGGTAATTTTGACATTGCCAATCGTTTCCTATACAAAATTCATTCTGCGCAGACCAGATTTTAATTTTTTTGTAGATTCTAGGTTCCATTTATATCCTAAAAACTCACTTTTTCCATCAAAAATGGCCCAAACATTTTTTATCGGTAATTTTGGCATTGCCCATAGTTTCTTAGACAAAATTCATTCTGCGTAAACCAAATTTTAATTTTTTTGAAGATTCTAGGTCCATTTATATCCTAAAAAACTAATTTTTTCCCTCAAAAATATCCCAAACATTTTTATTCGGTAATTTTCACATTTCCAATCGTTTCTTATACAAAATTCATTCTGCGTAAACCAAATTTTAATTTTTTTAATATTTTTTTTTTGTAGATTCTAGGTCCATTTATATCCTAAAAACTAACTTTTTCCCCCAAAAATGGCCCAAACATTTTTTTTCGGTAATTTTGACATTGCCAATCGTTTCCTATACAAAATTCATTCTGCGTAAACCAAATTTTAATTTTTTTGAATTTTTTTTGTAGATTATAGGTCCATTTATATCAAAAAAACTCACTTTTTACCTCAAAAATGGCCCAAACATTTTTTTTCGGTAATTTTGGCATTGCCAATCGTTTCTTAGACAAAATTCATTCTGCGTAAACCAAATTTTAATTTTTGTGAATTTTATTTGTAGATTCTAGGTCCATTTATATACTAAAAAACTCACTTGTTCGCTCAAAAATGGCCCAAACATTTTTTTCGGTAATTTTGATAGTGCCAATCGTTTCTTATACAAAATTAATTCTGTATAAACCAAATTTTAATTTTTTTTATTTTATTTTGTGGATTCTAGGACCAAAAACTCCCCTGGTGGGGCTAAGCCGCTTTTCGATCTCTCCCACTCTCTTATTATATAACTCTCCCCCATCGTATATCTTCTTTCACTTCTTTAGCAATCCTGATCTGGGTCTTCTACGTCTTCTTCTACCTCCTGGGTCCCATTATAGCATTGAATGAGCCAATGCTCAATTTCCTGCTCTCCACACGTGCCCTAACCATCTAATTCTGAATTGCTTTATTTTTGTAATTGAATATGATATAATCTCTAGCTGCAAGTGTATTTTCCCAATATCCAATATTTGTGTAGAAAGTTATTGACGAGTTTCTGATGTTTAATAACCCTGATATAAGTAAAAGCAAAATTAAAACAGTTGTAAACTAAAAAGTCTTTATCCTTGATGGCGAATAATGTATGCACGAATGAACCTTCTCCTTTAGATGACTCCAACGCGAAAAAAACGGTTACCAGAACATTTGGCGATGTCAACCTTTACCCGTTTCAAATTAAAAGTTAAAAAACATACATTTCAAGCAAAATAAACGTCAGACCACTAAATAGTTCGGAATAGTTGGCCTGTTCCTGACAACCACTGCATGTCGTAAATGTTTGTCTCAAAAACCACATTATTTCCTTGCTGTTTTCGAGAGAGTTTACAGAAACGAATGCGAATAAAAGGTTATGTATGTAGCGAAACTTTATATCTGAAACGAAATCAATTATTTACTCAATTTCATTTGATACAACGATAAAATGATATGGCAGGAACGAAAGAGTTTAATATCCGTTACAAATCGTAGAAAGATTTAGAATCCAATTGGAATTATGTTTAGATTCATCAGTACGTAATAAGAGAATGATCCTTTCTGCGTGCTTTATAACTGCACATGACGTCAACACTCCCTAATCTGTTCTAACTTTCTAATGAGTCGCTTTTAAAGTGTTTCTTACATCGAGTTATCACATCAGTTAATCCCCAAATAATTCTGGAAACGTGGGAGAAACAAACAGAATCGAACGGCTTGATGAGGAGAGCAGAGAAGTTATTTCCATCAGATTATACTCGAAATCTATTTACTTCTCTATCGTTGCGAACAAATCTAAACAGGAAAATTCGTTAACCCGACGATAAAACGAAAGACAGGACATTTTCAACCTGTCGGCGAGTTTACAAACCTTCCGGAAATTAACTATCGACGAGAAGGGAAGTACTTGAGATAAGTGTTGCGAGAAGAGGCTTCAACTCAACTGACCATCCACTTCTAATTCAAGAGGAGCAATTATCGAGAAAGAGAACAAAGAAACTGTTTTATATCCACCGTAGGATCAATAGGGTTTCGTAAAAAGCAGGAAATTGAGTGGGATACTTTTTCGCAAAGAATTCTTTTATATATCACCTCAATATTATAGTAGGGGAGGCCAAGCGGGGATTTTCCGCGTTACTCGAGCGCGTCACAAATACATATGGGGAGAAACCTTGCACCCTGTAATGTACCCCTACTATATATGAACCCTTAATATAGGGGAGTGCATTGAGGGCAACCCGTCAGATTAGTAAAGTGGATTCATCTGTAAACAGCATATTATAAAAAAAATCATCTTCACTAACCTTCTCCAATGCCCATAAACAATTTAAACAAAAATCTATCCGTCTTTTCCATACAGATTTTGATGCATCACGAAACATTTTATCTTATAGCGGATATAGCTACTGACTTGTACGAGTTTGGAATTTTATTTATTGGATTCGAAAAGCCTAACTGACGAAGCCGAAAGGCAGAAACCGGTCTTAGGATGTCGAATCTGATAAATTAAATTCCTTACTCGTTTTCTAACTTTGTATTAATCTCTGAAAGGGATACGAAAGAAGAGAGTGACATTTTGACTAGAATCAGTCAAATAAAAGCTTTGCAACACACAATGCAAATTGTGTATGCAACCCCAATACACCGGGAATTTTTGCTTTTAATAATTGTCAATACTCTCTTCTAATCATAGATGGCAGCACATCTAAAAATTTTATCTTATAGCGGATATAGCTACTGACTTGTACGAGTTTGGAATTTTATTTATTGGATTCGAAAAGCCTAACTGACGAAGCCGAAAGGCAGAAACCGGTCTTAGGATGTCGAATCTGATAAATTAAATTCCTTACTCGTTTTCTAAGAAATTGTTTGACTACACTCTTCAAATAACTCCATATTAAAGTACAAGGTAGAAATTAAGTGCCGAAACCATAACTTTTTGTATATACTTTGCATAAAACTACAAGTAACTTTTTTCTCTGTGTAATTATTGCCATATTAATAATAATAATAATAAACGTCTTTATTATTTTCAGTACAATATATACAATCTACACAATACAATAAAACAAAATTATCAATATAAACTGAAAATAAAAAGCGAAGTTCAATTTTTAAGGTGAAGACACCTCTAATTGTTCTTCCACTCAACCTTATGGGTATCGCCAAATACCTTACAATACTAAAGAAAATGTATCCCTTGTTCTTATCAAGGTTAATCATATATACTTTTGTGAAACTTATCGTTGATGATCAAGCAAAAATCTCTTATAAGCCACCTTAAATCTTTGAAAACTGTAACTTTTATATATATTTTAAAAATTGAGCATATTTGGTATGAATAACTACGTCTGAAGAATGCAAGTCTAAAACGCGGTGGAGAAAGAATTATTGACTCTCCTATCGTAAAATATTATAGTGGATTATTCATCTTTTCATTAATTGTCGCGCTTTTATCCATAATAGTTGCACGGTAAACTGATACATCAAGTATAATGTGTCACAGAATGAACCCGACAAATTCACATAAGCAATTAGAGGCTTTATAAATAGACTCGTTCTATTAGCACGATATATTCATTTTGCAGCGATTTGACGCCAAAACAAAGTGTTTTACTGTCCACACTATTATTCATTATAGTCATATTTTAATTTAAATTACGTCTCTTAAGCTAGCAGAATTAAAAAACAATACATGGACAATTAAAGGCTAATTAAATGCCCTAATTTAAAATTTTCTGTTAAGTGAATTTTCGCAATAACGACTGTTCTGCTAGCTTTAACTTAAGTGAGCAGAAGTGATTGAAACAATAAATGGAAAAAGTCGCGAGTGGTTAATTAAGAAAAAAATTACTAGACTAATCGCTGTCTGTTGGTCGCAACCATTTTCGTCAATCCTAATTCATTATTCAACTGTCTCTGAATATTTATACAATGTTAATTTGTATTTTAATTTTAAAACCGGCTATTTAAATTCTGAATTCATTTGCCTAATTACTATATAATAGAATAATTAAATCTCTCACTATTGTCATTAGTTGTTTAGGTGTATTATTTGAAGTTTCCTTTTCAACCGATATTTGAAATCCCACTTTGTTAGATTTTTTAAATATGACACCTACACTCCCAGGCTACACGCGCTTGGTATATATTAGTTATGGAGGGTATTTATTCCCCATGAAAAAATAGAACGACTTTTTATGTACCATTTTATTATTAATTTATTAATTAATGGTTCTCCTAGGCAATTAATTCATTTAGCTGTTCACTACCTCTTATTGAAGAGGATATAAATTAACATTTTACTACTTATCATCCATAAGTAAACCTCCGAAGATTATGATATTATCTTCTGCTTTAATTAAAGTAGAATTCAATAAACCGGTGGGTAGATGTTATTAATTACGAGGACTGGCTAGGACAGCCTCAAAACGACGGTCAATTTATATTTTAACATAGGTCTGAAATATATTATCTGAAATATATGATCATTGGGGAATTTGCTCCTGGTGATATGATTGTTCGGAGAAAATTGAAAACCAATCTAATAATTTCTAGAAAGTGGGATATCGTCATATAGGGAATTAATCAAAATTTGTTGCCGACATATTGAGTCCTTTCTGGATAGTGCACTAGATATTTCATAATAATAATATCAGATCAAAATATACATGCATCTTTATTCTGACTCTCCTGCTCATACTCATGAGGTTGAAAGACTATACCTTTATACAGACAACGATAAAAGTAAGGTTTGAAAAATATTGTATATTATATTTTATCAATTTTTGAATTTATAACATTTTATTACTGCCACAGCCACCACATAAAGCAGCTAAGGTAAACTTCTATTATTGAGCCCACGGCCATCCCTAAAATCGTTTATCGTATATAATGGAGTTGATAGAATGTGAAGTTTAAAGACGAGTTCTTTTATAAAGAGAAAATCTGACAAACTAGCGAGCTTACAGTATTTAAACCTCATAATTTCTGAACGCGTAATCTTATAAGGATATTTTTGAATTCGTACTCGGATTTTTGTTGATGCAGACCAAACCGCAAGCATTCATCCATTCTTAAATGATTTACTGCTCCAGTACCATAAAAGAAAAATTATGAGATTTATAAGCTAAAGATTGATTCCCAATGCTTAGATATCGCTCTAAAAATCTCATTTGCTCATATATTACAGATGCTCAAATTTGGCCATTAACGGGCAATTGATTAGAGAGGAATATATCAAAATTTTTATTTTTTTAATAAAAACTTACCCTCCCATGCTCCTAGACGTTGCATAATAAGGATGCGACCAGATGTTTTCTCTAAACGGATCCCGGTACATCGGTAGCTCGTTGGTAATCTCAGCAGCCCTGGATTGCCTTTTAGAAAACCTCCACATCGCCTTCAGTTCCTCGCAGGACGGTTCAGCCTGCAGACCATTTTTCGCCGCCATTGTTTCACCATTTAAGTATACGTTTGTTGCCCCAGGCAAAGCTAAAGTAAGATTTAGCAGCTCGTTGAGTAACAACAACGAAAGAATTTTTAATCTTGTAGTTGTAAAGTACGGCATCTGCAAACAAAAACAATTAATTAAAAAATTGCGTATCTTAATCGAAATGGATACATTGTTTTTTACATCGAGAAGCTCTTGCGTCAAAAGCTTTACCTCATGAAATGGACTGTGATATGAAAACCATCATTAAAGAAAAATCTGCGAAGTCTTTGCGAGAGATTAAAAATAAAGAAGAAGATTTAAATCGCCCAATACTTCATTTAAACATAGTAAAAATTCCAAAATTTTCGGAAAAGTTTATTTTCTTGGCGTAAAAGTACGATTATTTTTCAATAAAAAGTAAGTAAACGTGGCGGAATTTTTAACCACAAACACAAAATATTTGTTTCAAGGCTCATATGTGCCTTTCGGTAATCAAAACTACCCACGACATGTCAGGATAACGCTTTAGGTCTAAATAGCGCGGTTCTGCGTGGGCAAACAACAGATGTGGATTTTATGCTTTTGAGCCTATTAGTTAAAACTGCTTTGCTTCAAACTTGTGTAATTTGAATATTTAGGTTAAAACCGAACAGTTGAAAGGACCCCTATTGTGCAGCTGTCCTATTCCGCGGTTGACCACATCACTATGTGGGAATATTATTTCCGTTTGTCGGAAAGTTCGCATTGTATGCATTACTAATGTGTCAAATTTATTCAAGATTATGTTGCTCTCAATTCTTGCACATTCTTTTATTTTATAGTATAGTGCGTGCCTCAAGTTAATTTGGTCTCAGTAAATTCTGATAAAAACAGTTGCCAGAAGTAGCTTTCAGTTATTTTGAGTGGATTTTCCGTATAATTCTGGTTGAAAGTTTCATCTTTTCATTCATTGAAATTTATTTTTGCTGGTAAAACTATCATAAATAAAATCAAAACTTTAATAAAGAGGATTTAATGAACTAGAAAACTTCTAGGGAGCCTTGGCTTTCGTTATATTTTCAGTTTAATGAAAAGTTTCTAATTCTACTCTTAATGAATTAATAAGAACCCTAAACGTTTATTGCTCTGCTCTCTAAATTGTTCTAAAACGATGATTAAAAACGATTAATTAGATTTTAAACAGCAATTAAATTTAGAATAGAATATATCTAACAGAGAAAAGAAGGCGTCAATTTTTCAATTTAAATCTTTATTATATTTAACTAAAAGTACAATTAATTTTACATTACGAACTTTGAGTGTTCTCATCCCCTGTTTTGTCCCTAATGAGCCAGGCTATCGGGAGCTGTGGGTGATTGCAATAAACCAATTAGGCTCCTACTTACTTGTACGTATTATTAGGAGTAACAGTGAATTGAATTGTACGGCAAATATTCGAAAAAAAAACAGGGTTTGTCTTGCCCGCCCACTTGTCTTGTTTTATATAGTTTGTGGTGTCAATCAGTTCCTGATAGACGCCCCCGACATCGCACCGCCGAAAAACCAGGGATCGTGATGCCTGAGTTTTTCAGTCCTGCCCGCGCGGCTGGTTCTATTTTCGTCTAATTTGTAGGTAGTTCCGTTTGTAGGTGTGTTTTATTTATTTTTGGATTAGTGAAAGACTTTTAAAGCAACAATTTCAATTTCAAGGTTCAAGGTTCAGTGTTAGGTCCAATTTTAATTTTATTATTCATCAACGATA
Source organism: Crepidodera aurea (assembly GCA_949320105.2). Taxonomy (NCBI): domain Eukaryota; kingdom Metazoa; phylum Arthropoda; class Insecta; order Coleoptera; family Chrysomelidae; genus Crepidodera; species Crepidodera aurea. The sequence goes on from OX439478.2 coordinate 15,059,308, forward strand.
TCACAGACTTAAAAATAAGTGGAAGAATTACTTTATTTGCCGATGACACGAGTGTAGTTCTGGAGTAGTTCTGATATACAGACATTACAATCTAGCATAAACAAAGATCTAGTTACTATCAAGTCTTGGTCTGACTCGAATGGGCTTTGTTTCAACACCAGTAAAACCGTAGCAATGTCTTACAGAGGTACTTTACAGCCTATGACTCTAAGCAATAATCCGATTCTAACGGTGAACTCAATTAAGTTTTTAGGTCTTTATATAGACAAATTCCTGAAATGGTCCACTTATATTGATACCTTGGCAAAAAAATTATCTTCTGCATGTTTTGCCATTAAAACTGTTTCTAAAGAGCTGACCCCTACTACTGCATTAATGACCTACTTTTCCTTATTCGAATCTCACCTTCGCTATGGTTTACCGTTCTGGGGTTCTTGTAGCTTATACCACTTCGAATCTATTTTCAAATTACAAAAAAGAGCAATTCGTTATGTATTTGGTTTAAGTAGTAGGACACACTGTGAAAATTACTTTAAAATTTTCAAAATTCTATTACCTACAATGCAAAAAAATTGTATAATAATCTCCCGATACAGCTAAAATCTATAAATTCTTATTATAAGTTCAGAAGATCCACTAGGGCTTTTCTTCAAGAAATACCATTTTACACAGTGGCAGAATTTTATAACGTGCCTTAGACTTTTGGGTTGCAGCATATAGGAGCAATAATTAAATTAAGTTAATTTGAAAATTTTAATTTGAACAATAATTTATAGTGACGGATATTGCATATCCAATGCAATTGTTATTGTTATTTTGTTTGTGTTTTGTTTTATCTAGTAATTTATTTTTATTTTAATTATGATTGATTTCGCTTTGTCTATAAAATTTTTGTAATTTTTCTATGACAATAAAGCATATTCTCTGTCTTTCTTCTCTCAAGTCTGAATGGAGGATTTGTTAAAAAAAACAATTTTTTGGTTGCTCAACTCCAACAAAAACGAAATTTTAAGATTATCCTGTGGCATAATATTATTTTACACATCCATGGTGTTAATACGAACTTTTTGTTAACTTATAAAAAATTTGGCGTCTAAAATTCACTTTAGATTTATACGTTCTTAGTAATTCGAAATTCCTTAAACACTGTCAACATAAATTGGGAAGTAGGAAATCACTTTTTTAATTTTGTGTCTTTTTGAAAGATTAATGGGCTAGCCGTTATTAAAAAGTTGTAGAATATTAGATGATTTATGAACCGGTTTCTTGGTTAAATTTTGCATTGATATTTCATCCTCATCTTAAATTTCATCAAGAGTGTTTATTTACAATTGATCCTTTGTGTTGATATATTACTTGTTCTCCGCGTTTTGAATTAAGTTCAGCTAATTACAATATTGCAGAAAAAAAACATAATTGTACAAAAATTAGAAAGCAGGAGTTTCCTAAAGGAAATACTAATAATATCTCACATTTTTAAATCGAGGAAAACTGTCAGAGGGCTAGAAAAAATAAATAACAATAATTCTGGACAAAAATCAGTAGTATATCTTTGAGAGTTCTTGGAAAGGTCAAGAAAAATAATTAAGTAATTTTTCTTGAATAGTAGTTGCCCTTTCCAAGCACTCTCAAAGATATACTACCAAGATCCAATTGAACATGAAAAATAGGAATAGTAAAATAGTGTTAGTTTATAGTACACTTTGAAAATTAGTATATTGTAAATTGTTCAATCATAGACACAATTTAATTTATACAAAGCACTCCAAATAAGCAAATTCGACTGACGTAATTACAACAATGCGTAGAAATATTTTAGCGGATAGACTAATCGATAAATAAACTCGAATAATGGCGATAACAACTGTCGTTTTTTCGTTCATTTATACCCTGCGTCACCGAAATTCAGCTGAATGGATCCATTTAATTCTATTGCGTTCAACAGAGACGCATTTGCTTTTAGTCTAACCACATAAGCCTGTTGCTTCAATTTTAAATGGGGGTTAGTGTTATCTGTTGAAACGTTGGTAAATATTCGGAATTAAGCAAAAATAAAAGTAGGTCAGGCAAGAATAATCAAAGCATTTAATTTATCGTATGGCGAAACACAGGAACCGTCCTAAGTCGAAGAATTTATCTTATTGCTGCACTGATGGAAAGCACTTGTCAATAATGCCTGAATAACTGCTGAAAGTTAGCGTACAAATTCGATATATACTTTGAATAGGCTCTTTATAAATATGAAGGTTGCTGTAACAACTTTCAATTTAACGTGGGATGGCACAGTCGTATAAACAGTATTTTTCGCATAGATTCGTGCAACTCCATCAAATTCAATGAGTTGGGGAAAGAATTTTCGCAAGTCACATTTATCGAATTGTATCACAGTTCTGCACGTAAAATTAATAACTTTTGTGTTACAGTATAAAGAGGAAACATTACATATTTAATAATTAAAAATTGTAGTTTTTTTACTTTATATTAAATTATTTTACAAGGGTATACTGATTAAACAATCCATATTAATATTGGTTCTTTGTTATTAACAAAATTTAGTGCGTGTAACTAGACTTCAAAGTCTTTTGGCGTAAAATAAGATCCGGATAAAAATTAGGCAGATGAAGCGTTCCCAATTCAATTGAGTCCCGAAAATAGCATTGAAAAGGCTTTCAAAGTTGGAAAATTGTTATGTTTGTTTAAAATGTAAAATTTTTTGATCTAGCTCGATCGGAAGTGCCTTAAAAACGCATTTAAAGTTTTCAAAAAACACTCCGAAAACGCAAAATCTTAAGAATTCGCCATTTTCGTATAGTCCATCTTATAGTGCTCGACGAGTAGATAAAAAATCATATTTCATAGTTGACAATCGGTCCACGGGAAGCTAAGACATTGCACTTTAAAGTTTATGCAAATACGCATTTAAAATTTTCAAAAAAAAACTACCAAAACGCAAAATTTTAAGATTTCGCCATTTTCGTTTATTCCATCTTATAGTGCTCGACGAGTACATTAAAAATCACCCATCAACGTCCATTTTTACGCTACCGGTTGTCCACATATCGCGGTTTGAAATTGACGAATTTTTCCAAAACTGACACACTGAAAATATCTTTTTCGTTAATAATTATTTCACCGAAATTTCCATCGGCCGAAATGTAGTAAAAAAATTTCGATGTCTGTTTTTGATGTTATCTTATAGATTTTGGTTCGCGGATTTCAAAAATGTCCAGTTTTTTGGACTAGCTCTAACGGAAGTGCCTTAAATATATTATATCAGCTCTTTTCTACAGAGCAAATCCAATTTTCGGTCATGCAAACGATCTAAGTATATTGGGAAAGTCTATTAACGGATCGATACAGTCAACTAGAAAGAACCTGTTGCTATACAAGAATCCTTTTATGCTGGCGTTTTCAGTCGTTTGCTATTCAGCGACATTTTAATAAATAAGAAAATAAAATACAGAATCCAATACCACTTACAGTTTTACTTGATGAAATTGTGACAAGATGACGACAACTAGCTTCAGTTTCAGGATTGAATAAAACGAACAACAATATTCTAAATTGGTTAAACCAACCTTCAAAAATCTAATACATTGCATGCAACTAATATTGTGTTGCTTTAGTTGTAGCAGCTTCAAATATTCTGCATTTTTTTTGTTTTACCACCAATTGTATTTACGGATACAACCTATTTTATACATTTTTCATTCCTATAGTTCAAGGAAAAAGGAAGTTTCAGAAGGAGGCAAATTTATAAATTTTTAATATGCAACATAAAATGTTTCAGATATAACAAAAGTATTAAAGATTTTCTAGTGTCTTCAATTTTAATATTTCGAATTTCTTGCTTGCGACCAACCAAAAAAACCAAACGTGTTGTAAGTTAAATGTCTATGGGAGGCAAAAGTTTCTTAATGTTTTTGACGTTATATCAAAGAATACACCTCCATGTTATACTTGAATGAATAAATGTAGAATGAAATCTAATAGGCTCGCATTCATAAAATCTGTACACACACACGCACCTACACAAACACCTACATACAGTGTAGTTATTTTTGTATATAGAACTAAATTTTAATGATTTACCTTTAATAGGAAATATTTGCTATCTGGGGAATTTTGAACAAACACAAAAAACAAATTAATCCGTTATAAAATTCAGCAAAAATTAGAGCAATTAAATCAAAGAGTTGGAATTCTCTATTGTATAACTTCCAACACTCTATCTGGACGGATGTAATCCAATGCCTGTCGGGGAAAGTAGGAGTAGTCGTTTTTGGGTCAGAATACAGTGCAACAGTACGTTTCATAATTTTAATTTTAGTAGTGTTTAATGTGATAAATCGTTACAATGTCTGGGAAAGTTTATGGATTATTGATATTTTGAAATAGTGTAATCTATAAATTATTTATTTTGATGAATCTTATAACAATATATTTTGTCTTAAATGAAAATAAACACACTGAACGTGTGAGCGTAGCTGTATGAAACAAATACAAAAGTTGAACCTACGTTTTATCTCTACTCCAACAACTGAGGATAATGGGAGTAATAATAATGGAGGATTCGAAACCGCCCAAGTATCTTCTACCCACTGGCGAAATATGTACCTTCAACTTGAAGAGATTCTGTGAATTATATCTCTCGTAGTCTATCCTTCCTTTTTGACTTCGAAGCAGTTTCGTGGAGTTATAAAATATTAAATTTTCTCTAGCATTTCCTCTTAATTTTACTCGGTGCAATTTCGAGAAAATCCTAATTATATCCTTTAGCTCATCTAATTATGATGTTCTCTTTAAATCTCTATCCGTATGTGACAGGATTACGTTTAACCTCTTTCTCGAAATATCTCCTTACAGAACAAAATTTAATTATTTGGATACTCTTTTGTAATCTATTTTAGACACTTAAATTAAGTAAAATATATGAGCTCTGAAATCTTTCAGATATACAACATCAGTTTAACGCCATTTTGTATTACTATTATTACAGACTATCAACTGCAAGGTTCAGTGGCGAGAAATCCTTATCATTTAATTTCCTCAGTGTAATGTTAATTACCTTATTTATAGCTAATATTTTTTTCCATTGAAAATGCATCATTGTAAAGGTGATTTCATTCCATATAGGATTATAGGACCTGTATACATACAGTTTTGCAGTGTATAATAAAAAGAAACTGTGTTATGCAATATCATATTATGTATCACATTTCAGTCATTTATCGGAGACCAACTCTCTCAATTCCTGAATCGCGATGAATTGAAAGACGCAAGCAAGGAAGAAAAATATCTATAATAACCATCTCCAAATCCTGCTTTGAGTTTTCATTCATGTCTGTTTGGGATTATTGTGCAAAATTCTATGCTAAATATCAACTGTTGTCAAAATAATACGTATTAGACACACACCTTTAAAAACAACTTAAAAAAGCGTTTTTTTTTACAAAATAATTAAATCCTTTAATAAGAGCGAGAAAGATTCTACACTTCAACCTGAAAGCTGAAAAAAAAACATCACATCCTGACTTCAAGCTTACGTATATTTTATTTTATAAAGCTCGTTGTTACTAGAGATTATAATTTTCTTTCAGAAATGATTCTTGAGCTTTCTTTTGCGGACCGTCTATTATAATCACGGGTATAACTTATCCGTTTTGCACCTTTTGTTATCAAGACGTCCAACAAAAAATTCGTACCTCAAAAATAAATTTTAGCAAAACTTTGCGAAAATTTTAAATCGGGCGTTCATTATCATAAAATTATTTCGATAAAGTGTGGCACGATGGGTTTAACTTGTCATTATTGGCCAGACCGCAATATTACAAATCTACTGCTTTATTATATGATATTAGAAAAAAGTTGTGTATACAAACGTACGAACAAATCACGTATATATTATTCAGGCGCCAAACAAATGCTTTTGAAGTTCGCTCGTAAGGATGTGCGTATTATTATATGTCCCTTTGATCCTTAAATCCCCATCTCAAATAAACCGTTGCCCACATACTGAGAGTAACAAATTTTCTCAATAAATGTCAAAATCCACTCGTTTCCAGGTTATATTAGGTCCTTTACATCTCAACTGTACTGTTGCTAAAAAATCCATAATTGCTTTGTTCGCCCTTTGTACAATATAGTCACAAATGGAAATTGAAAAGAGGATTATCTGGGCTCTTCTGAAATAAGCCCAAAAAAATATATTATAGATTTGACTACTTAGTTTTAATACGTAGGACTGGAAACTGAAAATAAATTGGGAGAAATGCAATTTGACTTTTATTGCAACGAATAAATGTTAGATGAGAGGCGTTAAATTTCAAGGAAACTGCATTTAAGATAAAGTTTTCAGGGATTTTTATTTCGTAAATTAATTAAATTGCGCATATACCTACAGGATCGATCGAAAGTCGATTTCAAATGTATGAAAATATAAATATGTACAAAAACTAAATGAGAAATAAAGGATCCTCTCCATACTTAATTTATTCTTGGAAACATTAATTATGAAAGCTTCTGTTGTCAATTGATCATATTGTCGATGGCTCGCTGATAAGATCAGTTAGTTTACGTTTGTAACAGTTTCCAATTTCGAAATCCCATCTACTTAACAAGTTTCAATGGCAGCAGTTCCATGTCGTATAGTTGCATTTCCTAACCACTCTGTGTGTACCTAGACACGATTCAGAAATTTAATGGATTTTCGACCTCTAAGGCCGTAGAGAATGCTGCTATTTGTAAGGCCAGATCCGGATTCAAAGTTTAATTTATAATAGTAGATTCCACACTTTAAGAAAACTCACTTGACAGTTTCATAAACTAATTACTATTGGTCAGGTATTGTAATTTTTGGTGACAACAGCTGTCGAGTTTTGCCGCGGGTCAACTCGAAAAAGCTGCTGACAGGAGCTGTCATACACTTTTTTCATCTAGAAACCATTTATAATTCAAAATTGCGCGTTTGTGATTGGTGGAAATTAAGACGAGGGAAATAGTCCGAAATAAATACGAAATTTTGTTCTGATTATAAATGTAACCTTAAAATAATTTAATACGGCACTGTATGGGCCTAAAATTTAAATTACTTCATAAGCCATTTATCGAATATGGGAACTTGCCCTTGTTCAAATATAATGAAAATTAATTTCGGTTGAGTTGTTGCGCCGCTCTTAAAGAGATTGGAAATTGGCCATTCCGACTCACTATAAATCTTTCGCTTGAAAATTTCAGTTCAAAGGATCTTCGAGAAAAATACTGTATTTAAACGCCTACCGTCCCATTTTTATCTATATTCCACATAAAAAACTTGATTGAAAAATTATCGAGTGAGTTTCAAACGTTTTTTATTAAACCACTATAGCTTGGACGAAAGAATATCATAATGACACGTCAAAATACTACTAAACCATGCTTTATCGAACAATAAAACCATAAATGAGTCAAAATTTGAAAAATAGTGAAGTAAAAGTAATCCAGAGTAGAATTAATGTATAACAAAAAGTAAGATTGATATGTGAAACAACGAGAAATAAGTTGTACGATTTAATTTATCTGTTTTAAAGACTAAAACTGATAACTAAATCAACATCAGGTATGGAAAAACATGATAAGAAAATCTTAATATCCTGGAGTAGTCTCGTTTTGAAAAACATTGTAAAGGAAGATAAGCTTCTTAACTTCCGAGGAAAATGGCGTATCACGACACACAATGTGTCGTATAATACACAAACTCGTATCCCAAAGTTGTTTCTTTCTTGACTCGAAAAGCTAAACTTCAATAATCAATTTTGAAATGAAAGTGAGACATTTTTTCATTAAAAGACTTATATTCTATACTAGTGATTGAAGTTTTTCAATTTAGGACTATCGCTAAATACATTGCAATTTGATTGCATACATTTTGGAGTAGTGCAAATTTCCGGAACTATTTTTCTTTTTGTTTTCACTATATTAACAATTAAGGATTCCCTGTAACTGTTAAACTTTCTAGTAACTTTAGTTTTTGTTAAGTAAAGTTGTTCTTCCTACGCCAATGCGTCCGGAACATAAAAAGCACATTGTGATAAAATATTTCAAGGTAGTTATCCTGATTGTCCAGTCCCGATACATTTATGTGTTTTTTATTCTTTTATCGATTTTGTATTTAGAATTGTGAACAAAAGGGGTACGTAGAACAAGGGCTGTTTAAAAAAGATTCCAACAATGCTCTTTCGAAACAATAATGTTTTGTGAGAAGCTACGTATTTTGTAACTATTTTTGGATACAAAATATTTCATTCGAGTAATATTTGAAAGAATAATTTAGTTTACTAAACATTATTTAATAATTTTAATTGGTATTCAGAAATTATGTGTGGTCCTTTCATTGGTCACAAAAGGATTTAATTTTAGAATTTGTATCATATTGTAAAGTAAATTACATACTAAATAAGTATTCATTAATTAAACGTAAAAATTTGTCCGTTAGCACATCTTCATATAAACACTGACAATGTTGACACTAAACTTTCAAATACTTACCGTTTTCCCCTGTATAAAGTTTCTCAAAGACTGAAAAGTTTCATATGAGTTTTACCTGAACTGATCCGTTTACGGTGCCGACACGATGTTACCATCCTGAAAGCTACTAACCTCAGGCTAAACTTTGAACATTTCGTTGATATATGAAAAATGTCCTTTAGAGTTTGACGTAGGATAACAGTAAAATATAGGACCCAATAGGATCTTATCGAACATAGTATCCGGGTAGGCTAGTTTGTATGCATACGTAACAGACTTTTTCGTTTTATTTTATTGGGATTTACATTTGTACATGTTTCGGATGCTTATGTAACCGTTTTTACTTCGCTTTATTTTTCAAACAAACTATATCACCTTAAAAGCAAATTACCCGAAAAGCCAACAGTATCATCCCAATCCCAATATTTGTAAGTAAACAAAATCGATTATAAAGCTTTTGTGGCCAGTCCCTTCGAATTGGAACATGTAACACCGAGGAAAACAAAAATTTTCAAGAAATGATAGTATGCTGTTTAAAAAGTAACTTTTTTTTTTGACAAATGAAACAGCCGTGGTAGTAAAGACGTCGATTTAGAAAACTTTATTGTATATCTCATATGCCGAGCAGCTAGAGGAAGTTAGAAAGTAGATTTATTGCACTATACCTAGATTTAATGTATAGCATGATATTACATAAGTTTACAACGCTTGTGAGACGTGTATACTTATATAGAGACGTGTGTACATTCTGTATATTTATTGACGTTGATTTACATTTCACAGGATCGTCTCTAAGATTTAAATTTGATTTAATATCGTAGACTGACTATTAAATAGCGTTTTTTGGATACCAAAAAAACAACAATCAGTTCTTCATCTGGAATGCCAAGAAAAATAATTTAAAAGCCAAAACATTTTAAAGAAATATTACATGAATTGAAATACATTTTCATTTAATTGAGAAATTATTGGATATGACAACAAATACGCAATATTCTAATAGTATGATGGTCATTTAATTAATATCGGGAAAATACTAACGTGAATAATTGTGAATGGCAAAGGACGTTAATGGTTCAAACGGTACCTTTATTATGGTCGATATATTGTTTTGTATGCATAAACTGTAATTTTAGATAGGAATTTAGTAGTTTATAAGGCCGGGAATTTCAGCTCTATCAAAACAAAATTAAACCTGATATGAGCCAATCCGTACATTATTAAAAATATCTGATTTATTGGGATGAAAAAAAAATACAAATAATGCAAATTCGGCGAAAATTTTTCGAATAGAATGGAATATATTTATTCGTTAAAAATGTTTAGATAAATTTAAATTTAAAATAACTAAAATTTTGTTATACAATTTTTTACAATGAATTTTATCTTGTCTAAATTATATTAATTTTTACATATACTTCCCAACTCTGTCAGAAAGTAGGAAGCATTTTAAAAAATGTTTGTCCTTTTTTTTTCTTCTCTATACTTCTAAATGAGCGTCAATCTTATCATTCCCCTTTTCCTGCACTGGTAATTGGCAAACTGCATAACAACGTCCTTTGAGGTCTATTGTTCCAACAGGTTTTGTTCAGGTTTAATTGTAATGAATAATATTCCTCGTTGAAGATAAAATCAACAGAAGTAATTGTTTGAAATATGAAGAAATTTATGAACATTTAAACATGTATAAGGGTTGAGCTAATAATTCAGACTCGAAAAGATAATTAAATAATTATGTTCGCAATATAAAATACAATTTCTAAATAGAGAAACGTTCTATCATTCGTTTTCAACTTTTATTTTAAAAGTATACAACTTTAACGAAGATGAAACTCAACAGGTAACTTTATTAACTTGGATAAAACTTTTCTTTGATTAAATAAGAAAATTGTGCGAAAAGTTTGTTTTGCGCGAAAGAGATAGTAATAGCAAAATAAACTGAATGATTAAAAACATTAAAGATCATATTTTAAAAATGAATACAGTGGCATATTTTAAAACGGATGAGTGTTTGATGAAAAAGGGATACTACCCAAATAAATTATATTGTCATATACGGGATGTTTGGTTGGGGAATGCGTAAATCTTTATAACCAGGACACCGGGTGTTTTATCCATATTACCCATTTTTTAAATGTTCTTAACTTACGAACCACACTGTATTTTAATATTCGATTGTAGTATTGAATATTGAATAAATAATATTTGTTGTTGCATACACGGTATATATTTTGCAACGATGAAGATACTTCGATGGATTTCATGATAGGTAATTAAAAATGAAGAATTATTCTAGTATTAAAATTATTCACACAAATGTATATATCCCCTCCTCGTATAACTGGAAAGACAATATTTCTGGAGTACTCTTTGCAGAAGGGAAGAAGTCAACTTAATCGAGTTTTCTGAGCTGAAAGTTAAACGATGGATTATAATCCCGTGGAAACGGCATCATGGATAATTAAGTGCAAATTTGTTCTACGCAAAGGTCACAAAGCACAATTTGTCTCAGACTTAATTATCGTTTACCTCAAAATAACCAAACTATTCAACTAGTAGGTGTCAACATAAAATAGAGCAGACTTTTTATAACAAATTGGAAAGCTGTTTATTAATATTTTGATAATATACGACTTTTGATAACTAAGTTTTTTGTTAGAAACTCTTGGATTAATGTCTTAAATGGACCAATCATCATGCACCTCACAGCGGGAATCTTTTTGACTATGGATTTGAATTAGTTAGTGTTGAATATGTAAATTGCCGGGAGTGGCATTATGCCTAATTTTGTGAAGAGAGGACGGCAATGTTGCACCAACTTTGGATATTATTCTTATAGCCTTTTTTTGAAGTCTAAAAACTCTTATAGAATCATTGGAACCCCCCATAGGACAGTGCCATATGAGACGACTGAGTGAAGAAGAGAAAAGTATTATGTTCTTTGAATTTCTAGACTTGTCAAGCTACTTAGTTGCCTGCTAATTTTCTCTGGATAAAATCGATGTGGTTGCGCTAGGAAAGTTTAGTATCAAGTATGATTCCAAGAAAACTTGAATTTGCTGTATTTTGGAGCACTGTGCTTTTTGAAAAAAATAGTTTTTATGTTTTCCGTTTGTTTAAAGAAAGTTTGTTGAGAACCGGGTTTCAGAATTAATAGGGACATATCAAATGGCAACAACTGCCGCGGGCGACAGGAAATGTTCTAGAACTTTCTAGAATATTTCTCAAAAAACCATAACTTTCTGTTTGATTTAATTTTCTTGTTTTAATTTTGGTAAAAAAAGTTTCTTAACCCTGTTAAACAAAACAACGTCGAGTTTTGTTTACGGCTACGTTCGAAATTGAAAACCGCTGAAGTCTGAATTGAAACCTATGCGTAAAAGTAAATATTCTTTTACCCACCCATATCTGCTTATTCAAACTCGAAGGATACAATTTAAACTTTATCCGCTTAGGTATGATGTAGGCATGACGGTTTATATATATACTACCGTATATATTACACAATTTCAGAAATATTAAATTGAATCACACATATAGGTCTTCCAATATTTTTATTTATTCCAACCACCAATTACTTGCTACTCTAATTTTTAGTCCTAAAATAAACTGTCAACAATATTTGAAATATCGACATTGTGACTCGTTAAGTCAACAAAAAACTATTTATTTTGTCCATTCTACAAAACGCAATTACGTGCTTGCCGAATAACACACTCGCAAAAACAATTTTTTACCTCTCCACGATAAAATGACAAATGTAGAGTGTGCAAATTAAAACTGTTGAGGCTGGAATATAATGAAAAAAATAGGAGAATTACTTGTTGCCTCGACTGCGTTAATTCTCGCTTTCTCTCTACAGCGCTGTTGAATGAAATCCTTAAATAAACATAATGATTCGTAATAGTATTTTTCGCCTACCATATACGAAAATGAATCATATCAACCCTAAAAATCAGATAGAAACTAATATTTTCTGCCCTCGGGCCGCAAAAATCATAAAGAACACGATTTTGTAGTTTTTAAAAGTTGACTTTGACGTTTCACATAAATTTTCATTAAACGTCAGTGTAAATCAAAGTGTGGAATCAAGATAACTAAACTATAAAATAATAATACGTTCTGATTCTGAATAATTGTGATTGTGTGAATTAGTGAAAATGAATAAATAGTATTTCAGACAGTGATGAAAACTTTACGAATACTCAGCTATTAGCTCGGGCTGCTAAAGCTCATTTTCTGCCCTTGTGACACAACATAATATTTACGTCCGGTAGGCGACTTATTAGAGACATCGCAGACTACAGTTTATTATCATATGAGATAATGGATACTTTTCCCTGAAAATAAAACTGTGCAACCATTAAAGGGTTAAAATTTTCCAAAGAAACAATTATGGGCACTAATAAGATTACGGAACAAATTGACAAATTTTCTGATAAAAGTGTCATGAAATTACTTTATTCTCGGCAATAAAGCTGACTAATACATCAATCACACTTTAGAGTAATTTGATTATATTTTATTTGGAGAAAAAATATTTATAATAATAATAATTTATTCAGATTAAGGATATAGTAACAAAAAAACGGATACATCTAAACAGATAATATTTGTTTTAAATTATAGGTAAACACAAGGATTTTAGTAGAGTTAGTTGAAACATTTGTTCTGAATAAACAATCACGATTTAATAATAATAATAATACTTTATTTTCTTTGTGACATGCAGAAACATGTCTAGAATTTGTCAAGGAATAGATAAAAATACATAAAAATAAAAAGAAATAACAATTTGGCAACCATTTCAACATTTAGAACTCTTGCAAAGAGTAAAATCAACCCTTTAGTAGGTATTTCTTAAGACATTGCTTGAATGCCGGTAGTTTATTGAACAACATTTGCCCTGTCACAGTGGGTGATCTATATAAGAGATTACTTCTAGAAAATGGCACATGCAAGCCATTTTGCTGCCTAGAAAGAACTTCATTACATCTTTTCCGAAGGAATAATTAGATTTTTTCGAAATAAGTATACATAAGCATACAACGTGAAATGTATAGATGGGCTAGCTCTAACGATGTCATTTACATACATTAGAAACAATATTGGGCCCACTATTGACCCTTGAGGAACACGTACACTGATGTTAAGATAATCCGAACTACAGGTAGTCGCTGTTTGCTCAGTTATGGATGTTATGGTTGACGCAGTCAAACGCTCTGCTGAGATCACAAAAGATCCCAACAGGGCACTCCCCCGCATCAACCAAATTAGTCAGGTTTTCATAAAAAGAGTGGACAACACTGTTTGTTGATTTGTTTGTTTGAAATCCATGTTGGTTATCGATTATTATATAATTATGCTTCAAGTGAAAATTCACTCTCTCTAAATTTAAGTGGCTTGATTTAAATCGTCGCTACTTTGAAGTGTGGTTTTAAATCATCTAAACTCATTTTTCTCTACAAGTTTACATTTACATATTTTACAAAACAAAACAAAGGTCTACAATTTTATAATTTCTACCTGACACCACAGCTTTATGAAATTGCCAAAATAATCAGAGCAAAATTTTAAAAATATGTAGTGGACGAGCCTGCAAAACAATAATGAATAACATTTTTGTGATTACCATTGCGAGTTAAATATTCGAGTTCGTTTGGGTACAAATAAAATGATTTGTTGCACGTAAAAATATTACATTTCGTGTAATAATAGTTGGCATCATTGTTTTTGATCTCAATAATAATAATAATCGATGTTTTACTTTTTTAGCAGCTAAAAGAATTTATGTTTCTTTTACTTTTTTAGCAGTTAAAAGAGTTTATGTTTGGCGTGGGTAGACTATAAAATTTGAAACAATGTTTCAGGAAATATTTTCTCTTAACAATTCCCTGAAATAGGTGGTTCGTGAAATATACTCACATAATCAGATTTAAAATTCTAGGAAGTTTTGAAAACCACTCACTGAGCTTTAAATCATATTATTTTGAGTAGATTATTTGCTGCAATAGGTTTTTCGTAGAATTAACCATCAAACATAATCAGCTTTAAATTTCAGAGGAGTTTGGAAAACAAATGAAATATTTTGGAACCAAAATATTTTACTGGGAGTAATAAAACTGTACAAATGATGTGAAATATAATCACAACTCCCAATAAATACGACATTAGAAAATGTCCACCCGCGATTGGACTTCTGTAATTAAATACCTGTTGGGGCATATAGTCCAAGGAGTAGTTGTTTGAAGTCCAGACGTAGGTATGACATTTTCTAATGTCGTATTTCTTGGGAGTTGTGATTATATTTCACATCATTTGAACAAATGAAATGTTCGTAAATGTCTATTTTTACTCTGATGGACTAAAGAATCTTTTTGTTATATTTTGAAATTAACTTCTAAAAATTCCACGTCATTTAGTTATATCATCTCTCACTTGAGAGAACTTTGGTTTAATATTTCGTCCTTCGTATATTGCGCTTTACTGTTCCCGACAAGGACTCGAAAATTTTAATGAAACGAGGCGTATACAAATGGATTCACCAAAATGAAGCATCTAATTATTTTGTTTTTTCATTCTTGCTGCACGTGTCGACATTGCTCCCTTTAAAGTATACCCTTCGTGGGCGTTTCATGATCGACCTTTATTTAGTTACTTAAAAAAAACGACAGATGTTTACTATATTTCTTCGTCATTGCTGGCTTAAAATTCCCATTTTTAAGTGTCATTGTATTCTTTAATTAAATTAATTTTAATTGATCAAATTTAATTAGCTTCAGTATTATTTCAAGAAAAAATTGGCAGTAGACATGAACGATTTTCTGAAGTAATATCAATTTTTTTTTAAATTCTAACGATTCACCAAGCCAAGAAATTTAGCTTGGACCTTTAGGCTTTTAATGAATTAATGTTAAATATAATTTTTCATGAAAAGAAACCCCTCCCGAGTTATAGGGCGTAGAAGATTACGATTTTCACCACAAAAATCGTACATTTCTAAAAGTTTTTTAAATGTAACCGAAAATCTGTTAGTATTACGTAATTTTATGGCCAATTAAAATGATTTTTTTTTCTACAATTAATACGAAGGAAGATATGAAATGGCAATTCACAAATGGGTGTTTAAAGAAACTGAATCGTTCTAGCATAAATATCTCGAAAAATATGATTTCCTCAAAAAAATGTATATAACATCCTAATGAGGGAACAACATTGGCAACATTTTAAGACCATCCAGAACCGTTTAACATAAGTAGAAAAAAGTTATGTACAAAATAAATTTTTTTACGCCATTTTTTTAGCGCCATCTAGACTGTGGTATTTGAAAAAAAAATCCTTTTGCAGAAAGACGTAACATATGATTCTACAATTGTCCAGTAATTTTTAGTCCTACGGGATAATTATTTTTTAAGTTTTGGTCTGTTAAAGTTGAGCAAAATTTTTGTTTTCAATTTTTGGACAATAGCGTGAAAAGTATTGATTTTTGAAAAAAAATTAAAGAGGCAAATATTCTTCCGAATAATTTCCATTTTTTTTTTGTTTTTTATCTTTTGTCTGTAACGAGATATGGCCGTAATATTATTTTTTCGGGTCAAATATTGAAAAAACGGTCATTCCAATGAAAAAATTTGTCATAACATGACATTTCGGCGATATTCTAAGCTTTAATATCTCGATATTATCAGCCAAAAAAAAGTTACGGGCAAAAAATACATTTTTTTTAATGAAATTGAAAGTTTTTACAAGGCTAATATGAAAGCTTGGCTTGTTTTTTCAATCTCTGAAAAATTCAATTAGTTTTATAAAGTATTTACAAAGCTACAAGTTGTTTCAAATAAAAGATACCCCCAATATCCGGAAAATTTCATATTTGCGATCTTATTTTAATTTCAATTTCTTAGTGTAATTTTGAAGCTCAGCGTTTGACGCATTAACCATGCGGCATACATCTAATACACCACTAATGCGATCAAGCAAACGATATTGTTTTGCTCCCATCTTAGAGAAATCGATATTGTAGTTAAATATACACCCTAATCTAACTGCCAAATTAAAGCGAAATCATTAATTACTAAGTAAAACTGCAAAATATCAAGCGACTTGTTTTTACGATCCACAAAACAGCGATATGAAAGTTTAAAAAAGCTCTTCTGCAGAACAAAAAGACAATTCAATTTTCATATAAACGACCACTTGTTGATATACATGCATGTGTACTCTCACTAAATGAAATCGTTTCAGATTATATTCAGATAGCTAATTACATTTGCGTAGCTGAAACTTGTTGTCTCATGAGATAACACAAAAAGATCTCGCTCCAAATTGATAAGGCGCTTGAGGTAAATTAGTTAAATTAGTACAACAGTAGACCTTAAATTGCCCTATTATTTAATCATAATAAATCAACATAATGCCGAAATGCGTGACTGACGACATCTCTTATGCGTCAATTACAGATTCTCTCCTAATTTACCTCAATGTATTGTTTTGTGAAATTGAGAATCCATTGTCGAAACTGAAGATATAAACAATTCTTATTGCCATTTGGGTATTGAAAACCACGAAACCATAAATAAGAAATCAGTAAGAAGTTGTTAAAATACTAGGAATGCCCTGAGGTTCAGAGGTGTAATTTTAGTTTTAAAATGTCTTAATTATAAAGCAATTTATTAATTAAGAAATATTTTTTTTGATTCAAATATTTATTAAACAAATCCTATGATTCAAAGCATCAGAAAAACAATTCTAATGCGTCAACATCATCGACATATTGCTTCAGAAGAATTAATTTTTTGTTATAAGGTGAAGCTTACGATGAAAAGTTCAGGAACAAATAGAGTACGTTAATAGAAAGAGGAAGTCTCGCGTTGGAAGCTTGATATTGCTTCGAAGGCGAGGAATGAAATAAAATGTAAAACGCGTTTTTGTAAAACACAAAGCTCTTTCTTTTATCTTTTCGAGTGAAATATTTTTAGAGTTTTTGTATTAATTTTGTATCTAGGACATTCAAATAATGGACATTCTGAGTGACATTTCTTATTAAGACGAAACCTATAAAATTGAGTATCTTTGATGTCAAAATATCGCCATGAAACGGTTAATATATTTGAAATTTTCGCATATTTCAACAGAAACAAAGCGAGACAATGAATATTTTTTTGAAAAGAAAGCATGTTTGTTTATTACGTACGTACAATATACATTCTTAACCATCATGATGATTAATATAGTTATAAGGAGGTGGTATAAAGTATACTGTTAATTTTCTCCCTATACCCTAATCAATCAACCAAAATTTTATATCTTTAATAAAAGCAACTGCAATAATTATACCATTTTTCGAGGATAAACAAAGTAAGGAAATGAGTTTGAAACTCAATCTATTTTCTCATGTAACCACTATACAAATATGTTGTTGAAACTTTGGCTCCTGGCAAATTGTCTTTAAATCTAAGGACCCTAACCTAATAAAACTTTGAAATATATTACACATCATTTAAAGTAATGAGATCTAATATTTATTTCCGGGTTACATTTTTATTATTCCTGACATCAATCACCGAGTAGGTGAGTGGGTTTTTTGGCTAAATCCACATTTTTTATATTTTTCTCACGCAGCGATGTAAAGGACAATGAACAGAGAATATTCCGATACTATGAATTACCATAAATGTAAATATATTTACTTCTTACGCCTATTATTATATATTTTAGAGTTGCTGAAGTCTCACTTTTAAGCAATTAGTAGAATTAGGGGAGTATATTTGAATTTCAATTCGACGCCAGTTCTTGAAGAAAGAATAATTTTAATTTAAACGAAACGCGACAGTTAAAATGTATTCACTTGATAAAGCTACCCAAGCATCTTGGTTTTAATAAATAAAGCTCTCTTTTACTTGTGTTTTGAAACGAGTTTATAGTATTTTAAATTTATTAAGCTGAATTATTTTAGTGTAATCCTAATCTTGGATCCCATAGAAGGTTCTTGAGACAATAAAAAAGAACGGAATGAACTTGAATTCAGTTGAACTTTTATTTACAGTTAGACATTGGACCTATATCTTTTTCATTGTTTATTGAATCAGGTTTTGATTTTTAAAACCCAGAAATATTTTATTAAAGGCAACCACAATCTCCGATGGAAAAGACTAGACTCTCATTCAAATTCACCTCCGTACTTTTGAATCACATACAACGGAAGAAGCTCGTGGAAGGTTAAATTAAGTCAATTTTTCCCGCGAGATCCGGAAAAATTTGTCTAGCTCGTATCGATTCGAGGTGTTTTTACCCGACCACGGCGAGGCCAGAAAGAAGGGTTATAATTTTAGCAGCCTAAATATATATGCATGTATGTATTTATGGGTCACCATATATTTTATATGACGTATGACAACCGGTTTTTTATTTTTTTCAAGGATATTATTTGTTATATTTAGTATCCTTCAAGTGGGGAGACGCGTGGGTTTTTCTTTTAAAATGTAAAATATCATTTGTAAAATATACCTGTTACGAATCTTGGCATAAGCGCATGGACTAACTGTAAATTAGTTCAAAGTATGTAGGTTATTAATCACTTATAATTGAAAATCAAATTTCCTGAAATAGCACACCTGAAAATTCCTGGTAAAATGGTTTGAAATAATCGGATTTACGTGTGCTTTGATTTAATCAATTAATGTATATATGTCTTCAGATTAAACATAACCTGACATTGCCGTTCCAAAGGAAATTTGGAAATTTCAATAATTGCTTCTGATTGATTTCTAGAAATGGATTTTTATGCAAATCCTCTTTTTATGTATCTCCAATTTTGTCAAAAAGCCAAAGTAGAATTTTTGATTATTATTATTACTAATGAATATATATATATATAAATGAATAAATCAAAGCACACATAATTCAATCATTTAATACCAGGAACTTTGAAACATGATATTTCAGGAAATTTGATTTCCAATTAAAGGTGATTATTAATTTTGTAAATACAAAATCCATTTTAGTTAATTTAATGAAGAGGATATACGGGCTTAAAAT
Organism: Crepidodera aurea; assembly: GCA_949320105.2. Taxonomy (NCBI): domain Eukaryota; kingdom Metazoa; phylum Arthropoda; class Insecta; order Coleoptera; family Chrysomelidae; genus Crepidodera; species Crepidodera aurea. The sequence continues at coordinate 15,078,850 of OX439478.2, forward strand.
CAAAAATACATTTGATGAAATGGTCAATTACGATAGGTAGAAATTTACATTGCTTTTTATTTGATGCAAAAGCAAATAATAAATCGGATCTAACGAATTCTTTTATATACCGTATTTTTAGAATAAGTTTTAACGAGTTTTTATGTGCTTAAGACGGTAGCCGGAAAAATATTTTGAAGTAGATTTGTAGCCTACATAAAATATAAATAAGAGCCCAATGGGCTGAAGGGGTTTCCGCGACTACAACATTCATTGTTTATATCAGTGAACGAGACAATTCCTGAAAAATCTGCACAATTTTGAATTAGCCACTGGCAAAACTTTTATAGATACTCCAATTTCATGGGCAAATTTTCTACAACATATTTTTATAGACAAAAACACAAAAACAGAAATTTAGAAACTTTTGGCAACCTTGCAAATGCCAACTCAGTAGGTCTGCATTTGTGGGAAGACCATAAAACAGATGCAGCTAGATGTAAAAGTTCAGTGGCCCACTGATCCAGTAACACTCGCATGATTTTATTGAACTGAATCTTTCTGACGTACATTTTTTAAATTTAAATGTTTTTTACGCTTGACGTAAGTTTCACTGGAAGGTTAACATAATCAAAAGCTGTTCATAATAATGGATTATTAAAACAAAATAACAAAAATTACTAACTCCCTGTAAACATTTTAACATGTATTTTTTGTGCAAAAAATCAAACAAAATGTGCACGTGTAATTAATTCCCTTTGAATTTCAACTATAGAACGATTCCGATAAAATTTCAGGAAATCGTGTCTATTTTGAAATAGATGTGATTGGAATAAATTATAAATTTTAGGTTTGTGAATGAATATATATATATATATATATAAATTCAAATGAAGGCCAATTGCCGCTTAATATAGCACAGCCAAATTTTAAAATTGGTGTTTTGTCTTTAAAGGGCCTTAACTATTTTTTATGGACCTGTACTTTTTATTTTATTTTTGAAATCCTCAGTTTTTTTTCTATATCCAACCCCATGTAGGTGTCACACTTATCTTCTCGTTACGTTTTACAATAAACAAAGTTTTAATGTCTTATTAAAAAGATTAACTTTCCATTAACCTTTATAAAAATAGTTTTATTATTATCATCACCATCAAAAAACAAATAGTTATATTTCAGAGGTAAAGGTCATAGGAAAATTTATTGATGTTTTAATGCATTTGCTTTTCACGGTTTTGCGCTTCATTTATAATTGAACGAAACAGGAATTCGGTAGTTTTCAATGAAACAAAATTGAAATTACATTTTTGAGAAAAAACAATATTTACTTATATTTACAACGAGTGAATCTTGTTTTCAGGTTATTTGAAAAACTGCAAAGGTTTCTATTCTCAACTATACTAAGTTGAAAACAATAAGTTGAATAATTATTAATTTTTGCAACACATTTTAAATAAAAAAAGTGACTTACCTAAAAATAGTCTTAATATAGCGAAGACGAAAAAATCTTACCTAAAACAAAAAAAAACTATTAACATTGCGCACAAAAGAAGAAATTTTAAAAATTAACTTTTCATTTCTCTATAACATTTTGAAACACTTCCTTTCTACTATCTTGGTTATGATATTTGATATTATTATTTCCCGATAAATATTTTTTTAGATGCCCTTTAAATTCTGTTCATGAGTTAATTGCTTTCAAACTGTTGGGCAATCTTCTATTCAATCCAAATTGGCTTGTCAGAATTAATTTGACGAAAACTGAAGCAAAAACTACTATGCGTAATTTTTTTAAAAGCTCCGACAATTTCAATCCCCATGATGTACAATTTCAGTTTGAATTAACGTTATAACGAATTCGTTTAATACATTAATAAAACTGAAAATAATATATAAAACACCAGGGATAGGAATTAGTAAAATTAATACAGGGTATCGCAAGATAATATCACCTTATTTCTTTAGCAAACTATCAAGGTAAAGATTACATTATAAATTAGGATGTGAAAAAATCTAGTTATATTAAATAATATTTAGTTAATTTAAGATTCAAAACCAAAACTCATAAACTATATTTAAATTTGTATTTAATCCTTTTGCCGTAAAATTAAATATAATCATAATCATCCGACAAACTCACTTGGTCATTAGTGCAGTTTCTTTATTTTTTATTTCTCTGCTATTCTAATGGAATAATTAAATAATCATCAAGCTCCCGGCGTGTGTGTGTGTGTGTGTGTGTGTATGTATGTGTGTTTTTGATCGGGAAAAAATGTCACGTCGTTCTTTAAAACCACCGTTTTTTCACTTTATGACAGATAAATAATGAATATGTCAGCAGCAGGTGAACATTTTTCAGAAAGTTGTAGAAAGTTTTTAAAGCAAAATTAGAAGCAGCGAATATTGGAAATTATCGATTTTATTTATAAAGAAAGATTCATTTTATTTTTAATATTTAAATTCAAAGTAGGAACCTGCACAACTTAATTCTTAAATTAATAAATATTACGTTCATTATTATATATTCTATTTATATATTCTATCTACTGCTTATCCGGTTTCCTGCAATTCTTCGTATATCGTCACTCCATCTTGTTGATGGTCTACCTGGATTTCTTTTATTTTTTCTAGGTTTCCATCGGTCTCTTGGTCCACCTTTCGTCGTTTAATCGGGCTATGTGACCGACCCGTTATCCTGTTTGGTATCATATATCTTTCCGTTATCCCCAACATTGTACTTTAAACTGTCAATCAAATACGCCTTGAATCATCAGTAAGTCGCCCCAGAGCGTCACGGCACAAGCTTTGCTTCTGGGGTTCACTCGTAAGGGTTGAATTGGGCATACATTATTATTTTTTATTTTCTATTTCTTTCAGGGTTCTTACTTCTTTCAACAATATTTTCGGTTCAGTTAATTGGCTTTTATATTCATGAAATATTTTTGGTACCTCTTTATTTTTAGGTTTTTGAATAATTTAGTTTTGAATTTTTCTATACTGGCATCGATTGCTACTTTATCAATATTTAAATAATACAGTATTTCTTAAAAATAACACATATCGTCACTTTTTGTAGTTTATAATGTAAAAATGTAATCAGAAGGTGGCAATTAAATAATATCTCCTTCTGGAATGTTTACAATATATATAAAGTATGTTTTATGCTTATACTTCGTCGTAAGAATATTTATATATTTACGTTTTTGCCATCACTAAAAAATTAGAACAGCAAATTGCAGATATAAATCTCTGACATAATAACAATCTAAATATTAAAGTATAAGTTTGAGATTTTATCCCTATTAATAATTTTAAAATATAGTTCAAATTTATCTCCTTGTTTAATCGCTGTGCTCATTCCGAATTCCTTGGAGTTCTTCCCATTAATTTTTATTTCTCCTTTTATTCTTTCATATATGACACTCTTATTTCCCGCAGGTATTTCTCGTTACTTTTTCTTTAGCCCTTTTTCTTGTCTTTCTTACTACACCGATGTGATCCGTGGTATGTCGTCCTTTCTTTCCATTAGTTTTTTGTAAATGGGTATTTTTATTTTTGTCTTCCAGTTCTTGGATTTCTTGTTTTCCTTCCACACTTTATTAAATATTAATCATCTCCATTTTTCCAATTCTCTTCCTCCATGTTTTATCATTTCTCGTCCTTAATTTCTTTGATTGATTTATAACTTTATATTGTATATATTATTAACAAAAGGAATAACTCTCCAAACTTTCAGCTTATTATGTCGTATCCTGTTTGTTAGAAGGGATAAGATTTATACAAATCAAATAAAAAGTTCTAAGAAACTTTATTGAATCGGCAGTTGGAAATTATTAGCATTGAAGATTTTTTTTTGTAAAAATAAAATTTCTATACCTAAAGTGAATTTTTTATTTATCTCTCATTCAAACTTAAGTTTGGGTAACTTTGTAACCTGCCTACACCTTCAGAAAAGAAGCGTATTGAAACTTTTAATTAACAAATTTGATAAAAATATTTTATACAATCTATTGGAAGATACATACGATGGCTTATTTTGCACTCATTTTTTCTTCAAGAATGCACGTTGACAAATATCTTCACTTCAATTTAATTTTTAAAGAAAACATTTATTTATTCGAAGATTATAATTGAAAGACTAAAAATGAGAAAAGTTTTTTTCTGGGAAATTTGAGGCTTTAATTTTGACAAAGTTGGTTAAGTATTTTTTCCTCTTGAAAGTAATTAATCTAAGTAACCATTTTTTGTTGGCTAAATTAGTGGAAGTGAATTATGAAATTAAAACTTTACGTATCTTGATAAAAAACTAAAATTTTCAATGATTATCAACACAATTAATAAAATGATAAAATGACAATTATTATTGTCATAAGCAAGAAAATTAAAAAGAAATTCTACACTTTAAGATAGATAGATACAGAAAAATAAAAAAGAAACTGAAATAAATTTTGTTAAAAGCTTTGGAAAATATTATTATATTGCCAAATCATACTCAGAGCTGCACTAGTATATTTTTTCTTTTTAATTGACAAATCTATAATATATTGTTAGCAGAAGCATTTAAAAATAAAATAAAATTTTGATATTAAAATGTTATTTTTTTGTATTTGAAATTATAAAGTTAAAAAAAAATAAACATATTTTAGTTTTGTCTCAATAAACCTCGCTAACTAATATGGTAAGATAACGAAATTGTACAATCAAAAAATCATGCAAATAAATTAATTAATTTAAAAAAAATACTTTTTTAATTTTTTTGTCTACTAAAGTTTTTTCATTTTTAAAAATCAAAATATTTTATTAAACAATACCTCAGTAGCTGATTTTTATTATTGACGAAAAATAATAATAATAATTTATTAACAAATATTAAAATAATATTTAAAAATCTCAAATTAATTCGCGAATAATTCATCAAATAAAATACCTTTGTAATATAGAAAACGGTTCATTTAAGTGTTATACAATTATAAAGTTTATTCCCAATAAATTTAAATTTAACGTTTTTAAAACAGCGATTTCTTTTGATTTAATATTTTAAACGAAAATTATTAATCTATTTGAAAAAGTTTTAAAAGTTTAAAATTGCTGAAAAGAAATTAAAGTAGTTATTATTGTTGAAAAAAAAATCTTACCTTGCTCACTGAAGTAGAAAAGTGTTGTTTTTGCTCTTTTTTTAAATGTAGTTAAAAAATGATCATAGTATTTGTTGGAGAAACTTCGTAAAAATTATTTTCGCTGGAATGCAGGAGTTGCGTAGCGTAGTCACTGAATGATACTGGGCCAATGTTTCAGGTCCGTAGTCATCATGAGAGTGCACGTCTGAAAGAGCGTGTCAGCATCTATATACGTGAACTGAGTACAGGATGTTCCAATGAAGTTACGACTGCATTACAGGAGGGGTGGTGAAAGACTAATTCATAGAATGGGGTTGCGATGCCGGTTTTGCGCTAGCCAAGCTGCTCCTGGGCAAAATCTCTCTCCGCTCTTACTCCTTGTCCTCTCCTATATGTCTCTCTCAATTTACCGCCCCAAAAATTCGCGCACTTCAACTTTTATTTTACCCATATTGTTGGGAAATCGCGCCCGCCTGCCCTGTGCCTGTGCCCGCCAACGCATATTTTCAAAAATGATAGTTACCATCCTTTCCCCTTCCACGACATCATTGGCTGCACTATTAACTTTGTTCCGCCCATACTGACTGCACTACCAATTATATTACAGTTCATACGCGGCTATTATGTTTATACATATACAGGATTTTTTTCAACATAATTATATCTGGAATCACAAATCTCAAAACAAATGTATGTCACACTTACTTTTCAATTTACATCTCTAGAATATCTTTCGCTTTTAAATGATTCTTAATAAAAGCAAACAAGTGGATTACTTGCTCAATGAACGAACATCTACGAGGGCAAATTAATAAGTTATTAACCCTTACAAAGAACCAAGCTTTTATATTTTCCAACTCATTAATGTTTTAAATTTATTTACAAGTTTTCTAAACTTTAATAAATATTTAGTCTACAGTTTAGTAAGTAAAAAAAATAATGTAGAATAATATTTTTCTACCAGATGCAAAGTTTCTTGGAAGCGGTCGGTTGTTTTCATCAGCATTCAGATATTTGAAAATTCTCTTTTACCAACTGGGGTCGGGGTATTTTGATCATCTACATCTTATCCCTAACACTCTGTTCTGTTCATTGCAAACTCTTTCGTTTCTCTCTATAATTTTCGTTATTATTTCTTTACATTGAAGTCCCAATTTTACTTAATCGACCTTTTCAATTTTAACCAATTGCTCTAATTTCTTTACCATTTTTAGATATGTACTGCTTTCCATTCTCTCCATGCTTTCATTTCCAATTTTACCTTTCTATATTCCTCTATTATTTATCGTAACTCTCAAGTATCTGCCTAGCTCTATCTATATCCTTTTCCCAACTCTCTTATAAATAATAATGTACTTAACATTCTCTTTGTCTTATGCCATCATTATTTGCAGATTTTCGTTTGCATGTTCGCATATTGGGTTTAATATAAGCTTAGGATCACTATTTAAATGAAAAACATTTATTAACATTAAATGTTTTTATTAACAAATTAGAAAACTAGTCTAGCTTTGTCTCCGTTAAAAACAAACAGATACAAACAAAACTTTCACCAGTAGCGATTGAAAATGAGTTTTTCAATTCATTTTAAAATCAATGTCAATATCATTAGTAGGAAATGAGAAATGTTTATTTTGAGTGTGGATGTATTGATTGGTGGATTTATTAATAATAAAGTACACCAAATTTCAAATAAAATCTACAAAAGTCTTTTCATAAAAAAAATTAGTACTCGCGAGAATCAGTACCTACGCTAATGAACTTGTTGATATATCAACAATCTTACTCTATTATAGCTTTCAGGCCATTTCGAAGTCCCAAACAACAAAAAGCTGACAAGCTTTAACAAAGCACTCATCGATAAGGTCATACAAAACATTCTAGTTTGAATATAATTTAATTTAAATATATGGTGTAGGAATGCAATTAACTTGTAAAAGTCAAGGATTATTAGTAGTTATACTTTTTTTTTCTTTTTTTGGAAAACGCTTTGACATATTTGTGCAAAATATGTAACATAAATACGTCCAGAAAATTAGTAAGTCTAATAGAAAACTTTTAAAAATTTGGTGGATGGGCTTTTATATTGGTTAATGCATTCACCATTTTTTACAGTCTATTTAGAATATAGAAAACTTTTTATGTATTTTAATTGTTTTATTAAAAGAAAAAATAATGTATTAATAAAGTGAGATTAATTTTATTCAAACATGTACTGAGGTCTATAGAATTTGATGGCACAGGAGGCATAGGTGCTTAAATATTGAAAATAGTACAAATGATTTTTACTTATGCAACATTTTATTAAAAATTACGGATTCTTAGGTAAAATCTCATTTCCTTAATTCCTGACTACTCGCGACAAACAATACCTACATGGTAATGAACTTAAGATGCTGACGTATCAACAAACTTACTCTATTATAGCTGTCAGGACATTTCGAAATCCCAAACAACAAAAAGCTGACACACTTTCGATACAAAGAACCGTCGACAGGTTCATACAAAGCATTCCAATTCGCTGTCTCAATTTGAACTATGAATTTAAATTTATGGTGGAGGAATGTATTACTTTGAAACGCGCCTACTTTTAAAAATTTGGTGGGTGCGGTTAGTGCATTCACCATTTTTTATAGTCAATTTAGAATTGATGTAGTAGTAGGGGAGGCCGAGATGCTAAATTTGCAGTTACTAAATCGTCATGGAGACCTATTGGATTGTGAAGAATAGGTTCTAAAACGAAAAAAAATGTAAAAATTTTCAAAAATGTAAAAAAAAAACAGTAATATGGTTAATATTTTGAAAATTTTATTTTTTCATGGATATATGGGTTGATAAAGGCTACATTTTAAAATTATTTTCAAATATACAGGTTGTCCCAAATCTATTAATTTTGGAATTATTTTTATTTTTGAAGTTATTTTAATTTTTGTTATATTTTACATTATTTTTCTACCGTAACGCCTAAATATAACACCCTGTATTTGATCAGCTTGGACTATTATCCGAAAAAATTATCTTTGAAACTATGTGTTTGGTTTTGACATTATTAAAAATGTTTCGAGATGCATCAAAATCTGTATGGATAAGACGGATAGATTTTTGTTTAAATTGTTTATGGAGAAGGTTAGTGAAGATGATTTTTCATAATAATGGATTAGTCTGACGGTTAACCATACAGATTTTGATGCATCTCGAAATATTTTTAATAATGTCAAAACCAAACACATAGTTTCAAAGATAATTTTTCGGATCATAGTCTAAGCTGATCAAATACAGGGTGTTATATTTAAGCGTTACGGTGGAAAAATAACGTAAAATTAACAAAAATAAAAATAACTCCAAAATTAATAGATTTAGGCATAGTAGACGTTTATAATTTTTAAAAGGCAATGGAATTTGCTACATAATAGGATTATAAAATACAGGGTGTCCTATTTAAAATAAGATATTGTCGTTTGAATATGTCATTAGAGAATCGCCCCGTTTTGGACGCACTGTATAATTTTAAACAACTCTAAATAAATTATTGCTTTCAATTGTTAGTCTAATTTTTTTCAGTTAAAATAGGATTTGGCTGATTCCATAGGTTCCGAAGTTATTGGTTTTCTTGTAAGTGCTTCCATTTTTAGAAATATCAAAATATCTCGAAAACTAAAAAGCTTAGGTATAGGGAATACTTAAGAAAGTTTATCTTATTTTTAACGTATAATCTATACATGCCATAAAATATAGGGTATTCCATAAGAAATAATATAACTTTGATACGCCACACTTTTTTGGGACAACCTGTATATGTCAAAATAATTGTAGCCTTTATCAACCCACATATCTATGAATAAACAAAATTTTAAAAATATTAACCGTTTAGCCACAATGGACAGTTTTTTTTACAACTTTGTGACTCGCCCATTTCCTTATGCCACGCTCAAATTGACAGATTATTGAAATATACACTTTTCTGGATGTACTTAACTTACCTTTTCTTAATCTGTCGCGCTCGAGTTTTTCTAAGGATCGATTTTTTTTACTAATCTGACTGGCTACCCTCAATGCACCCCCCTATATTAAGGGTTCATATATGGTAGGTGTACATTACAGGGTGCAAGGTTTCTCCCCATATGTATTTCTGAGGCGCTCGAGTAACGCGGAAAATCCCCGCTTGGCCTCCCCTACTATAGTTTATTTACATTATTAATTAACGTTGTCTTCACATTAAAATTCTAAAGAAACAAATTTATAAAGAAGGAATTAAGAAAATGGTTAAATGTAAGTAATAAACTTTTAAATTTTAAGATATCTCGATAATGTTTCGTTTCACTAAGGTGGGAAAGTTTAATCATCGTCAAGGATGAAGTTTGTCGACCACACGGGATTTTCAAAGATTTAATTAAAGTTAAATTCTCGAATAGCACGTGCTGGAAACTTTTGTTTGTCTGAATGTATGTCTGTGGGGGCGACACGAAATAATTAAACAAATAAACAGTGTATGTGAACAAAGAGCGGATTCTCACCGATTTCATACCGGATTAAATTTAAAATTAAACTGGTTGACAACTAATACATTTAAGAACATTCCCGAGGTAAATATTGCTACGCAATGCGGGATGTCTTATATGCATAGTAGTTATTTCCAATGGCCTTCGTGCTTTAAAGTACCTGTTTACATAACGAAGAGTTCAAAGAATTTTTATATAAAAAGTTTTTTGTTATGGTTAAAATAGAAGATATTTTAATGATACATTCTTGGATATTTCCAGATGAGCCGACGCTGAGGCAGTTTAAAAAACTTGTGGGTGGATCCTTTATCACAAACTTCATGGTTGTGCGTGGGCGTTTAGAGCCTTTCTAGATATCTCCTTTTCCTGTTTTCTCTGAAGGACCGACTAGATATTCGTCCAAAGAAACGAACTCACATTTATTTATTTTTAAATAACTGGAGTTGGGAAAAAGAAAACAAATCGTCACGTCTGTAATAAAGACGGATTGATCTTTTGCCATACGTGATTGGCATATTTTTGCTGCAGAATCGGTTAATTTTTATTTTTATTTATAAATTCAGATTTATAAATTCAGATATTATCAAACTGAGGTTAGTTCTTTTATTTTAGCCAGCATTTAGCCAATACATTTTACGAATAAATGTTAGATATCATAGAAAAAATATTATAGAAAACTACTTATTGATATTCTGTCAAATTTTGATTTATGATCCACCAATAATCAAAAAATAAAAATAGTTTCACACATGTGCTACGAACTTTGGCCTGATCGTTTATCAAAAAGTTTGTCGAACCTACTTCAGTCATATACAGAAGACAAAAACACTTTTTTAAACTCCTAATCCGTCTCAAAAGTTTTGTCTTTTTTTTATTTAAAAACTAGAATTTATGACATGCATTTCTGTAACTCATAGTAGCTTGCTCGATTATATCTTTTCTACGGATTTTTTTAAACATAAAAGTTTTTTATATAAAAAGTGGTTTTAATATCCATTAGTAGCTCGTAGTAGGCAGGGTTTATAAAGTTTTACGCTTAAGCATTTCAAGAATCCACTATTTATTAAATATTTCCAAACAAATTCTACTATACTTTTTAATCTGCTATAACCCGATTTACGCGAAATCTGTACCGCCATACAAATAGAAAAGTTGAGAAAGTTACTTTGGAATGTATAACAACCGCCGCCTCCCCATCGATCGGGCCACCTTTTCCCCTCGGATCCTTCATGCCCCTGGCGATTACGGGAAATTTGTGAATGAAATGCAACAGCTAGTCGCCCTCGTTCAATACTAGCGTCCCAGTGTAGGCCTTAAGAACGGAACCCCGCTCTTTTGTGGCGAAATCGGAAAAACCATAAAAAAATCAACATTTATTGGAACATAAACTTAAGAGACCTTATCAGGTAATTAATAACAAGTATTTCGCGTAAATATAAACGATGTGGGATAATTATGGTGTCCACGATTTCTTAAAATCTTAAACCTGCACTCACTGATAACTTTAGATACTGAACAAACTAATGTATGATGTGAGACCATTTTGTTGGATAGATCTCTGTAAAATGCTGATATTGCTAATTGAAGATGTATCTCACATTAGGTTCACATTGGTTTTGAAAGAGCTGTTTATTCTCCAATAATAATGTGGATTTTTGCCAATGGTTGATTCACAAAAAAATTGATGTGCATCCACAAGTTTGCTCTATGTGCAAGAATAGCTTTAAGAATACTACCGGTCATAGTAGTGGTGTTTCTCAAAATTAAAAATCTATTTAAAAGCATGCATGTGTGTGCTATTTTTCTAATACATTTTTTTTACAAGATTGGGAAGAATGTGTAAAGGGCAACTTAAATTCAAAAGCCACCCCTGGCGCCCCATTTAAAGCCCTTTGGCAACCAGTTTATACTCTCTTTTACTTTGAACAATGAATTCGGGACGACCAGTGACTGATCCTTTGTTTACTCATTTATAAATATAATCGGGTTATAGTAATGAGTAGGTATTATTCGTTGTGTTTTGTTTATAAGTAAAAATTTCAAAAACAGTATTAATGATTCGAAAACACCGAATAACTGTTTTTCTTGTAAGACAAACATAAAAAAAAAACACGCATGAATCCTGATTGAAAGTAGCCAAATAAAAGAAATCATTGACCAGGTCAAGCAACTAGACCTTTTCCACAAATGAATTGAAGTATTTAATTTTCTTTTCGGAACGTCATCGCATGGGTCAAGGGTTATTCCTTAGTCTTGTTTAATCTGCTCTGAAAACCGTTGAATTAACCCCAATTTAATCAAAGGTAATACCACGAGTCCTCCAAATTTTATCGATTAAATTTTTGGTTTTCACGAAAACGGCTTTATTTGGAAAAACCACGAAAACAAACTGATTGATAAAATCACGAGTCCGCAGGACGAGTGATTTTATCTTAAATCAGTTTGTTTGAGTGGTTTTGCCTAAAATAAAGGCGTTTGAGTACGAAGATCAAAAATTTAATCTATAAAATTTCAGAGGACGAGTCGTATTTGAAAGGATTATTTTTTGAATCATTTTGTATTAAAAACAGAGAACATAGTCATTTATGCAAAAGGCACTTTACACACAAATATTGAAAATTTTCTTTACCAATTTAAATTGAAACCTCAGCTGTTAGGCTGTTATAGTTTTACATACAGGGCCACCAAGGCGATTTTTTGACTGGCTACCCCGCGAAACGCCGTAAATAAAAGCGAAGAAGAAGAATGAAATGAAGTCTTTCTTAATTTAATTAATTTTAAGTTTAGTGTTATGTTATGTAAAAATGTTAAAGGCATTTTGAAATCAACTAATAAAAACAGGTTAGTTTACAAATACATTTTGAAATTTGGTTATTAACATAGATTTGCAATACATTTTAGTATAATAAAAATTGTTAAATGTTTACATTTGACATTTCAAAAAAGGTAAACACAGTTTAATCAAGAAACAAATACGAAGAAGCGGTTTTATCAGTATAAAACACAATGATTGGTTAGGATCCTGAGCTGTTATTGGCTGAAACCACAAAATCTGACTGTATTGACAGATGAAAAAAATAATCAATAGTAAACAATAATGAAAACAATCGGTTAATCTCGCCTTACAATTGATTTTTTTCTTGTCTATCCAACCAAACAGTTTTCTAGATATAATGGTTTTTTTAATGATCCTGAAACTTCTAAAATACAAGTAAATTAATTTGGTTTATTCAATAAATCAGGATAATTAAATGTTTTATCCCAGACGATCCTCGATCCAACAAAAAAACACGCGTAAATCCTTAAATTTAGGAATTTTTAATTAATCGCCTGATTTTTCACCCCACATTTTCTCATTTTTTTCTGTGAAATTAAAAAAAGAATGTTCTAACACTTCATTATTCCACTTAACGAAGATTTTAAATTTAATAAAAATCTGTCAGGATCGCGTATTATACCAGCATAATTTTTTTTACACTACCCGCTCCATCTGAACACGCTCCAATTCATTTAGGAAATGATAACGTTAGGGTCTGTTCAGGAGAGCATTTATTAAATAGGGTTAGATGAGGCATAACGATCAGAGAATCATGAGCGTAACTACAGTATGGAATATTAATGGCGCTAAAAAAATAAAATTATCAATCAAGAACATAAGTAAAATGGGAAAGAAAGCAGAAAAAACACTACGAATTGTTGGAGTTACTATCACAATTGAACACGTTTGTATAGGAAAAAAGGATCAAGTTGGAAGAAGAATTTTAAAAGAATAAAAAACTTGAATAATAACGGACGAACACAAGGATATGGAAATAAATGACCAAGAAAAGAAAGGATGCTGTCGGAAGAGAAAGTAAGGGCGTGGTTTTTAAATAATAGATTCCTGCATTGAATAATATCCTTCGTGTCATTCAAAATGATTTCAGTTACAGTAGGTCATACAAAACTTTGGAAGATTGTTGCAAGTTTGTTTACACTCCTTTTCTTTACCATGGACAAACTATAGATCTCAACCACGCCACTGATGGAGTTGAGAGCTCGTTATGTGAAAAAAAAATTCTGGCGCTCATTAAATAGAAGACTTGAAAGGGCGACCGAATACTGAGTTGTATGTTGTAAGCAAAATTACACGCCCACATTGAACAGATAGTTTGACTAAGTTATTCATTTCTATAATGTCACGAGCGTCGCTTGGCGTTAAGAATGTAGTAGGAAGTTAATTAAATTTCAACGTTCAAGCCATCAGTTTGCGAGATGCAAACCAGAAAAAAAAATTAACTGCCAACTATTCCTACCTAAAAACAATTGTCTAGGCTAAAATTACTTTAGTCACACACAAAACTCTTTGACACTAAATCCGACAATATAAAAGTTTCTTCCTATTCGGATGTGTTAAAATTAAGTGATTGTATTGTTTCAATAAACTTTCTCAAAAAAATATGTTGTAAAATTAATAAATAATTTTTAGCAGTTATTAAATTATCTCCGGTTTTCTGGGCATGGTCCAATAATTCACCGTAGTCTTGAGCACAATTTTTTTTATAGATCAATTCGCTCCCAACATAATTCGAGTTCACTCCAATGCAAATGTTTTTTCTTTGTTTCGACCCATTATGACATCTCTCATAATCAATACCACGACAAAAATCTGGTTATTCACAACCATTATTAAATTATACAGGGTGGGCTACTCTCAACGGGACGGAGCTTACTGGGAAAACGAACAATGTTATGAAAAAGTTATTTGGCAGGAGTACGTAGGTTAGTGACGACTACATTTCTAAATTAGTTAGACATATACAGGGTGTTCCAAAAAAGCGTGATATATCAAAGTTTTGTTTTTTTTAATGGAACACCCTGTATTTTATTTTATTTTTGAAGTATATTCAACAAAATAATGTCACTTTATTAAGGGTTCCCTATACCCATTCTTGATAGTTTTCGATTTAAATGACTATTTTTGCGAAATTAATATGGTTTAAATACATTTATTACACTTCGTCCCATAAAAATTAACTAACGCATTTTTGTTTATTAATTGCCAATTAGGAAGGCCATCGATACGAATTATTGTAATGTAAAGTTTATTTACAGGGTGTTGTTAATTGAGAGTTTCATGACAATACAATATTTTATACGATTACTGCGTTATTCTAAATGGGACACCCTGTATTTTGTTATTGTAATAAAAGGGTAAAACAATTCCCTTTCAAATTACTACAAGGTTCCCTATACCAATATCCACCAATTTCAGACTTATTTGCATTATTTTACCTGCATCAATAAAAATCGGTAATTTTATAACACGTTTTTATTAAGTAAGCTATGAAATAGACAAAACACTAGTTTGCTGTCAAACTGTGACAATAGTTTAATTTTTACCGTGTTATTAGCTGTCGTTCAGATACAAAATGAAAGAATATACAGTTGAAGATAGAGTTAATATGATCTTCATACTCGGAGAATGTTTTCAAAACTGTCTATTAGCATCACGAGTTTATGCCGAGAGATATCCCTTAAAAGGTCATCCTCGCAAAGAGGTATTTGAAAGGCTGCTAGCAAGGTTTCGTGAAACCGGCAGTGTTTCTTACAAAAAACGAGATATTAGAAAGCTCGTAACTCGCAACGAAAATACAGAGTTGGAAGTTCTCCAATCACTTATTGAAAAACCAAACACTAGCACAAGAGTTATGGCCAGGGAATTGGAAATAAGTCGGACTAGTATCAGAAGAATTATTAAAAATCATTGTTACCATCCATACCACATTCAGATGCACCAACATTTGTATGGAACGGATTTTCACCGTAGATTGGAATTTTGTTTATGGTTTCTCGAAAAAGCGGGAGAAGACGAATTCTTTTTTGATAAAATATTATTCACAGACGAATCTACGTTCCATAATAGTGGACTAGTGAATAGACACAACTTTCACTATTACAGTACCGAAAATAAAAAAGAATTTAGAACGATAGATCGTCAAAACCGATGGTCTTTAAACGTTTATGGAGGATTAATAGGAGAATATGTTGTGGGACCGTATTTTTTTAATGGCATTTTAAATGGACGTAAGTTTTCCAGATTCCTTCAGAGAGATTTTTCTATTCTGTTAGAAAATATCCCTTTGAATGTAAGAAGCAGAATGTGGTCGATGGTGCTCCCGCACATTTTTCTCTCATTGTAAGATCATATTTAAATCGAAAATTTCCGGAAAAGTGGATTGGTAGAGGTAGTCCTAACAATTGGCCCCCTAGATCTCCCTGTTTAACCAACATGGACTTCTTTTTATGGGGGTACATTAAAAATTTAATGTATCAGACTCCACCCACGACTGCCCAAGATATGAAAATTCGTATCCGTGAAGTGTTTGCAACCGTAACGCCAGAAATGTTAAGAAGTGTAAAAAAAAATTTTGAGAAGAGAGTCCGATTATGTATCGAACAAAATGGGCACCACTTTGAACATTTGTTGTAAAGTTATTTGTTTTGTCTATTTCATAGCTTACTTAATAAAAACGTGTTACAAAATTACCGATTTTTATTGATGCAGGTAAAATAATGCACATAAGTCTGAAATTGGTGGATATTGGTATAGGGAACCTTGTAGTAATTTGAAAGGGAATTGTTTTACCCTTTTATTACAATAACAAAATACAGGGTGTCCCATTTAGAATAACGCAGTAATCGTATAAAATATTGTATTGTCATGAAACTCTCAATTAACAACACCCTGTAAATAAACTTTACATTACAATAATTCGTATCGATGGCCTTCCTAATTGGCAATTAATAAACAAAAATGCTTTAGTTAATTTTTATGGGACGAAGTGTAATGAATGTATTTAAACCATATTAATTTCGCAAAAAAAGTCATTTAAATCGAAAACTATCAAGAATGGGTATAGGGAGCCCTTAATAAAGTGATATTATTTTGTTCAATATATTTCAAAAATAAAATAAAATACAGGGTGTTCCATTAAAAAAACATAACTTTGATATATCACGCTTTTTTGGAACACCCTGTATATGTCTAACTAATTTAGAAATGTAGTCGTCACTAACCTACGTACTCCTACCAAATAACTTTTTCATAACATTTTTCGTTTTCCCAGTAAGCTCCGTCCCGTTGAGCGTGGCCCACCCTGTATAATTCTACATAGTCTTTTTTTTCAGTTATGGCCGCCAAGTGATCCAGAATTCCTGCTGAGTTTCATCATGTTTTATAAAGGCAAGTAAACATTTATAATATTAATATTTATTATAAACAAGGTTATTTAAATACTATAAATACTAAATAATTACTTCTATCACATTCAGTGGCAAAGTAAGTCGGATCATTTTATAAAATAAGTCTACAAAAAGGTAATATAAAGTGAATAAAAATTTTCTCATTAAAGCAGTTATAAAAAGTGTTAAACTTGTGTGTGTATATCAACAAAAATATATATAAACTACAAAAAAACAGTTCGCTTATGTAATATCAAAAGAAAAAGAAGCAACCAGCGTAGGTAACCAGAAATCCTGTGTCTATCCACCACCTAGACGTGAAATTTTTCAAAAACTAATACACAACTAAACTTTACATTTAAATTTGGATTGTACGCCACTGATAATCGATGAGAACATCGTGTGTGACACTGAGAGGATAGGGAAAAGGTTCTTTTCCTTTTATATCCAGAGTTCGACAGCGGTGACAGGAGACATGAATAAGGCAAACCAGACTAAGGACCTTAAAGCAACAGATTGGTATCGAACATCGAAAGGCAGAACATCGCATTGCAAATGGACGGAATTTGGAAGTGTCCTTTTTATTGGATCTTGATGTCGATTGAATTAACTCGACTTATTTTCGAGTTAATGAAGTTCTCTGTATTCAGGATTTGTCTACTATCTAAGATAACTAAAAACGTGGGGATAGTTTCGGAACTCAGATTATATTACACGTGTTAAAACCGAATTTCAAAAAGGTCGCTTTCGCAACTAAAGCAGAAATTTACTAAATGCGGAATGTTATGGGAACTTCCAAGAGAATTAACAACATATTTCAACCACGCGTTTAAAATACCGCTACTAAAAAAATTTGATTAACACATAGTGTAAATGTAAAATTCTAAGTTGTATTAAATACACAGTCAAAAAATCTTCTTAAAAAGGACATGTAAACTCATCGCCTGGAAAATGAGAAATTGCAGTTTTGGGATAAATTTTCCGAGGGCAAGAACCACTGGCGGATCTGAGGGGGGGCCATGCCCCCCCCCCCCCCCCCTAGAGTTCTGAATAGTTGATATTGCTTTAACAACTAGAGTCTGGATATGCAAGTAAACCTTTGATTGGTTTTCAACAAGAAAAAACACACGTTATACAAACCAAAATTATTCGTTGTTTTGAATATTTTCTCAAACACTCAAACATCCCAAATTTTTATGACTTAATCACTTTGGTTACAAATTTCCATTAACTGATGCCCCCGTCCCCTGAAAAACTCCCTAGATCCGCCATTGGCATGGGCATGGGCGTCGCACTTTAATTTCGTCTTATTAAGGTTCAATCTGTATTATATAAATAAATATATGTTCTAAATACATCTACAGTGTGCTTAAAAAATGTCTATGTCTGTTCTGTAGCTCATAGTAATTTACTCTTTTATATAATCTTAATGGATAATAAAACAACTTAATTATTCAAATAAAGATTGTATTTTACGTTTCTACTTGTAATCCAGTCATTTATTATTATTTATTATATTTAGATCATATCCACCCCTCCCAATACCCCATCTTAAGTAATTTTAACGAATCGACCCGTACAGAATCCTTTCATTTTAAATATTTTTTCTTTTCTCCAATAGATGGCGTAAAAAATCAATAAGTATCTCCTCACCATTGTATAAAAAATATTCTTTATACAATGTCCTCACACACTTAACAAAAAACGTTAGTATTATCGTCCCACACAGAATACTTATTTAATTTTAAATCTCCTTTTATTTACTAGATGGCGATAAAAATAAATCGATATAAGTATCTCCTCCCACATTCGTCTTACGAAAACATTTTTGTTAAAAATATATCTAAGGTTTACGCAGTTTTGCGACATAATTAATTTAACAATTTTTTTAACCCAATTTATCATTATACCTACAGAAGAGAACTTATTGGTTATAGTAGGTACGTCTCTGCCTAGAGGCGACCGCCTGCTGATAGTAAATACTTAAATTTAACTTGGCAAATAATTGCACATAATACTAAACAAATTAATTCAATTGAGTATCAGTCTCCCTAGAGCTTTGAAAGACTACTGATGACAAGGTTTAATTAGTTCCTAACCGGCTACTGTATCCAAGGCTATCACATCACTTTAATCTAATTTGCTACATACAGATCGGGCAAGATTTTAACGGAACATAGGATTTTCAATGTATTTTGGACGAGAGCTCACGTAGAAGTCGACCAGCACAATATATAAGAGTGACCCCCAAAATACCACTTTAACATTTGTATCTTTTCTTCCTTTGTGAATATGAACATTTTATTTTCAATCGTTATCGGCTTAATACTACTGCGATTGACTTTCAGTAGACTGAGTGGCAAGTATCATGTGCTAGTTGCTCGAGACAGGAAGGGGAACAGTGGTTCGATTAAATAGATTTTGTGCTGGTCGACTTCTACGTGAGCTCTTGTCCAAAATACATTGAAAATCCTATGTTCCGTTAAAATTTTGCCATATCTGTAGTCATAGTATTTTAGTCATTACTGCCCAATGCAGGAAGACGCCTATATGTACCTTGCAACATAGTACAAAGCGAAAATGGAATTTGCATTTATTTGATTGTATTAACGATACAGATTTGAGATCTTGTTTTGAAAAGTTGTCTCATCGGTAGAGGCGCTTTAATTATAGGCGTAGATAATATTTGGTATTTAATTAATCGTTTTAACAATTTAAATTATTTGTTTCTGTTAAAACGGAATGTTTAACATTTATACTTTAGAAGGATAAATATTATTGTCTTTGTCATCTCAGCTAATTAAAAAACAGTATAGTTTTTTATTTTTTTATTGAAAAACTAAGCACGCAACTAATGGAAAACAATAATACAATTGTCAAAATGAACATTAATCAGGATGATTCGATATATATAATAATAAAGTTTATTTTTGTGTCAATAAAGCAAATATGAAAAAATTGAATGTAATAATTATAAACCTATCGATGTTTCTAACTTAGAAACATGTTAAGTTATGTAAAAAAATATAATTCAACCAAAAATTACAAAACACTAAACCTAAAATCCTTACAACTATCCCATAGTTTGGGCAACTACATTAATGACAAGATGATTACATCTAAATTTTGTTGCAATAATAAAATGAATCTAAATAGTAGTTGTAAAAAAAATAATCCAATACACTTCATAAAAAAGAAGACTGACTTTGACACCAAGTTGATTACATTGGATTTGGAGTTAATGATCTATAATTAATGCTTTAGCTGATGTTTTGAATCAACGGATCAGTTATCTCCATTTGCGGGCGAATTGCTTCGAGATCTACTCTTAGAAGAAGAACGCGAATTAGAGCGCGACTTATCTCTGGAATCATTTTTATCTTTGGCATTTGGTGATTTGGAACCATCTTTTTCTCCGCTTCTTGAACGTGATTTGGATCTTTTATTTGAACGACTTCTGGATCTAAACAAAAAATATATATGTTCTACTCATCTAAAATTTATTATACTAAATTAAAATAGCGAAATAGATCACTCGGAGATTTTTTTTAATACCTGGAGCGAGATCGTGATCGGCTGCTTGAAGCAGTCCTGCTTCTTTTGCTAGCAGTGGCGCGATCTTCAACCAATTTGATTTTTCTCCCGTTTAATTCAGTTCCGTCTAGTTTATCGACTACATTCTTCAAATCCTTATATGACGCGAATTCTACTATCCTGTTAGGAAATAAAAATATAAATGAAGAATGGATTTTTTTGATATTAAGAATATATTTACCCTTCATTGCGTCTCTGCTTATGAGCATCGGCAAAAGTAACTTCACCTGCTTGTCTCATGTAGTCTTTCAGGTCCTAATAAGAGAATTGGAATTATTTTTAAATGGGCGAGTTGTTAGCAATTACAAAAAATTACCTGACTTGCGACAAAAAACGATAAAATCCAAACTTAAAAATATAAACATCTTTGGTAAATGAATCTATTCTTTATAACAAATGTTACACTTTGTCCTGTTGCAAAAATAAAATATTTTACGATTTCCAACAGTGTAATAAAAATAAAAAACAAATTATTTGTTTAAGCTTAAGGTGACCACTTATGTTTTATATTATCACATTAAGTTAAGTGCAAATTGACATTTTAAACACACAAGTGATTGTGAGTATCTCCTCTAATATTTAAAAATGAAATAATTCCTTAATTTTGTCAGTAGTCCTAAGATTTAACAACAGGTTAGCGTCATTAGACAAATACCTCTCATCTACACCAATATAAACAAACATAAAATTCATTTTTAATATAGAGAAGGAAGTAATAAAAGCAAGTGTGTCAAATTATGGCTTTAAGGGGAAATGCTATTTCACGAAATGCCATTGCCACCCCACCAAAACTTTTGGGGCATGGACTGTTTTATCGTGTCATGTTTCCAACATGCAGATTTAATATTTCTTTGTCCGCAAAAAATGCATCTTGTTCAAAGGCGTTGGCGCTTCTTAAGATTTTGTGGCGCGCGACAATGGCGTCATGTGAAAAAGCACTGGAGTGTTTATTGATACTAACAGCACTTAATTTGATCGAGACAAAGTGTAACAAGTAAAAAATGCGCATCATGCTATGGCATTTACCTGAGGCATAGTGTTTAGGATACCACATAGAACCAATGGAATCAATGGACTGGCGCGCAAAAACTGACTGTACCAACTGCCACTCACGTGTGTACCACATAGATTGAGCTTAGATCAGGCCTAGAGATACCACACGCTCCAAGGGAAACAGTGTTCTTTGTGAAAAATAAACTTTACATTCTTTTCGGGATCCAATTATCATCCATCTTCAGGTGGTATTGACGAGCAAAGGATTTTTTAATTAAGTTAAAACCAATTTATAACTAAAAAATTGCACAAGTCTCTGAACTATTTATTTTTACTGATAAAAAATAAATAAATAAAAATTATTACAAAAACTATTGAAATAAAATTCAATGCCTTTAAATTTATTATTCTCTGATAAACTCTAGATAAATATTGACAACTTGTGCATTTTTGTATAAAAAGGATCCTATGCCTGGACTTCGATAATTGGTGTGGGAGCTACGGTACTTCTTGGGTCGGTGATAAAATGGAGCATCCGCGCCGAGTATATATCCATCAATATATTGATTTGAATTATATAGACGTCAATATATAGATGTCTTTTGCCATTGGTAAAGGACGGGAAAGGAACAGAAGCAGAAAGGTAATTTCTAATCTTCACACAGAACCTGGGAATATTGTGGGTCCTCAGATACATCTTGGCCATGGCTTGGTTGTATCCAATATGCTCAAAATGTGGTTACACTTCGATGGATTCTCATGATACCCCAGATTGCCTCATTACTTTGGACTGCACGTGAAATTGGATGATATTTTTTCAGTCACTGGCCTTGCCTTGCTCCCTTTACCCTCTTTGGTTTTCAAATGTTGAATGAAAAATGACATACAAATTATTAGATATTTTAAAATTATTAAATATTAACCCTAAACACAATACTACAACCCCTTTGCATCAACTTTATCTCTCAACCCTACATGTAAAAAGGAAAATTAAAAATGAATTAATACTTCTTTTAACTGATATTTTAACTTATTTCTCGTTTGTCCTAAATAATCGGATTTGCAGTAAGTCTGGTCAAAATAAAAAAAAGGGCCTTATAATAAATAACTGAGGTTCAAACATCTCTTTGGTAGAAAGGTCATTTTTCATTAAACATTTATCTGGTTCTACCATGGGATGACCTCTATAATTATATATAATGTATCCAATAAATATACACATTTTTTAGAAAGGTGAAACATTGTATTCACTTTTTAATCATAAAACTTAATAATATTTTTGAAAAAAGCCTATGATTCACCAACCTCAAGTCTTAAAATATTTAAATACTGATAAAAATCTGTCTGAACTCATTCTTACCAAATTTTCTTTACAAAATTAATGCTTCTTACCTGCCAACTGATTCTAGATGATAAGTTTTCCACATAGACTCGGTATCTGGTTCTAGTTGGTGGACCATACCTAAAAAAGTGAGTATACTCAATTCCGCTATACACATAATTCACATTCTTTAACTCTTATTAAAGATAAAAAAAATGGAACTTTTCAGTTTTCACTCACTTATCGCGTGCATCTCTATTACTGCTACGGGAAGGTGGACCCCCATAGCCGCCTCTGTAGCCACCACCTCTGCGACTATCTTTCCATTGATCACTCCCCCTGGGGGTTCCACGTGCCCTTTCTACGGAAATCCTATAAAATGCCAACATTAGGAAAAATTTTAATAAAAATATAAATAAAATTACTTTTCACCCATCAAATCCCTGCCGTTCAACTCATAAATTGCATCTTCTGCATCACGATGATCATCAAATTCCTAGGGAGAATTTAAAAAAAAAATCAATATTTTTTTGTAGTGATAATTAGAGAAAAAACTTACTACAAAAGCAAATCCATTTTTCATTGAGACTTCTCTTATTCTTCCATATTTACGGAAAAATTTTTCAAGATCACGTTCTTTAATCCTGTAAGTTAAGCCTCCAACAAAGACTCTTGTATTCATCTAAAATTTCAAATTTTATAAATCAGAAAATTACCTAAGGTATTAATACAATTTATGTTTTATTCTTATATGGGGTGTTCCTGAATTAGACTGCAAAAATTTACGATTTAGAAGAGAGTCAAAATGACAGTAGTTTATATAAAGCTTTTTTGGAATTTTTACAATCTTTAGGGCCGAATATTTTAGAAACGGATTTAAAAAAAATATATTCCAACTACTGATATTTTGACTAATTCAGGGATATGTTGATGTTTCTAAAATTTGCATTTTTTAGAATCATTCACTTCCTTTGTTCGCATACCATTAACTTCTGTATCACTTTCCATTTTAATGAGGGCCTATTCCACTTCGCATTTGTTTATAAAAACAAAACTTAAACCAAATAAATATACAAGTTGTATTTGGAATAATAAATATAATTATAAAATAAAAATATTAACCCCCAAACGACACACACCTGCGATTTTGCAGGTGCTAAATAATTACAAAAAAATAATACATTTACTTTCAAGAGATTTATCTACCACGACAAATATGTTTATTGACTCAAGTATCGAGTTCCATAGGGGACACCATAAAAAATAAAGGTCAAAAATGAAAGAGAACACACGTCATCCAATTTAGATCAAACACATTTTAATATTTAACTCATTTTCATTGTAAACGTTTTGTGACAAAATAAAACGCTTTAATGACTCTTAAATAGAAGGTCAACTACATACTGATTAAAACAATCTACAATGTGTTAATAAAGATTTGTGGATATCTACATGACAATTTTGATAGCTACATGTCACAAAGTTAATTCTTTAACATAATAAATAATTTGAAAATTCAAGGATTTAATATTGATTCAAATATTTCTTTACCAGATCAATATATCAGTTTTTT
This sequence comes from Crepidodera aurea, assembly GCA_949320105.2. Lineage (NCBI taxonomy): Eukaryota > Metazoa > Arthropoda > Insecta > Coleoptera > Chrysomelidae > Crepidodera > Crepidodera aurea. The sequence goes on from OX439478.2 coordinate 15,103,150, forward strand.
TTATAATTTCGTAAAATCCCAAAAGTTTGCCAATTTTTTTTTTATTTCTAATACAGTGATTGATGATTTGTTTCAAAATATAAAGATTTATCTTACTGCATTTGAGGAAAATGTTTGTATTTAATTATATATATGGAAGTTATTTGTTTTCTCTAGTTCCAGCACATCAGTTTTAACATAAAATTTAAAAATTAGTTGGTCATCTTATTTATATTTATGTAGATGCTTCACTATAGTTACATTAAAATTGAAATTTAAATTAAAAGGTTACTGAACCTAGCCTTATAACAACTGCGCATAAATAAATAAAAACGTGTGAATAACTCTCTCTAAAAAATTAAATGCATTTTTTCATCAATGTATTATCTGTAACACTTTATAGGTATTATTGAGGTCAAAAGGAATATTCTTATTACTCTTATGTAGCATCATGTGACTCACCCGGTATCAAATAAGCTTTAGTTTTTTAAAGGCACATTATAAACTTAAATTAAAAAAGTACCAAACAAACCATTTTAACTTAAAATTAAAACTAAAAGGACACTGGGGCAAAGTATCTAAATAAAAAAAATGTTGAAAACAAAAATCTGACATATTGGATCCGAAATCGTCCATTACACAAGCCATGAAGTGATTCTGATCTTGCTTTATCTTACCTTCATTTCTAAAACGCCTGAAAGACGTTGTATCGAAAATCAGGAACACACTTATTTAATCTATAATAATATCGATAGGAAAAATCTTAAAATTACCGTAATTTTTATAAATTCTGGATAACACCTCACAAATATATCTCCTTCAATGCTTGCTCAACACAAATTGACAGATTGGCAGATTGCCAAAAATGGATGTGACAGAAACACATTCTTCCCGGCTTAACGAAAACAACCTATCAGCACCGAGTTAAACTTTAACAAGTATTCAGTGTACACAAACGAACGGATGTCTGTCAGTTCCTACTGTCATATGAGTTTTTAGATCTGTCAGTTTAGATTATGGATGAATGTGTTGTTAGTTGCTAAAAATGTCTTTTATTATGCAAAAATCTAAGACAGCTCAAAAAACCAAGAAAAAACCACCACCTCGCCCTCCACCTCCAAATTTTTCAAAATATAAGAGTAAGTCAACGTATAATTTAAACGAAAATCTAATAGAATGGAGTCCACCAAATTCTCCAAAAACAGAAAGAAATCACAACTTTGGAGGGAGTGTATCAAGTTCATTTAGCAGTAGCACAAGTAGTTTGGCTTCGAGTAAAAAAAGTTTTGAGTGTGATATATCAATGTCTAATAATATATGGCCTATTAATTTAAATGCCACAAACAGAACCAGTAACACAACAAATTACGTGCCTTTTAATAATCAGACAATCAACAAACCCTCCACTAATATAATGCCATTTATTCAATCGAGCTCAAGAAACACACAAAGAAACATGAATACCAATCAGTTAAATGTCCCTTCTGCATTTGGTCCTACTATAATACGACCTAGACCACCTAAAACAAAGGTAATAAGACCTCAAGTTGAGGATCCACCTGCTATTTCTTTACCGATGCCTTTAGTTCCACCACCAAGTCCGCCTAAAAATGTTGATAATGAAGATATACCCTATGGTGTAGCCTTATATGATTTTGAAGCAAAGGAACCTAATGATCTATCATTTCAAGTAAGTAAAAAAAGTGTTTTAATAACCTTGGATCTTTTTTAAGTCACCTATATTAAATGCTTATGTTACTAATTTTTGGCAATTATAAATTTTAGATGAATGATATAATTTTATTATTAAAAAAAGTCAACAGTGATTGGTATTTTGGAAAAACCCAGGATAGGGAAGGTATATTTCCAGCCAATTTTATTGAAGTAATAGTGCCTTTAACCAACAATAATAATATTGTGATGGCTTTATTTGAGTTTCCAGCTCAAATAGAAGGAGATTTAGCTTTAAAACCTGGTCAAATGGTAACAGTTACAAGAAAAGTTAATAATGATTGGTTATATGGGGAATCCAATGGACAAGCAGGCCAATTTCCTAGCAACTTTGTGGACAGGGTACCGAATCTTTAAATGGGAACAAATAAAATACTAGTTTAATACAAAATTGAAAAGTAGCATTTTCAAAACCTTATTTTTGTTATTATTCAAGTACTTTTGTACTTGATAGTTTTACTATTTACTCTTTACACTAAATTTATATACAGTGTTTGCCAAAAAATGAACACCAAGTAGAAGGTAATGTCAAAAACAGTGGCACATCACATTAACTCTTAATTTATATTAAGATATTAGCAACAATGTCACTGTTGTAATATTACATATTTGAATACAGCCATCACATTGTATTCCAGTATTTTAATTGCTGTTTTTATGACTGAAAATAAACAGCTTGCATCTAAGGAAATAGTATTATTGAAATGGTGGACACTGTACATAATTTTTTTTTGATATTAATATTTCATTGGTCTTATGACTTTAACAATGTCATAGTATTAACTAATATGTGATTTGGAAATATTTTTTTAATGTACCTACAAATAAATAATTAAGTAAAACTTTCAGCTAATATAGTTAGTTACATTGTAATTATATTGATACCAAATAATATATGACAAAATATTTTTATTATAAGTATTTTATTATTTAATTGAGTTACCCTAACACTTTTGAGAACAAAAGTTTACTTAAAAAGTATATTTTTTGGCTTAGCCCAAACAACAGGAACAACAAATCTTTAAGATCCAATAAAACTATATAGTCCAGAAAATCAAAGAAAGATCCAAAAAATGATTGTAATTTTCTTTCTATTCTTGAACAGATTATATTGGTTAATGTAGAGTTTGCCAAAAAATAAAATCTGAAAAATTTTCTCTCTATTCTTGAATGGACTGTATTGTCTAATATACCGAAAATAAATTTTATCTAATTCAGGAAGTTTCTGCTATAGAAAAAAAATGAATTACTTTTATTTGTGAATTTTATGATGGGTGGGTAATGCCTATACTTTTAGGTTATCAGAACCATTGTGAAATCTTGACAAATAATAGGTATTTTCTATTGTTTTCTTCAATAATTACAAATACCTTTGTTTTACTTGCTATTTTTGGAAATTGTAGGATATTCTAAAGGAAGGACAAAACAAAAGTTCTATTCAATTTTAACAATTTATAAGAAAATAGCAATAACAAGAAAAATGTAAATGTAACCTTACATATTAATTAATATTGCAAAAACGGAGCAAAAATACTTAAAAATTAACAGTGATCAAGAAATCTTTACAACTATATAATACAGTGAACCAATTTACAAAATGTATTTAACAATAAGATTAAAAGTATTAATGAGGAGATGAGTTTGACAACAAGTGTGTATTATAACTAATTAAATATAAATATGAATTATCAACCGATTTATTTTAAAAATGCAACTCATTTGTAAATTTGTACTCTTAATTAAAAGATTTTATCACTAAGAATTAAAGTAGTTCAAATTCAGGGTCAATAAGCCTATTATCACAAATATATCGATTTATTTACAAGCCTAATTAGGGAATTAATAACTTAATTCAAATAGTAATATGAAAAATATTTACAGTTGATCTCAGCAGTATAATAAGTAAATTTGTTAATCAGGTCTATATATAGGTATTTTCGGTACAAACTCTATAAGTATTACATATTCCATCATTGAAGAAGAATCACAATGTTGCTTGCTTAGCCTCCAATGCAGGCCTAATTTGTTATATAAGTAACTATTTTCCCATTCCAATAGTTTGTTCAAGGAATTTTGTGTCTAAAAAAGATTTCAGTAAGAATATTTTGATTTTGTATACTTAGTGTTAGTAAAGTTTAAATCCTTTAACATCTAGATTTATAAGAAAAGAGACTATTAACAATTTTAGTTTTACCTAACCAAATAAAATGTTAAAATATTACACTAACCCATCAAAATTAGAAGTTACCTACCAATAAGGGAATAATATGATTGCACTGATGGATAATATTTAGAAATTAATATCTGGAAAAAACCTCTTAGGCCTGGTTCCAGGTTTTATTCATAATTTTACTGGATGGAATTAAAATATCTACAGATATATGGGTAGTTGCCTACAATTTCAAAACAAGTAATTTTGACTATTTTTAATTTATTAGTTTACTTTAGATAAGGTAACGTCATTCTTCAAATAGTGTTTATTTAAAAACATGTGAATAATTGTATAACAAGGAATTTCTTGTTAATTTTCCCATTTTCAAGCTCTTTTATTTAATAAATATTCTTCATGGGTTCTGTTTTCTTAATTCTTGCCATTTCCCAGATATATATTTATTTTCTGAAACAGAAACATTGGATTCAATATACTAGTATTAATTCCCATGTTTGTATCATTCCTGTGTCCAAATTAAAACTCAGGAACACTTATTCAAGTTTTTTTTCAGTTCATTTAGCAAGTTTCTAAAGTAAATCAAAAGAGCACAGGAATGAGATGTATGTTTAAAGAACACTCTATATATTTATAGCTAGTATTCATATTATATATTACAAAGAATGAAAAGTTAATCTTATAGGCAACAACCCATATGTGTGAACCATAAAAGCTACTTATCAAAAATTATATTAGTGAAACACCCATCCAAATCCTACCCAGTTTTGAGGTCATTGGAAAAACATTTTTATGTTTGCAACATATAACCTGGTGTAACAAATTTCTCTGACAATATTAATGTTAATACTGTAATGAATGGATTATTATTGTTGATGTTTTTCTTACTTACTCGTTTACTAAGGCAAATAACAGGCCATAAAGAACATCCAAGGGTGCAACAGCAACAAAGACATCCACAAAAAAGCCATTTTACATTAACTGGGAGTGTTTTTTTGAGAACACTATTTATTCTCATAACTGTTTCTTTAAATTCTTCTGGGGCCACTCTTGATACTAATCCACTAGGAAATTCTGTGTTAAATCTATTGCTTAAACCGAAGCTAAAATAAAATGCAATGTATTGAACCTTTATAACTTCATTAATGGGTATACTTACACAGTCATGTTCCCAGCACCCCTAATGATCACTGGATCAGGAACCAAGGATACATCTGCAGGTCTGTTTTCTTCATTTTCTATTTCTTCTTCATAATATATGGCATCAAAACCTTCCATGTGTCTACAATGTAATATTTTAATTAGTATTTAACAGTGACCATTGGTTTTGTCTTCACCTTAAAACCTAAAGAATTGTTCGTTAACGGGTACTAACAAATGATTTTTTTAATGACCAGGGTTATTATTTTTTCTTAATTAATGCTTTGTTTACTTTCTTCTGTGTGCCATAACGAACAATCAAACAAAATGCAAGGAACTGGAAAAACTGTTGTTCCCACGGTTATTAGTACTAAATCTTCTTCGAAAATACTAGATTCTTGTTGAAAAGTACTGACTTCATCTTTGACTGTCTAGACGTCAATGAAAATGGTTTCTTTTGATAAATTGTCGAGGATATATTAATTTAAAAGGTTTAAATTAACTTAATAAGTATAAAATTAACAGTTTAATACACTAAATCTACCACCACATCCAAATAGCAATAAAACAAAAATGGTTCTAGAGTAAACTTCAGAACATACAATTTTTGACTCAACACTTTTATAAAATAAAGGGTAGAGGAGACAACCAAAAGAACATTACGTTTACAGAAAGAGAGAAATGATAGACCTCTTTCTTTAACGCGGGTTACAGTCAGTAACATAGGGGTCTTATATATTCTCTCTCTTTCTGACTGCATAATGTTTCCACTTAGGCAGGTATGGTGTTTTCCTACTCTAAAATATTACCTAACGTTAACTTCGCGTGACTGGTGTATTTCTTCTTTTTTGTGTCAAAAATATACTTCTGTGTTCGATGGATAACAATAGTTTTGGACGTACAGGCTTAATGTATACAGTCCTTTTTCTTCTATTTAAATATAAGCTGTCATACACTAGTTTGACTTATTTGACATTTCAGTCAGATATAATTTAATATTGTAGTTTTTGTGTTGATGAGTCAGAAAAAATCAAATTAATTATATATTTTTATTCCAATTTTAATTAGATCATTTATTTCTTGTCATTGACACATTTGTCATGTCTACCATAAAGTTACAAGACGATTTAAACAATATACCCCTCGCAGATGACGACCCACAAGGTATGTAGATATTTCTAAAAAGCTTTTTTTTTGTTTAATTATTATATGTTCTAGTAATCATTAACGACGAACCCGATCAAAATTCAATGTCAGAAGGCAATTCTTCTAGTATGATACATGGTAGGAGTATGGATTCTATTCAATCGACCTTTACAAATGGTAGTTCAAGTCCTCAACATCATAGCTTAGAGCCTGACTCTAGCCCTGATGAGCAGGAAGAAAAAGCTCGTCTAATATCCCAAGTACTCGAATTACAAAATACACTAGATGATCTTTCAACAAGGGTAGACTCAGTAAAAGAAGAAAACTTAAAACTGAGGTCAGAGAACCAAGTGCTTGGTCAGTATATAGAGAATTTAATGTCTGCCTCAAGTGTATTTCAGTCTACTTCACCAAAAATTAAAAAGAAGTAATATTAATTTTAGATCTTGTTTTTTATTTATGAATGTTGTATGTTAGACTCGCACTAGCTTGTTTTGTGAGCCTCTAAAGCCTGTGATTATTTTATTTAAGTATTAAGTAACGTTTTTGGTAAATTAAAAAATTAAGACTTAGATTTATGATATTTCCACGTATGGGTATCAGAATAAGGAAACTATGTTGTCAATTCATTATGTGAATTTGTCATACTTTTAACACTAACTATTTGAAAATTGTTTTTAAATTATGAATCACATACTCATTTTGTTCACTAATTTTTTTTATTATTTACTAAACAGTTAAAAAATATATTTTAATTGTAATTTTAATAATTAATTATTTAAAAAAAAAAGTAAGTCAGAATCTCAGTCTCAATTACTTAAAAATAATGCATAATCGTTTTCAGTTTTTTGTTAAATTTTTATAGAAAGCACATTGCTTTAGTGTGAACAATTTAAAATAAGATGTCAACTGTTGTTCAATTTAAAGGTGTGTATTGCACAATATTTCACTCCTGTATAAAAATAGTTTATAATAAATTTTTAACATACCAAAGGCACAAGACTCAAGATGGAACAACTGAATTTATGTTGATAGATATATATTGATGTTGATATATTTTATAATTCAAAAACTCTAATGTAGATAGATTTGCTTAAATTTTAGGTTAATAAAATGCTTGATGTACTGAGAACTTTTTTATTTATTAAAATAAAAATAAAAAGTAACTTTTTTAAAATAAATTATTTATTAAAAATGTCCCAATGTGAGATAATATTTTTTACTTTTACATCATAAGAATTCCAGTAAATTCTTGGTTAATATATAGTTATGAAATTTACAAAATGTAGTAAAAATGGCAGTTCAAATTATGTATTAGTTGTTATTTTGCTATTATAAATAGATTTTTTTCAAGCAGGTACAATATTGTAAGTAGATAAATATTTAAAATCTGTCATAAAAATATAAAAACCAATTTTCATCTACATTTAAATCAGAATTGTCATTATTGGCAAAAATAAGTAACTCATTATTTGAATTGCAAAACAATATGTGAACCATAAAGAGGGTGAGCAATCACCTACACTACACACTATCCCCTTGATAACGTTTTTATGATTTTAGTGCAATTTTTGGGTCACCACTGGTTTGAATGACATTTCTAATCATTAATGTAAATTTTTTAACACAGATCTTACAAAAATTATGTAATTAGGAATTTTGATGAAGTGGCTATTTTAATTTTGATGTAAGGTAAAACTTTCTTTAAATATTGTACTAAATTTTATTTGAAATGTATCATTTGATGCTGGAATAAAAATTAAAAACTGTTTTTCGACATTTCCTTTTGAGAGGACATATCTTAATCTGTAGACATCCTGTATAAGTAATTGTAAGATGACCTATTAAATTTGAAATTATAAAAAAATATGTAAGGTACACAAGATACATTACTTCAATATAGTTCACCTTTTAATAAAATTAAAATAGGTTCAACAAAATTCTCCATTCTCTTATCAACAAAATAGAAAACTAACTAATTCATTATATCACATGATTCTTATAAAAAATACACCAACATAAAATTTTATGCTAAATTTTTTACATAAAACTGTAAAAAAACTATATAAAACATTACTGGTTGCTATCAACATAACAATTATATTTAAAAAGTATAAAAAATAGGTATTTTTTTATAATATATTTTGGCACTTTAAATTCGATGATAAAAGTTTTTCATTATTTCTATAAAAAAGTCCAATTTAGTAGACATTTCAGTGTTAACGATTTTTGACCTTAGTTTTTAAATTGTTTGCCTTTCATTTAAAATATGTATTTGATAAATGGTATAATTGACATTTTTATACAGGCGAAGTAAATTCTATATAAAAAACCAGTTTCAAACAAACTATAGGGCAAACCGAATAACTAGGTGAAAAATGTTAAAATTGAAGTACTTGATCCAATTTTTATTCTTCTGCTGAAGGTGATTCGTAATTTTTTAAGAATGTCTCGCCCCAAAAAACCCGTAAGATAAAATAGATCTTTCAAAGAAAATTGTCTCCAATGATTCGGGCCACTATAAAAGTTATATTTCGCACTTTTTTTCAGAAAGTGCATCGTTCCTCTGCATTTTATTTTATATTGTAAATCAAAACATACTGAATTTCTTTAAATAACATCTGGGTTCAAAACCCTGTCGTCATTCTCTTATCTGAGTTATAAAATGATTATAAATAAAACATTTTTAAAACTTCATCATCAGTCGTAGTAACTTTTATCGTCATCAAATTGTTTAGCAAAACCATTTCCTACGCCGTGGCTATTCCTTTTCAACGTTGTTGGAATTTCAAATTCATCGGGGAAAAATTTCCTTCCTTTAATGGTTCCGTTTTGGGGGTACAAACCGACATGGTTGGAACTGTGTTTTCTGGGTAATTTGTCACGTGTTGGTACAGAGATGTACGGATTTTGTTCAGCACTTATGTAATGGGGAGAACTCGGTATAGTGTTTTTCTTTTTTTTGACGTAGTTGAAAATTAAATAAGCGACGTAGGGGAATAAACCTACTATGGCACCTAGGAAGAAAAAGGAGCACCCTACCGATACACACGGATTTGGTTCTAACTGAATGCTACCCATGGGAGATATCTCTGAAAAAATAAATAAAACCCATTTAAATATTTTATTTAATCATCGATGAAAAGGACACATCTAATTTTTGAAAATAAATTCTTGTTTTTTTTACTAACTTTAAAACGCCCTGTATGTACGTTCTTTAGGTAAACTCAACTTGTTTTTGTTGAATAAAAAAAATTATTGGTTTTTAACTAACGAAATTTTACGTACATTTCAAGGTTATTCTATTAAAATAAACAGAAGTTGTACACTCAAGTCAAATAAACTGTTTTGGCTTATTTAAAAAAATGTTGTATTTTGTGTGGGATGTGCCAATTCCTAATATGTAATACGAAACAAGTCCAACAGGTAAGAATAATAATTACCTTTGATTTCTACGTATCGCTAAACCGATAGTATGTTTGTATATTTGAAACAGGTAAAGAAACGAGAGTAGGTATACCTACTCTACAGGGGTTTTTTTTATATTTGTCTCGCCATTGTATTTCTATACAATGAAATTCATTGGAATATGTCAAAACAGTGGGATTTTAAAATGTTCTTTATAAAATATTAAAATTTGTTCATGAAAAGGGATTTTTAAAATGACATTTTATTTTAAATAGAGTTAGTGTACACATATCGAAAATATGATATGTATATACAGGGTGTTTAAAAAAATTATAGTCTGAAAGTAAAGCAGTGTCCTGAAATATTTAAAAAAAATTTATTCTTTTGCTACCATTTTTAATTTTAATAAAATATATAAACTTACCGTTTGGGTAGTCCCCAAAACAAATTCTGGTTTCCCAATCTTTACCCTGGCATTCTTGTGGTCCGGGATTTTCGTGAAAACATTTCCTTTTCCTGTGTTGCTCATTATTTTGATCACAAAGAGACCATTCTGTCCAGTTACCCCATCCCAGAATACCTGGATTAAAAAATAAAATAAATACATCTAAAGAGAACATCCAAATCGTTATGAAAGTATATTCTTTATTAAAGGAAAAGAAAGATACATGTGTTTGGAATGGTAGCAAAAAAAATATTCTCGTTTAAACTCGTAATTTTTGTCTATAAAATGTTCTTACCCTCACATGGTTGATCTTCACAGGGCTGTTGTTCTCTTGAAGGACCATTACAGGTTTGACCCAAGCAAGTTCTGGTGCGTGTTTTGACTCCCCATCCACAAGAGACATTACAAGGTGACCATTCTGACCAGCAGCCCCATGTATCTTCACAACTATGACTATTGCACTCTTTAGTTTGCATAGATTCTCCTAGACAATTCCTTCCCTTTCTACAAGACCTAGTTCTCTTTTGAGAACCACCTCCACAACTCACCGAGCACTCACTCCAGTTTGACCACTGAGTCCACCCTAAAAATTCGTTGTCGTCGTTATTGCACTGAAGATTTGAACAAAATCGCTCCTCCTCCTTGACAATAATTTTTATTTCTTGTTGGAATTTTACAGGAGCTTTACATGTTATCTTGTATCTTTTCTTGTGATAACCGTTGAAGGTAGTATTTGTATCTGTAACCCAGTCTGTAGTGTGAAATCTCTTAATATCGTTACAAGGACTGTCGTTGCATCTTTCGTGTTCTACATCGTTACCTCTACAGTGTTGACCACCGTTGTGAGGTGTTGGGTTGTCACATTTTCGTTGTCTTATTCTGTAACCTCCTCCACAACGTGCTGTGCAAGACGTCCATGGAGACCAAGGACCCCATCCGCCATCTATTGGTTGAGAAGGACAAGGAGAGTACTCTGAGCAAAATGCTTCCATCCGATCTTGACCAACACATACTCTACCTCCAAAACCTGGGGCAGGGTTAGTGCACGTTCTCGTTCTGGTTTTAACAGCTGTACCACAGGTAGCGGAACATGCTGACCATGCTGACCAATCAGACCAACCTCCATGGACTGTACAATTTGTGACAGATATAGAAGGGCCAATACATTGTTTACCACTGTTGGCAGGTGCAGGGTTATTGCATTGTCGGGTTTGGCACAAACATTGGTCGGAAGAATTGGAATCGGATAACGTTCTGTGGTTACAAGGAGTCCACATAGACCAACTACTCCACCCTCCATCAACAGGTCTATCTAGAAAAGGGCAGGAGGAGATAACCTGCTTCCAAAATTTATTATGGGGATCTCCGTTAGGTGCTGTAGAACAACTCTCTTCTCTATCGTTCCATCCACAGTATGGATCCATAGCATTTTGACAGTTATCCCATGAGGAATGTCTCTTACAGTGATCTACGGAAATTTGTACTAAAGCTTCGTTAGTCGTTATGTAGACAGAGTTAGTTTCTTTAAGAAATTGCATGTTTTTAATTGGAATGTTTGCATCTGGAACAGCTTGCCACAGTTCAACCACACAAGTGTGAGTATAAGGTGGTAGCAAACTTAATTTTTTAATAACGCCCTCTAGTGTAGTTACATAAATAACATGTACGTTGGTCAGTTTTGTTTCTACTACATCGACTGTTATATGGGTAAATCGTTCTCCTGTTGCAACATGGAGTGGATCAATACTAGTAGATTGAACTGCAGAATCCATTAATTGGTACTGAGAAGTTTCTAACAAATTAATTTTTTTGTGCGTTGTTTCACAATTAAAATGATCTTTAAATGCATTTTTGTGTTTATTCCATGCACTGTCTATGTCCTGTTGGTACTTAAAAGGACCATCAAAGGCTCTATTTATTGTAGTTAGGTTAAAAGCGCAAATTGCAGATCCAGCTATATTATTTGAAGGAGTACTAAAAGTTGCGTATACGATATTTTCAGTAGGCACATATGAAATACCTTGAATTTCATTAAAATAAAATGGATAATCGCCACTTAACGAACAGTTCAATCGAGCTTTAATAAACGTAGAAAAATTTTCTCTAAACATCGATTGTTCACCTCCCTTATCATTTTTGCACACCCTTGCTATTCTTGAATAGACATTTTTTCCGCAATTCATATATTCTACGGCAGCTTCTCGAAAAAGAAAATAAACAAATCTATCACTTTCAAAGGAACCAACAAATTGTGGCTCATTGAGCCAAAAACTATCGTATTGTTTGGTACGTAGTACTCTATTTCCAACACTTTTTGAGATCAACGCGTCTGATCCGGAAAAATCCGTTGGACCAGCAAAATAATAGTCCCCGTTTTCTGACAAAAATGCAGTTATATTTGCAGCAGGATTGTACGGGCTTTTTGCTATCCCGTCAACAACTTTTGTCACATTTGATATTGTGTCAATCTGAAAAACAAAATATGTTGTTATGAATTGATAAAAATGGGGCGCTTTCCGAATTTTTCAAAAAAAAACCCTGGACAAATGCTTACTTCTCTCCAAGAACACTGCGGGGAAAAAGCGTTAGTGCCACAAGCCAAAATTTCTCGTCCGTTACTTAAGAGAACTTTTATAAAATTATGACAACTTTCGTCCTTTTGTCCTTTGTATATACAAGAAATTCTTTTATGTTCAGCAGATTCCCAGTTTGCGTATTCCAAAAATTTCAATTTTGTAACCGACAGTCTGTACAGTCCATCTCTACGAAAAAATATATAAATTATCAATGCCACAAAACATTACCTAACAATTACCTTGCCCCTACGAAAATTTGGTTTCTGGATATGTCAAATAATATTTGCGAAAATGATGTATTTCCTTCAGCCTGAAAACTTGTAACCGAAGACTGGAGATCTAAAGAAAATATTAAACTAATCTTAAAATAAATATTTCAATTAAAACCATTAAAGATTTTTGAACGCTTGTATAGCAGGCACATCAATTTGGTAATTTAATATTTCTTACCTTGGTATGAAATATATCTGTAGTCATTTTGAAACGCTACTGCTGAAGATGTGTATAATGCCAAAATGCAAACATGCAGATGGAGGAGGAAGGTAAATTCATTTGATACCATTCTTGCATTTTCTGAAACAAAAAGGTTCACAAATAAAATACAATTAACAAAAAGTATTTAGTAATTATAAATTAGAACGCGCAAATGCATGTATTTTATGATATGTATTTAATGAGTATTTAAAGGTAAATAACAAATATATACAGATTAAACAAAAACATTTATAGAATAAATTTAGACAAGACAATGTAGCAACCAGAACATCTTTTTGGGAGGGGCGCAAACTATTTATGTACTTAATAATAATATAATAAATGATTTTTTTTTCCAAAATGTAATTGAAAGAAACTATAAGTTAATAAGATATAAGATGTTACAAGAAAATGTGAAGATAAAAGTCAATGATCGTAATTGATGTATTCGAAAAAAAAATAAGAGACAAACATTGTGTAAGAATAAGAGGTGTTGAAATAGTATGCGTTATTAAAAAAAATCTGAGGAACACAAGCAACCTACGACAATAATTATAATGGAATCCCGCATAAATATTAAAGTTATCCTACACAATCTATAAGTGTCAAGATTTTTAAAACTTTCGATCAATATTCTATTTCGTGACACATTTAAATGGGCTCCGTGTTAAAAAATCGAATCGGGCATTAATGTTGAAATAATTTAATCACGTTTCAACTTACTTGAACGATTTCTGTTAATTATGTAACTTTTTCACTACGGTTTTGTTGTATACTGATCTGTTTATTGCAAAATTAGATATAAAAAAGGTAAATTAATTCTATAGGCGCCGGTAAGCCGGTATAAAGTTATAAAAATCAACTATGTAGGCGTTATTGACATCTTAGGAAATATACCAAGAACCAAAATGTTGCTCCAAGTAACGTTTATTATCTTTCTCAAATCTTTAAGACCAATATCGCATTTCGATTCCTTAAGAGGAATACCTACCACAGTTTAAGTTTGGCAGGGTTGTAATTTAAACAATATTGCTTTCATTAACGTGTTCCGTCAAAGATAATAAATTACCTACATTAATTTATATTGGCTAAAATTATTTATGATGTAGAACATTTCTTAGAAATTAAACCCGGCACCACATTTAATTTGGAGCAACTCAAAATCTAACCCATTCAAGTTTAATTTAAATTTAACTGTGTGTCATGGACAAATATGTTTTTAATTTTTTTTTAATATTTTCATAGGATAAACTTATTTAATGTGGTTTTTTTTGGAAGTTAACGAACTCATTTGAGACAATAATATAACCTTTGCACGAGTAAATACGTAAAACGATATTTTAATATGGAAACACATGTTTTTTAAAGTGGGAAGTTAAAAAAAGAATATTTAAAACTAACTTAATTTTTGCATAAAGCTAAAAAAAACTTTTACACGAATAAAAAATTAACTATTGTGATAAAAATCATTTACTATTTGTGATAATTTTGATTTTAAGACATTTTACATAAATGTAAGGTACTCGAAAACTATTATGTAAGAATATTTTATTAGATACTTTACTTAAGCCTTCAGTTTTAGGTCGAACAGATAAAAAAATAATCTGCCAGGTACTGTGAAGTAAATACTGATAAAAAGTACCTGTTTATTTGATAATAAACATTTTAAAAAATATAAAGAGCTACTGAGAAAAATACATTACTAAAGGTTTTTAATTTATTGTCGCAACTGCAACAATAAGATCTTATTATCAAGAAACCTTTATAAGCATTACATATTTTGCTGTAGATACAATGGGATGATTCTTATATTATATTCTTAATTTCTTCGAGGATAATTTGATAAAAAAATTTCTAGGAACTATACAGTATAATAAGATAAAGAAAACACTTTAATTTTTAAGACAATAGTAAAAACAATATTTATTTTAAGTATTAAAAAAAATAAAAATTGTTTTTTTACAAATTTTGATTTACTTATAAATGCTTAGAACTGAGTCAGGTTTACCTGATAAGACCAGTTAAAGGAATGGTCGAAGGTTTCTTCTAGACAAAATTCTATTATTTAAAATTAAACGTTTTAAACAAATATTTAATATTTAATGCAAAAACTTGGCTTATTTGCACAGAAGATTAGTCAACTAACTTTGTTCGAAGTATCTACGTGATATTTTATAGAGTAAACTATTTTAATCTTAATTGCACAAATATTTTTCAATTCAAAATTAAAATAAGCTTTTATAAAAGATGTGAATTACGATAACTATTTTATTTTTCTAAGTATTATCTCATTTATGAGCTAATATAATACTTAGAACGCCAATCAGTCTACGTTTAACTATCTTTTAATAACGGATTCAGTAGGTGGCATTATTTACACAATGGTGTTTTCCAGGACGTCCTGCTGTTCAACTAGTACCCAAAAAGGCGTACCTCAAGGTTCAGCATTAGTCCCAATATTATTTCTGTCATATTTTAACGCCTTACTCGTCATATTTAACACTATCCATTCTGTATTGGGCCAGAGTAATAATAATAATAAAACTGAACACATGTCGGACGTCAGAAAATTTCTTCAGGGTTACTAATAGTCCTGTTCTGGTAAGAATTTAAAAAAATATTTGGATGTCATCGCATGCATGAGAATACCGAAGAGCAACTGTTAGAATATCAAGTCTAATTGCAGCTGTGTTTGTAAATTTATCTTAAAGTTTACTCATGTATTTAGCGAATAATGAAATGACCTTGTTGTTTCTTAACGGATATATCAAGTGCAAGAGATGCCGTTAAAAAAATTATAAAACCTGATAACTACACCATATGAAAAAATAATATCTGTCTATCTGCAAGTTATGAAATAAAATTAGAAAACTGCTCTTATTGAGATATTCTTAATCTTAATTATGTCTATTATTTACTAGATTTGTTATCTATTTGTTGTACGTAAACATAAACTTTTACGTATATTTTGGCACGTAGCCAGTACTATAGTACTTAAAATATTTTTGGTATACCATTTAAAGTGACAGCGTGAATCATTAGTTTAATAAGCATGACATTATCATAAAAACATGTTACCCATTTCTTTAATTTTCCAACTGTTTACGAAAGTTTTAGAAGGCTTTAGAATTCTCAACCTTCAGAAGGTTTATTTGTTTACCCGAACACTTCTTTTGCTAAACAAGTCTGTAAAACAATATTTTTGCTTGATTTTTTGAAGCAACAGATCTTTTCCTTTGTATTGTAGCACCGATTTCGACTTGGAAACAATTATTTTTTTCTTAAATCTATTATTCAATTTACTCATATTTACTATTTGAGATCCGCATAATGTATATTTATATCCCATTTACTTTACTAAATTCGTTAGTTGTTATTGACAATATAATAAGGAAAAAATTGAAGGTTAGATATTATTATTTTTATTAAAATCTTGAAAACACACCGTAGTATTAATTCAAATCGCAATTACTACAAACGAATATGTAATTATACTTTAGGTTTTCGCCTCAAGCGTATATTCATATTTAAAAATAGTTCTTTACATTGGTTATAGGAACAACTGTTCGAATTTTACAATATAAAACACTAAATAACAGCTGCATGGTGTAAAGATCATTCCTAATAATTTAAAAATAACCAAAAATAAGTTTTCAGATTACAACGCTTGACCCCATCATCATTATCAACAAAAAATAACAAATTCGCAGATAGTTTACTAATTTATAATCTTTACTTACATACTGTTTCAAAATGCCCTCTTTTTATTTGGTCAAAAATAAATTTTCCTTCGGTTGAATGTTTTGTGGGGAGAAATATAACACTTTGTATATACAATTTTTAATTTCATAACGTTCTCTGATCTGCTCTGAAGTTGATAGATAACCGAGTTTACATTTAACCAGGTATATAAAATTTTATCACATATAAGGATTAGATAAAGTGTTTATTTGTATATTCTGCCCTAAAAGTAATTCAACAAGAAATCATTTTCTCAATATTTTTAAAAAGATAACGTAATTTAAAAAATCATAATAGGTTCTTGGAATTTTAAATATATCTATATACAATAAATAAAACAATTGGGTGCATATTTAAAACATATAATAAGTGATTTAAAGGATTTCTTTATGAAAAACTAAAGGTCAAATATGAAAGTGTCATGTGACGGATCAGTTACCTATCCAAAAATAGCTTAAGTTAGTTTCATGGATGCAATAAAAATCAGTAAAACTATTCTCAAATGATCCTATAACTTTTCGAGTTCTATATTTTCAGACTTAATTAGGTAATTGACCTCCATATTTCTATAAGTCTGCAAAATTTTAAACACGTAATCCTGAATGTCCGGTCTACCGGAAGAAAAATATCTTATTATGCATAACAAATGATAAAATAACTATATAACAGTGTATTATAATAAAAACGAATAAGACAACTGTTTGGTTAGTTTGCAAATAAAAAGTAAAACTATGGCAAAAAAAAAGAAAAACAGGCGAAGGTTTATAACAATTTGTAGATTTAATTTATACACCAATAAAAAACAAGGTACAATTATATAACAAATGGTTATTTTTTACTTTTTATATTTGATGTACTTTTGTCAAAATCCACATTAAAATTAACTTTTCAAAGCAGTACAGGCTGTAATTAAATCATGAAATGCGTGGAAAAATATATTTGTTAGCTATTATAAACAATAATTTTTTGAGTTTATATGAGAATCCATAATTCTAGGCAACAAATGTGAATCTTGCAGAGGGAAACGTTTAATAATTAATAATCACACATATAACTACAAATTAGTACCATTTGAAAAAAATATGTTAAAAGACAGAACTGCTAAACATTCGTACTTCGCTTGCCATCATTGTGATTTAAATCCGTAATGGTAAAATTAGAAATTTTTGTTTTTTAATATTTACGGTACTTTTGGTAACGAGCTTTTTTTCAATCAAATGAGAAATTCTAATGCTAATCTAAAAAAAATGTTACGACTGTACTTGAGTGTATTTAAAGTTTTTTATTGAACACAATTATTCAGGAATTTACTTAATTGCCGCTTCTGTATGTGTATAATTAATTTTTTAATTTTAAACCATTCGAATTTACAAAGGTCAGTTAAATCGATTTCGGTCATCCCCCTTTAAATTATTCATCACCTACATCAAGCATATTTTATGATATGAATACAATTATTAGAAACTGTATTTAACTTTGTTTTTAAGATGTTATATGTCAGGTTGTATAGCGTTACATAGCCCACATTAAAATTCCATTAAGAGTTGATACCTAATTTCTTAAATTATTGTTCTTCCCACAAAAATATTCCAGGTATGCGTGTCAGAGTAATGAGATGTGTTTTTGTTAACGAACTTTTCTGAATACTTTCAATCGAGTTTATATCACGAACCGTAATTAATTTATAAATCTTTGACCAGCGGCCGATGTAAATATACAGATGAACTTTTTTAAATGTATAAATTGAATGAAAATTATACTTTTAAACGAATCAAATCAGAACTGCCGAGGAAAACTGATTTTCTAGTTTAACGTCTCCAGAAAATTATGCGCAAGCAAACCAAATGATAATAATAAAATCAGGTGTCATATATTCGAAAAAATCAAAGAGAAATTTTGACATTACTTCAGAAAATGGCCGATTGGGACCATCCTTATTCGATTTCTCATGAAATGTTATGTCTTGTATTCATTGATCTCATTAAATATAATCCTGGAATTCCAAGAAAGAATTCAAATTGTCTTTATGCAAAATTTCACATTTTTATGCTTTCAAACAGCTGTTAAGCATTTACCTTCAACTGTGTCGCCACCCATGTACAATGTTTTCAAACATACCTATTATTAAAGAAGTTGATGTACGACCTTGTGGAACTCTTATTTAAAAACATTTGATATGAACATAGAATAGAAGGAAGACTTTTTATGACTCATAGGATTTACGTTTATTACTAAACATTTAAATATATCAGTTCTAAAGAATTATCATTGAACACGGATTTTTGTTATACAAGTTGTATCTAAGTTTCTTAAAAATATAGTAGAGTGACTAGAGTTTAGGTTTATAAATTTAACAATCTTCAGCAATTCTGCCTATGGCATATTTTTTTCCAAATGGTATATTTATAGACTATTGAAATATCTTTTATAACAAAATCAGTAACACAATGTTTGTGTTCAATTCCAAACTATTTATTATTTTTAAATTAGAGAACCTTTGCGGTATACCAAAAGATACAAACAACTGACTGGCATAAAAATCTGTTCTTATTTCAATTTCTAGAGTTAATGATAGATATTTTTCCTCACGATAGTCGTTACTGAAATTTCGTTTCAGAATAACAAGTACATTGCCTAACGCTATATTTACTTCATTTTTTTACTTCTACTGATTTTCCAATTACTGTGATCACGCAAACATTAACTATTCAGTTCATAAATAGACATGAAAATAAATATATATGTGTGAAAACTTTATTTATAAGGTAACCAAGTCATTGGCAATATTAAAATCAGTAAAGCAGTAAAAATTTGAAAAAAGATTATGGTAAAAAGGAAAATAGTTAAAAGTTGTGTAAAATTAACTCAAATAGATCAGAAATTGTAATTTTCAGTAATAGTGCCTCAATTTTTTATAAAAAATGAGAGTATAAATGTAGTAATTTTATTTTTACTAGCTTTATCGAAAAATTTAAAAAAAATTACTGGAAAATGGAAAATCATTAAAGAAAAAATTACTAATAATTTTTTTTGCGTGTATCAGTTTGTTATCTTACTATATTTTATATTTTTTAGATCTTATCAAGTCAATTTGACCATAAAATTTTTAATTATAAAATGCAGTAATAAAAAGTCTAATCTAAATGATATATATTTAATGGTATCATCAGTGGTGTTGAAGGAATCGTAAAAATTAAATAGGTAGCGCTTGCTTGGGCTGCTCAATAAAATCTTTTATGCATATGGAGCGATATTATTTATTTGTATAATTATAATTTCCTCGTTCTTTCTCATATTTTCCTAACACTTGACTTGGTGAAAGTCAACGTGGTTGAAGTATTTATTCAACGAATTGAAATATTTTAATTAATGGTGCTTCTTTGTTAGTGATTTTCAAATATTTGTCTCTAAGTATTTTAATGTATTTTACTAATAATTATTCCTATAATTGAAGTTCATATGTGTAGTGTGTATATTTATTGTTTTTTTGTCTCTCTTATTTGACAGCATAAATACACCATTCTGACCAACCAGGATAATACATTTGAAGTAATTTTTACGTTCTAATTATATCTGCTAACCGTTATTACAACAATTGAGATTAACAGTTTCTGTTATTTTGCACTGAAATTTAAATATTTTTTTCCAAATTTTCTGAATAAGATTTTTTTTAAATTACTTTGAACTACCGGAACCACACATTTGCATATATTTTAAACATTCGTATCTCAAACTGTGACTACTAAAAAGGTATAATTAAAAGTAAATATGTTAATTTTCGACATTATTTAAGTCAAAAAGTGAGAGTTTTTAAACAGGCTCCGGAGAAAATGATTCCTTTACCATAAATGTATCAGTTTCGCAAAATGTACTATTATATTAACATTAACCTACTCCGTTTTAAATAAACATGTTAATATGTTTTCTCCGAGAGATTATGACTCTATTAAGTAAACAACTATGTTCATGAGGAGTTAAAGACCTTTCGGACAATTAAATTAACAATATATTTAAAGTTCTTTAAGAGTTACCCTACAGCGGAAACCATAAATACAATTATTTTATTAAGCCACTCACAGTCAGTAGCTGTTGCTACTACAAAATTTTAATGCAGGTCGAATTTAAATGAGACATAAGGATATTTTTTTACATTGCTTTCACGCAATCACACTTTCAATATGCAATTTAATTTTACTGCCTCAACTGTTTTACATTATTTAATAATTCTATTGATATTGATCACGAGAAAATTTCAGGAATTTTCTGACATTACGAAATTGCCATGAAAGCAGGGCTTCTAATTCAATTTTTAATTTTACTCATAACCATATACAGGCTCTCCTAGTACTAATATTAAGTACTAGAACGAATGTGAATTAAAAACAATTAAAATGTCACTGCAAAAATCGTTTTTAATGAGAGGCCCTTGTATATTTATATAAATTCTTTGTATCATGCCACTCTAAGCGTATCTTAACGATTTCTCGCTTTTGTTTCAAGACTTGATCGTAGAGAGTAATTAGTTAAAAAATCGTGTTCAACGGATATGAATAAAACGTACCCATGATAGACACGTGAAGGCGCCAAGGAATAAAAACAATTCACTTTGTACTGTTTTGTGTGTTTGATTTATTAGTTGAGACACACTCAGACGGCTGGACTGTGTCCCAGAGGATAAACATTGTACCTATAAATACATTTTTCAATAGACGATTTTTGTGAGAGAAACTTCTAGAGTGCTTTTATTATCCTTGTCTCTTTAGGATAAATCTAATTCGATGGTTCTTCACCTTTCTCGGTAACCGTAAAAATACAAAATTGCCAATAGTCTCATTTTTACCAATCAACAATTTCAATGGCAGGACCTTTTTTCCAAATGGAATTGGCGCCTGTTGCTAACTAAATATCAATACTATCTATCTCGTGCAAACTTTTATTTTATTTATTTTTTTCGTTTCTTTTCAGATTTATTTACAAGATTTTTCCATCTTCTAGACTTCAATTGGTGGGCTTACATAATCCTCAACAAGGTAAGAACAGTTATAGAAAATTTATTTTTACCTAGATTTTTCATAATATTCTAGTAATAATAGACAGGCAAAAAGTAGTTACGCCGCTGCATTAAGTTTAAAAAATGTTGTCAACTTAATAACTAAATTAATGAAATCGATTGTGGAAGGATTGATTTTCTACAAAATCGCGTTTTTATTATTTTGAATTTAATATTTGAAAATAGTGTGAAAATTAGTCTTGGTTTAGTCGTTTAAAAGCCACAGTTATTTCGTAAAATACTAATACTAGTTCATTATTATGTAAAAACCTGCATAATTATACCAAACCAAAAGATTATGGATTGGTAATATTTATTATGGTTGTAAATAATAGTTTTGACATTCTTTTTTTCAATTTTATTACAAAGATTTACGAGTGTTTTACTAGATTTCAAAAATAAATTAACTTAAAGGCCTTAAAATTTAATTTACTAGGTACTTATTTAGACGTCCAAATAACTGTAGATATATCGAAACGACAAATACACAAATTAATTTATGAATAATTGCAGTAAACAAAAATCTTTATTGAAAAAAATGACCTAGATCATAATTTAAATTTGACTAAACTACACCATAGATTTAGTAGTGCTCTGTGAACAATTCTTAAGTTCTTTTAATCATTCTTACTCCATTTTTTTGCCAAATTTTAAAGCTATAATCAATAATAATTTATTTGCAATAATGACAAGTGATACCTAAAAAATGTTTAAGTAAGCCATAATTTGCCTCGCAGAAAAGTTTTAATTATACATCAGAGGTCTATTGCCAAATTGGTGTTCAAGAGATTTATAACAACCTCTCTCAATTTTTAAATAATGCAGAATTTGCAAATCTTTTGAAATTTTAAGTTAACCTTGGAATAATTACTTTTGGGGTCGAGAACGTCGATATACATATTGTATTTCTGTAAAAAGTAATGGTGGATTCAGCGTTTTTTCATGGGTAATTCTATAACTTGTTTAAAAAAACATGTCAGGCATATCCCTCAAAGTTTATCTGTTTTTGAAAGGGTTTTCTGGCTAAGAAATTGTCCTTCCTACACTATCATAAAAAATTAGATTGCGTGATTTGAAAAAGGAACATTGACAGGAAACGGAGTTCTGTATATCCAACTCAGAAAATGTTTATGTTGATACTGCTAATAACGTGATTTTGAAGGTCCGACAAATTGATCATATCTTACGAACGTCGTTTTCATACAGCATGAGAAAGGTGAAAATAGAAAAACGTTTTCTGTTATGCTTATAATTTATCAATAAGCCCTCGTCTGGATAAAATGTTATACCTACTGATTTAAAAAGTATAAATGATTTAAATTGAACTTTTCCAAATAATAAATTAAGACTATTTATTTCCCCTGGTGTTGATTGTTGAATTTACATGTGTACTTGTTTTTAAAGCCGATACAAATTCATGTTACTTTCACTATTCATATTTCTTTCTAAGTAGGTATGTATCTATAGAAGGAAAGATAATTTTTATACTGCAGTACTGGATTAAAGATTAAGACTATTCGTCTTCTAATTAACTTGTTTGCCTTTTAAGAACATACAGTTATGATAAATAGTGACATTTGTGACAAGTTTAATTCAATTAAGTGCAACGAAACAGATGTCTTTCTATTTTCATTAATTTACAAATCGGAAAAAGTTGCATCCTTCATATATTCGGCAAATGACCTCCAACAACTATATATACAGAGTGATTTAAATGTGTATTTTGAAAATTTAAAAAATGCGTAACATAAACAGATAAAGAATACTAAAATATTATGTTATTATGTGCTTGATCTTGATTGTAATAATTCTTCTCTTAGCAATTTCTCCAGATTCTGACTCGCTATTTCAATTTGGAACTGAAGTTTCCGCTCATTTTTATTATTTATTAAATGGTTATTAAAATATTAATTCAAAGCTGATTCCAGACAATTATTGAAAACCGTTTTAGATGGAGCCGTTTGTATATAAAATCAACTTCAAATGACATTTGTAGACGTTGCTTTAAATATTTAAAGTTTAAATGATCCTTATCTCGATCGACTCTTCTGTACTAAACTGGGTACTGAAAAAATACCTGGCGATTGTACGGTATCCCGTTTCAATAAGTGACTTTCGCTGTTCTGATTATTTTTACTACCATATACAGAATCAAAAATAATGACTTGTTTATTTCATAACTGATTTACCCTGTTTCGATTGAAAGATCTTGTTTTATAATAAAAACAAAATGCCTCCTTCATTGATAGCATGCGTTATATTCTTCGTACAGCTGGTGATTTATTTATCACAAGTTTAAGTTACTTATAATAACAAATGGTGTGTGCTGACATCTTCAAAGATTGATATAGTATAGAGCAAGCGATTTTCAAGGAATGTCTATATCAAGTTCACGTTTACAATAAAACAATGGCCTCTTATTTTGACCGTACACAAGAGCCTTGTCTTCGCTGTGACAACAATTTGTTATCTTTAAAAAAGTTTGATACCTAGTGTACAATTCAACTAATGATTTACTTTAAAAAAAAATTAATTTTAAAAGTCATTGAACTAGAAACGTTTCTGTCACTGTCCATTGACAAAGTTAACGAAGCTTTTAAAACTGGTGCAGTGATAAGCGAGACAATTGTGCTACTAAAAACTTATTCGACCAGTTTTTCGATTAAAAATTGATCAGCTCGTCACTTTCATATCAAACGATGTGAGAAAGTAGATTTTTTGTTTAACGACACTCACCTAATTCCGCAAACGTATATACTTAAAGGTTGACTAAAAAAATCTAATTATAATAGTTGCAGTTTTAGGGAAAAAATAATTTTTTTCAGTTCGCGCATGGGGCCCTAAAAATTCGCGTATGTTGAATTAAAAAAATTAGAACCTATGTCACAAATCTGTTTTATTTTTATAATGCCAAAGGGATGAGTGAAAACATTTCACACGTTCTTATCACGTTAATACGTAAAATTTTGTACTTATTAAAAATTGTGTAAAATATATTGTTTGTCACTTAACGTCAATTATTAAAGTAAATAGTAAAGTTAGATGTGCAAAACCCTATATTTTTTTAATGCGTATTAGGGAGAGCTTCTAACTGAAGAAAAATATACAGGGTGTCCCATTTGAAAAAATTAAGTTATTGCCATTTGAAAACTAGACTATTGGCACGCCATCGGCAAACACCCTGTGCAACAGGTGAAGATGTTGTGTGATTATTGTGATAGGTGCATGTTTCATTTACATCATAGTAGCTTTTTTGAGGAATTTTTTAAAAAATGTGGTTTTTGTGCTAATATTTCTGAAGTGCTATTTTTTCATTAAATCTGGTTAAAATAGGAATAACTTGTCAACGCCGCCTCGGATTTACAAATACAAAAAACTACCGTAAATCTAATATTAAGTAGAATCAGAAGACCTAATCGTATACACCCTGTAATTTAAAAAAACCAAATTAATTTTCATCAAAATTTCACAAAAATTAGCCACCCTGTATACATCAAAATATTTTAAAATTGTAGTCCGAGTGACACTGTCTACCCCTACAAAAAATCTTGTTGATATCTCTTTTAGTTTCGGTGCTAGAGATCGAGTGGAAATAATTGGCGCACCCTGTATATATAGAGTGGAATTTGACGAGAACGTTTTGGCGAATAATGTATCTTTTCCCTTTTAAGAGTGTCCCTTTGCGCTATTTAAATAAATATTATGATACCGTTATTAACTAAATATTAACATACTGAATGAATATTATAAATTAACTGTAAAGTTTTTCGTATATTTCATACTCTTAATTAACAGCTAAGATATACACTTTGCGAACTCATCGTAATTAATATTAAATTCTTGTGATGAGAAAGGGTTTCAGATAAATAGCACCTACGAAGATCTCAAAAAAGTGACTGTATTTATGTTTGTATTTAAAAATGCTTTAATAAATAAAAATTAGTGCATATTTGATTAATAGGACGACTTTCCGTAATAATTTTAAATACTAGTAGTCGAGACTTATTAATGGTTTCGATATGTTTTCTTTTGAACACCAGCATTCCGATGCAAAGCAGGTTCATTTTTCATTAACTAAACGATGATTAATAAATTAAAATTTTAAAGTAAAATTTAGTTTCTTAATTATGTATTTTTTCGGAATATTTTAACATCAAATATCGAAAACGACAATACAGGTGTTGATAATAAAAACAAATGTTTGTCAAGAGTTTGACGCACGTATAAAAAATAATATCCTTTATTTACATTCCAGCTGCACCTTTTTCAATAGGAATTTTAGGTAAATCAGAAAAATTAATATATGTTTGACACCTGCTTGACATCAAGTTTGCATTAATTTAGAAACAAAACCTAAAAACTTCTACTTTACATTAAAAATAGACGATCTTCTCGTAAATGAAAAATTGCTTTCCTACCGCAGGCACTACCATACACAATGTGTTTTGTTCCACGTGGGTCGGAAATTGTTTTGTGTGACACAGACAATCATAAAAAAGTTCATTCTACTTGTCAAGATTCAAGAATAACCACACCGGTGATCTATTCCTGAATATACTTAATAATCGTATGGGCGTAGTCAGGAAAAAATATACAAAAAATAATATTTAAAAAGAGAAAAAAATATAGCGTCGCACATATTGCCTTTCTTAAGAAATATATCAATTTTATTGTGGTTTCAGGTCACAATACGCTGTAAAAAAGTTCATCCTGTTTTGATTTTGGGTTGTTTTTTAACTTGTTGCCCTATTCGAAACATTATTTGACTTTCTTTACAATGCTGCATTAGTTGTAGAAAAAAAAACAAACTTTATTGATATGTGTCAAAACGACAATTTTACCCTTAAATAGAGAATTCAAAAAAATATATTATTTGGTGCTGTCCCCTTCTTGTGCTTTAAAAGTGACGCCGATGTAGTAAAGATGTCGAAAGAAATGTGGGAAGTAAACATTTTGTAAAGTACAAAATAGAGAATCTCTCTTTTACACCCTCACAATCAAGAATAGCTGCGATAATAATGGGTATTCATTAATTTTTCTGACTTATATATAAGCAACATCTGGTTCATTACAATAATGCAAATGATTGCTACAAAGAATCGTGTCGAAATAATAACACATTGTAAAAAAAGTTAATGGCCATCTCTTCTTTCAAACAATAGACAAATTATGTAACAAATTGTTTTACAAAAAAAACCGTCATTGCTATTTTAATTATTTTTTTATAATCTAAAATAAAAAATTATATCAACGTAAAAGCAATCGCTAACCATTCTAAATGTGTAGATTTAAAATTTCGGTTCCTCGGGCAAAGAACAGATTTTCTATAAGGCCTTTTACGACGAGATAAACATCGAGTATTTAAAATTTAGATGGCGAGGCTTGTATGCTACCTACCCCGAGGACCCCAGGCCATAAAGGAAGGTCGTTTCGACCTGATCTTAAAGAATAACACACCAAATAGATTATTTTACTATGCAACAGCGTGAAGCTTCAGCAGTTTATCATATGTTGAAGGCTGTATATCTGACCAGTGGCATCAATCCATTGACGCGCCCACAAACATTTTAAAAAGGAACAAACATTTTAATTCACGTTGTCTCAAAATGTAAGAAAAAAACAAATTTCTTTCTTAAAAAAATTCATATAACTTTGGCAAATTAAATTTTGATAGTTGGGTCCCGTGTATATTTTGATTATATGAAACGTTTAAGTAACTACTTAGTATACTTGTATTTTAATCTAAAAACTTTTGTAATATTATAAACGAATGAGTAAGTTCTTATTAATAAATTCCTAAATTCCTGTTAATCATTGACCCCAGTTCGATCCATGGATAAGTTTTGCATTCATTGTGTTGACTATCGGAACTTCTTAGAAATTCGTTTGTTGTTTATCACAATCAAGAAAATAAATGTACAATGATTACATCTTGAAATTGTAACAAATAACCCTCCACAGCTGTGTGTCCTCCAAAATCATGATATCCTAAGAAAAATGTTATAATCTCTTAAGCTTAAAAAATTGAGCTATTTCAATACGCGACTAAAGTCTAAACTTATACAATTAAAATTTTCTGTGGTATAATAATAGTGACTATAACGAGAAGAACATTTAAATGAATTTTTCAAACTACTTTTACTTCCTTTGGTATAATTAATTAATTAATTCTAAATAATTGGATATTTTCTAAAGAAAGTCATCTAAAATGAACTATTTATTATAAATGAAACTATTTAAAAAATTAAATTTCTGTTTCGTCTCTTCATTGATACAATCTAATGATATAAGTGCAGTGCCGCTAATACATTTAACTTTATTGCGCCCTTTTGTTTCAAAATTGCAACTAACAATTAGTAAATTAACTGTTACTAAGTTTAATTGCAAAATCAAATTTAATTACAATCTTCGTTGAGTTAAAATTTAATTCCAACTGATTTTATTTTTTTTGAACAAATATTTGTATAATTGATTTAAATTAAATTAACAAATTTATGTTAAAACAACTTAAATTGAATTAATGTTTGTATTTATAGCCATAACACGTTTAGAAATTAAAACAAACTAATAACGTAAATAATAATAAAGTTGGTCAACTTGTTACACTTAATTATTGCTTGTTTTAGCTTAATAGACCAAAGGTCTAAGTTAAATCGAGCTATTTTTTTGAAGACATCTTTTCTGACAAAAAATATTAATTATACGATGATGGGTCAAGCTGCCACTGGCTGTCGTTATTTTTTAATCGTCTTATAGGTATTTTCGAAACGTCGTATATCTCAGGAATTTTTGTTGCTCCTAAAAATGTCTTTACGCACTCAGAAATGTTCATCCTCTTTGTAGTAATAAAAAGCGGGTTACTCGTATCAGTGTTTTAAAATATAAGTAGGTAAACCTAGAGAGACCAAAGAGAGGATTTAAAGGTACCTACAGACGATTGAAATAAACCCACTCATAGGTATCTAAAGAGGATATCCTAAATTTTTTTAACCATGGGTGGTTGATTATAATTGCCGTATTCTTTGCCTATTTAATTCTATGAATTAATAAAGGAAAACAGATAAAAAAATTATCTACGAGGGAAATCGCTTTAGAAAATTTCTAAATTAGTAAGGAACTACCTGAGGTGATTTGTTTTAAAAAGTTGGATTTTCTGATCTATTGTTCAATTCTTACAGAAGAGAAGACATAGTTAGAACGAATTTTCTATAAACTATGCTATAGGTTATTCAAGATTTACGAACAAGTGAACAAAACTAATTAATTTTATATAATAAACAAGTATAAATCTGTACTTACATGTGGCATGAATTAAATAATATACGATACACTTTTCCTGGAACGATGAACAATTTTAAATTTTAACAAATTTTTATGACATAATATCGTTGACTGCTTCTATTTAGAACTGATTGTAATTTAATGGTCAGCAATAAAGACTAATAAATTTTAAATTGTTTGGCTATTTTTGTTTAATAAACTCATTCGTTTAAAATTAATTTACTTTCTGACCCATGATGCACAACACTTGCAATTAATCGCATTGGCTTTTTTTACCTTTGCCCTGGGGCTTCCAAATTATTGATATGTACATAATTTGGAGATGTGTAAATTACAGTCATTTTAAGAGTTAAGCAGGTAGCTCATTTTTTATAAATTGACCGTATCATAATTATACAGTCGTAAAATAACCAATTCATTTTTTGCGGCTGTAATATTTATACAATATACGCTAGACGAGAAATATATAAAATTGCTACTCAATACATATTTTTTTAAATGTAGCTTATATAATATGCAACAGTGTCGTGTTATTTTAAATATAATTGGCGCGTTTTAAATTATCTGTATTTACTAATGTTGGTTAAAAATTTGTCGAAAAACACGTGAAGCAATAGACACAATTTTAATTATCCAGTGCGATTTGTTATGTTAAATTTAATGACTCAATACAGTGTGTTTTATTACTTTATTTACACATGTTTTATGTTTTCTTAAAGTTGTACGAACGCCTATAAGACTTGCTTTCTATTAATTCCCAGAAACAAACATTTAATAGTTTTAAGAACTTATTTAACGCATTGGTATGTTATAACTTTTGGTAATACCTTCTCTGTAGTATAGTAAATATAGAAATAAGTTTTGTGGAGTAGAGAACTTTGCGAAATACATACATACTGTATATAATATAACTGTACACACTTAGACATAGATCTGAAACGATAGGCAAAAAAAATCGTGATCTGTATTTTTAATAACACACCAACATTGGATTAATTTAAATAAAAAACAGACATGTTACATACATAATCAATCATTTAGAAAATTGCTCACGAAGGCTGAAATATAAATGACTACCTAAATATCATTTTGACGAAGTTATTTAAATACATTTTGGGTTAATCATTTCTCTTTAGCCAACCATTATACCGTTTCTTCTAAAACAAATAAAACGTATGTATAGGGCATGGAAAGATACGCAAAATTTAAAAATTGAAAATATAATAAAATTAATAATTTGTTTTGGACTTAAGAGCAAACCGAACCCCTTGAAAAATTTTAAAATCATTCTAAACCTTTAGTTTTAGTCTGATTTTAGTGAACTTTTCAGGAAATACTAATAATTACAAAACTTACGGTGCAGACCCCTTGATTTTATTTGTAAACCTTCGAAAAGTATTTATTTTGTTAATTTTAAAGGGAAAATCACAAAAAGAATGGCCCGCGCCACTCTGTATTAAATCTATGAAAAGTTGCTCCCATTTGTTTGAATAAATATCCCCAAGTAGTTTTTAAACAATATGCTTTCCCACCCTTTTCTTAAATATCTTTGCATAGTGCTGCTTCATCGTTTCAGAAATTTAAAGCTGTCGAGAAACATTCCATCGCCAAGTGTTCCCAGTGGTGCGCATATAAATTCAATTTTATATTAGAAAATCCTCATGAAATAGAAGTGAAATTTGATTTTCACAAGAGCTCCGGATTGCTCCTTAATACAAGAATGTTCCATATATTTTTATGGGTTTTTAATTATTGATATATCTTTTTGGATAAATAAATATAAAATTATTGTTTTATTTATTCGCAGCGCGCCGCATAATACCTACGTTAATTTTATATTTATTTATTATTTGCAACATGATTAAGAGCGTATCTAAGTATTTTTCTGCAGAAAATTCCAAATACAGATATCTGCACAGTACCTACTGAAAAGTAGTAGAACTGTAGTTGAATTAAGAAAAGGAAGCTGGCTAAGTAACTTCTGGTAAATCTCAAGTAAACAGCAAACCCACACATACTTCTTTTAACGATTTCTTTATTTATTTTATAGCATATTTTCTCCAGAATTCTATATATGGTTCTTGAGACCACAGTTATTTTGTTAATATTTTTTTTGTGCGTTGCTTTTGCCGTTTTAGTTCCAAGAAATGTGGTCGCAAATGTAGTACATCCTGCCAGACTTGATACTTAAACTTACATTAGAAAAGGCAAAAGGCAACAGTTATTTAATAATTTAATAAGCTTTAAAAAAGATAACAGAGGGTGAGGATTTGAAAAAGCAGTCCAATAAATCGTAAAAATTAAAACTTACAAGTGCGATTTTCTGTAAACAGCATTGTGCGGTTGTTTACACTAAGGTCAATGTAGAGGGGGAGCGGCAAAATCTTCCAGCTTTCATTCAATCGAAAAATCTGCTAAGAAATTTGCGAATAACACAAAAAGTTCTCATCTACAGCAAAACCCGCGCACATTTATTCGTTTATACTGACAAAAATGAGGCGACAGCATTAAAATCATAACAGATGCTTTAAAATAATTAAATGTTTGCCCAAACGACCTTGAGTAAAGATCCTAAGGTTATTCAGAATCGGAGATAAACAGATCTACACCAAGAACTGACACAATCTTACACTAGTCAACAAGTAACTAGTGGGATTTCTTGAGAGCGCGGATCCATCTTAAAAGTTCTGCATGCGGTTGCGCGCGCGGTCCTCAACCTACCTTTAAACGAGTTATGAAGATTAGCTATATACACAGAATAGTAATATATGTATAGCTACTCCTATAATTCTAGAGTTTGGGCACTTTTAGGTAGGTGACAACAAAATCAATGACATCGTTTTCGACGACCGCGAATCTATAACTCTTTCTAAAGATTTATTTTAAAATCAGGAGAAAGACATTAAAATTCATTCACAGACCCATTTACACCAGGCTCTTACATAGCTAAAGATACCGAATCAGTAAAATGCGAAAAGTACATGGGGAGAATCTTTACCCTTAAGGCTCGTTCAGACTTTACAAATTACTTGAATTCAAGTGAAATAATTGGTGCAACTTGAAACAAATTGAAAGGTGTGAACATCATTTCACTGAAATTCAAGTAACTTGAAAGGTGCTTTCAAGTTTCAAGTAGAAGCAGAGACCAAGTTAACTTTTGCTTTCGGTTTGGGGACTTGAAGGTCGAGTTGAATCACAGTTGAAAAGCTCGTTCAGACTTTACATGTTACTTGAATTCAACTAACTTGAAAGGAGTAACCTGAATTGAAGTGAACGTTCATACTATTTCAATATTTCATTCAAGTCATTTCAAGTTGAAATTTTTACTTGAATGATTTGTTTCAAGTTTACAATACCTCACAATTAGAACCCTCCGTGGGTGGTTGACTAATTTGCCGCAGAATTTTTTTCTCTGATTTTTAGTAATCCATCCACAATTAGCTTAGTTACAACTTTTACTCCAGCAGGAATCACATCATTCGACGCCATTTTTGTAACTTGAAACAAGAATCATTTAAGTAAAAATGTCAACTTGAAATGACTTGAATCAAATATTGAAATAGTACGAACGTTCACTTGAATTCAGGTTACTCCTTTCAAGTTACTTGAATTCAAGTAACTTGTAAAGTCTGAACGTCGCTTTAATACAGTAAGGTAGGCGAAAAAATGGCTCGAACCTTCAAATCACCTAAAAGGGGACTTTCCCCCACATTGACGTGAATTGAATCCATACTTAAGAGCTGTAGGTATATAGAACCTCATCAATACTTGTTGCATGCAATAAAGGAATAAGGAATGTCGGCAAATCGGATTTCTCTTAACTATCCAGATATTAGATTTGGTTCTAGTAAAGTTTGAGAAAAATCTGAATGAATAATATAATGTTAAAAGAAACCTCAGTAATAAACTAAAAAATAATTATATCAAATGCAATTTTTCAAGCATTTATATTTTCAGTAAACTTAATTTCTTTGTATTTCCTAGACTTATTTAAAGCATTTGGTAATCAATCATGGGTATTCTCTTAATTTATTTATCCAACAGGCATCAGTATGTTCTGATCTGATCGAACATAACTGCACTGACTGCAGTGACGTGATATTAATAGATTACGGAGTTCCACGGGGAACAGTTCTAGGACCAAATCTAATTGGTGCTTATCTTTTTTTTTGCTATTCATCTATATTTCATACTTATCCATATTTTTGCGGAAGAATAAATTATTATTAAAAGTATAACTAAATCATGAAAACAAAGTTTATAATTAATAAAAATTTGGATATTAAAAAAAATATGTAATTTGTACTTTTAAAGCCATAATAATTTACAATCTATTTTTTTTCAGGACGAAAATACAGCTTCAACGAGAACATCGGTCAAACAATCATTGGTGTACGCAGCAGAGTCGCCATTTTTAGTTAAGACAATTAATTTCCTATTTTTAAAACCGATTTTCTTTTATTTTTGTATTTACAACACTAGACAAAAATTTTGGTTAATGTTCGTGCCCAGTCGGTTCGATATATATTCACTTTTTAGTAAATTTATGTTACATTCTTGTTTTTAATCAACCAATGCATTTAAAAAATATTTTAAAATATACAGGCTTTGTAGCACCCTTACTCGTTTCTATATAAAATGCATATTTCCAAAAAAGTTGAAATTTACTGACGACAATCCTTTAAGGGTATGATTGAAAATACTTTATTGGAGATTACTAGATGTATATTATACGAGTTAAGTGTATTTACAACCTTCAAAATTTGATATTAGGTTTGAAGGTTTACTCAAAGTTGTCTAAAATATAAAATATTTAGCCATTATTCCATATAGACTTTGAATAAACCTTTAAAAAGTATCGAATTCAAAATTTTTGTTTCTATTATTTTATTAGTCTGTGTCATATCATTTGCCAAACTAGTGTTTTTGTATAAGTATATTAGTTTCTTTGTTCAATTTGTTTTTTTACTATGTATATGTTAACTACACTCTGTGAATGGCGCAATCTGACATTTATTATTGACAATGTGTTCATTGGACAAACATGAAATAAATATTATGAATAGAATTACTGATGTTTTTTATTATTCTTCAATTACATCCTTTAACTCTATCGCATGTATATTAGACATTCAGTTTACTACGGTATAGGCAACCAGTATTACCGATTACTTTACTAGGTTGCCATCTATCGGTGAGTAGCCAAGGTTTAAGACCAGAATTGAATTTCCTACTTCTTTGATTTTTCCTACTTCTGCTCCCCGTATACAACGCCGAATTTTATAGAATTGCACGATTTCGTACATAAATCACAGAAAAATTAAAAATCAAACCTCTTCGTTCTTCTGTTCTCCTGATACAACGCCGAATGTTATAGAATTGCACGATTTCGTACATAAATCACAGAAAAATTAAAAATTAAACCTCTTCGCTCTTCTGCTCTCCTGATACAACGCCGAATTTTATAGAATTGCACGATTTCGTACATAAATCACAGAAAAATTAAAAATTAAACCTCTTCGCTCTTCTGCTCTCCTGATACAACGGCGAATTTTATAGAATTGCACGATTTCGTACATAAATCACAGAAAAATTAAAAATTAAACCTCTTCGCTCTTCTGCTCTCCTGATACAACGCCGAATTTTATAGAATTGCACGATTTCGTACATAAATCACAGAAAAATTACAAATTAAACCTCTTCGCTCTTCTGCTCTCCTGATACAACGCCGAATGTTATAGAATTGCACGATTTCGTATATAAATCACAGAAAAATTACAAATTAAACCTCTTCGCTCTTCTGCTCTCCTGATTCAACGCCGCATTTTATAGAATTGCACGATTTCGTAGATAAATCACAGAAAAATTAAAAAAATAAACCTCTTCGCTCTTCTGCTCTCCTGATACAACGCCGAATGTTATAGAATTGCACGATTTCGTACATAAATCACAGAAAAATTAAAAATTAAACCTCTTCGCTCTTCTGCTCTCCTGATACAACGCCGAATTTTATAGAATTGCACGATTTCGTACATAAATCACAGAAAAATTTTACAAAGCCGAGTTTTCAGGAATTGTACAACTTACAAGATAAAAATTCTGTCACTGTCCGATTTGGAAAAATCCTAATAAATCCAAAGAAGGCTATATAGTCTTTCTTATTTTTTTGTCACTGTTCGGTTCGGAAAAATCCTAATAAATACTTATTTTTTTCGATAAAAATTCTGATGACAAAGTATTGATTTTTACTACTCCTATCCTAGATTTTGTGAATCATAATTTTGCGTTACCCTGCGTGATGAAAATTCTGTCACTGATGCAGAGTCCGGATCGGAAAATCCCTAATACTTTTGATTAGTTATAGATAGCGAGGAACGGAAAGCTCTCAGACATTTCCCAGGAGTTCCCTTATCTCCATGCCAACTTTCATCAAAATCGGAGACAAAAAAAATTTTCCTCAGAAAATTTTTTCTTTTTTTGGAAAAATACGATGGTCTCCGATTGGGCTGAAAATCGGTATGTGGGTAGAGTAGGATCTCTAAATCAATAAAAAAAAGTCCGTTTCTCCATAAAAAAATTATTTAAAAAAAAAATTTTTGCTCCGATCTAGCTAAATATTGGTATACAGATGAAGAAAAATACGTAGATTTGCAATCAGAAATCAGATCTTTCCTATCTTAAATCGTTTAGCTAAAAAACTGAAAAACAAATAGAATTTCGCGTTACCCTAAAATAAACAGGATACATAATGCATAGCCTTAAATAATCCGTGATTAGTTGGTTTACAGCGACCTTCCAAAGCGCCATCTTTTAGGAACTAGCCAAAGCTTACCTCGAATTAAAACAGAAAATTGATGGCCTGTAGACTGGTTTAAATGATTTGTATTTTTCATATCTGAGATTAAAATTGAATAAAAATGGCTAAAAGTTATATTTTATGAATGTAGGTCGAAAATAGTTGAATTTCAGGTATAAAATGTTTATGCAACCAGTATTACACTAATAATGTGGTGTCAGTGGCATAAGCTTACAATCTTCCGACTCGGAAGTATAGCTGTCCACCATTTTTGGTCCAGAACCAAATTTTATAACAATATACGTCTTTCAATGTTATAGTTACTGTTATCAAGTACGAATTAAAATAAAAGGTATACGAAATAACACATTTCTCTAAAAAATAATTTAATAAACTCTTCCTTTTACACGGAATTCTTCGTTCTCCTGATATAAAAGGAGCAATTATTGAATTATTATTATTATTATAATTATTATGTTGAAGGTACAAGAAAACAACAAATTTAGTAAAATATTTAATAAAGGCTTTTAAACAATAAAAATAACGAATAATTTGTAATAACACTAAGGTCTTTCCGTTTTTTCCGACCCTCAGGGTTTGGTTGCAGCAAAAGCGAGTTTCTTTTTTGTTTTATGTCAGTAACCCAATCATACCATCAGATAGATCCTAAAATATAAAATGGAAATTTAAAAATAACTCTCAAGTTTAATTTAACTTAAATGATGAAACTTCAGTCATAAGCTTATTTGCCAATTAACCAATTTCCCCCTTTACTTAATATTTTAGAAGGTAAGAATAATGACATATTCATATACTATGTAGAAACTTGGATAAAGCCATAAAGGAAAAATAAAAAGTGAGTAAAATGACATTGCAGTAATAGCAAACTCACACTTCTCTCTTATTTTTAATTAAGATTATTTTCCAAAATTAATGGTAATTAAAAAAAATAATTATAAAATATGAGCGGAAGTAAATTTAATTTAACTTAAATGATGAACCTTCAGTCATAAGCTTATTTGGCAATTAACCAAATATCTGCCTTTACTTTCCTTTTTTTTAAGCCTATAAAATTATATAATATAATAATATAATAATAATAGCCATATTTTACTCCAATCAATAATTAATACATCATCATATCTGCACCTTCAGCATACATCAAATCTCATATTCCTCATGTATTCTGATAAGAGACTAGACATGTTTTCTAGATCTGGAGGGTTGGCTGTTACTAAGCTGGATATTTCAAACTGCTTTGTACCGTTTACTACAGTGGGGTTTGGTGGCATCTTAGACAGATTTGTATTAAGAGAGTCGTTTATTTCTTTGTCTGGCATAACTCTAAAAAAAATAATGCTATAATTAACAGAAAAGTATAAAATATTATACTGATATGAAATAGGAACCCCCAAAACTATTGATATGTATGCAACCAATATTACACATAACACTATTTTAGAGTACAGCTAATTGCCACTTTCAGTCAAGCACCAAGAATTAAATTTTGATTTTTTTAAACCAAGCAATGTTTAGGTTAAAAAACCATTTACAAGTATGCAAGACAAAATTTAAAATTAAATAAAACTCTTATAATTTAGTAAGAAGACGGATTATAGTGTATACAGCAGGGGAATGAGGATTTATGGAAAATGGGCTTTTAATTTGTAAATCCGCGAAAAAGTAGAAACTTTCATGAACACAATACCGATAATTTTATAAAGTGGGTAGAAACTCAACTTATTGCCAATATTCTCGCCAACAGTGTATTAGTGATAAATAACCCATCTTACCTTAGTAGAATAATGTTCAACATTTTCTTTTAGCAAGGACAATATGCTAAACTGGCTGAATAATCATCATACTACTATAATAAATTACAAGAAATTATTAAAGCACACAAACTTCTATTTACAAAGTATCTTTCTATCTGTTAATTATTCCAAAATTTCAACAATTTTATAGGTTAGTTTCTTCTCCTTTTTAGTTAGTATTTTGACTTGTTTGTTATTTGTTCTTTGGCCGCTAGTACAACAACAACGAAGCCATTTTCTAGAGAATTAGAGGTTTCACAGTTGGCTGTCTGACGACTTTTGTGACGTCACTTCGAGGGCAGACTCTATGAGCAACCCTCCAATGCAAAATAACCTAAATTACAATGTCGTCGTTGTAATTAATGTTAGACTTTAAATTGTACAACATAATTACAGCGAAAAAGTTAGTTTAATATTTTGTAGACGAATCAGATAAAGAATATTTAAATAAGAAATCGTTTAAAGCTACTATAGTACCGTGCTTGTGAACTTAGACAGGACAATGCGACCTCTACACAATAGAACGGACACGAACAAATCGAGCTTGAGCACAAACTGATAGATGAAAGACAGAAGATAGAGATCATTTGGCGCTGTGTATCCATGTTGATTATTTTTGACTTTTTTGGAGAATGGAATTTTCATCAATTTGAAAATCCTATTTTTGTGTAAATTCCAGTATTAATCAAAAATTTGATAAGCCAAACGATTTGAATATTTTATAGCTAAACGACAAAGAAGTGCTGTTATACAATAGAAAGAATGGTTCGTAAACGATGTAAGTTCAAAAACATTTTGAAAATTGAATGAAATTTATTTGACTTACGTTTGTATTTAGGTAACAACCGAAAGAAGGATCCGTAATAATAAAAAGTAATGGATCTGGTGCTAAACAAGGAAAATGGTACACCTCTACTTATTGATACTGGTTCCAAAAGTATCCCTGAAAAGCCAAATGTCGGATCTGAGCCCTGTGAAATAAGTATTGGTAAGTGGATGTATCAACTATAATAAGACTTTCTATAAAAACAAATTATTTGTCTACATTCTATTATATATGCACCTTATTATCTTGAACTATAATTTAAAATTTGTATAAATATAATATGAATTTAATTAGTTTTTCACAAAATAAAAACTAATTTTTATCGCGATCTTAAATAATATACTTTATTTGAACTGAAGAATATTATGGAAATCAGATTTGTACAGGGTATTTTAAAGGAAGCTGAAATAATCATACTATATAGAAATTATTTTCACCAAAAAATGAGTATAATCAGCTATTTTGAAATACATTTTTCTTTTAGGTTTCAAAGACAAGCTGCCAACCCCGAATATACTTGATAAAGCGTTTTCTATAGATGAAAATGAACTTGCAACACCATTAGAACCAATACAAGTCGAATGTTTTCCAGTAACTAGCAGCAATGGACCTATCAGTGATGAAAGTACCTCGGAGAGTAGGTAAGTCATTTAGATTAAAAAAAAATACAAATGCAATAGATGAAAGTAACTATTTATTTGCACTTTTATCATGTAATATGAAAAATACCTAAAAAAACAAATTGGTGTGTTTTCTGTTTTTTTTCTAGAATAAATGGATTATTTTTTACTTTTATTTTCAATAAAATTTTTAGCTACTTATGTAATTTGTTTTCAATTATTTTAATTTTATAAATGTGTTATCTTTCTTTTAGATATAAAACTGTCTAATAAGCTAAATTTAAAACAAATATGATTTAATTTCTTTTTATACACTTAAATTATTTATAGTTATCTAAAAGATTACCAATTATAATTCATTTGTATGGGAACAGGTATCTATATTGCTTCCTGCATGGGAAATTAATATAAACAAATCATGCTCTATCTCTTACAGCTTACCCTTGCCAAGTTTGTAATAATAAAATATGAGCAATGGTTGCGCCTTTATTAAATGTTTATTTATAATTTTTGGTCAGTGGTTTATTTATTTTTTTTAATTTATACCTATATAACACTATTGTTCTTATCCACTCTTAATACTATTTTTTATGTGTGCACAATATATCAAATTCAAATAATCTATTATTAATTCTAAACCAGATTGCCAGAACTTTTATTACATTTAGTACAAGTCAATATTTTTCAATTACTTCATAATATCTTAAATTACAATTTCAAACAAAAATTCACAAAGAGTATCACAAAATATTTTCATGAAAGGGACTAATAAATGTTTTATGAAAAAATAAAAAATTTGCAAAGAAAATTCTAATAATTACTCAACATGAAAAAATCAGTGAATTCTATTTTTAATCTTAAGTGGAAATCCTGTATTCAGTGATAAATTGTTTCCTCTTTATTTTTGAACAGTCTCGCAGATATGAATATTTAAAAAATACGACTTTGTTCATGTTAAATAAATGTTACCATCTATCAGTTAAGAAAAAGTATTGGCATCTGTCTAACCGTGTTTCCAAAATTATAGAGTCACTATTTCTCTGTCGTGCCGATGAGGCAAAACAATGATTGATAAGTATCCAGTTTGGAATTTAATTCGACATTTCAAGACCGTTTTTGCCTTAATGCTTCTTCAGTTGGGGCTTCGAATCGAATAACTAAATTGCAAAACTCGCTTATTAACAATATCCGGCTAAAAGGAATGGCTCTTGACTATGTTGCCATCTATTAGTAAACATAAATGAAGCGTTGAGGGAAAGTTGCACATCTATCTAAATTGCAAACACGATATTTACTATTATTTTGCCTCATAGATACAAAGTGATTTGACAGCTACAATTTGGATCCTGTATAATTTGGGAGACATGATTAGATTCTATACTTTTTCTTAACGTTTCATTTATCAGTTTCCTCTTAGAGGATCTTGCTAATATGCTCTCTAGAATTTGGAATTTATTTATTCATTTGAAAGGCCCAACTGAAGAAATCAAAAGGACCTGTATCGACTTTTTCATTTTTAAATAAAAAAACAGGTTTTTTTCCAATAAATCTCTGATAAATATTTTTTTGAATATTCCATTGCTACTTAAATAATAATTGATATTTAATAATTTTAAAGTATAACCTTGAATATTTTTTATAAACGAAGTAATTGCGGATAAGAACTATGTTTACATAAATCAATAAGATGATTTTAAAATTATCTATAGATAATGCTGATGAGAAAGCTAAATATATTATAAATTATAAAATCAATGTTGGGTGCCTCGAAATGTATTTTTCGACTGATTGAACTTTTTAGTGGAAAATCAGATGAAGATGATAGTTTTGTGGAAGAGAATAATGTTGATTACTGTACAACTGAAATTGAGGAAAACTATGCTTCTGATAATGTGACATTAGATCCTAATGGTTTGTGCAAATGTGAAGATAATATTTTAAAAGACAAAATACCAAGTAATGTAATCAGTGGAAAAAATATTTTTTCTTCTGAGGGTCTAAATACCATTCCAGAAAAAAATACAGAGACTGAGGTTCCGACGGGTACACAAAATCAAATTTCTTACGCTTCTATTCTTAGAGGGAAACCTTCAAAATATGATCCTTCATCAGATTATTTTTTAAATAATAATAACAGAAATAAAAGAAGTGTATCATTTCCCACAGATCTATCTCAGCTTATCAGTTTCTGTGAACCTGAGGACTATGCAGCATGGACCATTGGTAAGTTTTGACATTACGCGACTGTTTAGTTGCTAAAGCCTAAACTAGACTCTTTATTTTATTGAGAAAATATTTCATCGTTTTAGAAGAAGAATTGTCGGTTGACGAAATCTTACAAATGTATCAGGATTCTTGCAAAAAGCACAAGACCATAGAACTTGATATAATCAAATCTCAAATTAATGTAAGTTTAAAAAACATTTGTAACAAAAAAGAAGTATTATTAATAAAGGGGTTTCTAATTTTTAGGACATAAAAAACAACACAAATCACTCGGCAACGCTTAAGTTACATTCACTCAAAATAACTTCTGAAGTAAATGAGACTATCGAAGATATGTTAAAAGTTACCAATTTTCATACCCTTATTCTGAACGATTGCAAATTTACTCCAGAGACTATGAATGAATTCTTAAATATGCTTGAATATTACGATTCAGTTTGCCACCTAGAGGTTGAAATGATTTTTGAGGATGATGATCTTTGGAAGACATTTTGTATGGCTTGTACTAATATTATGTCTTTGGAATCATTGAGCTTCAAGAAAATGAACATTAACGAAACGTACTTGAGATCTCTTCTGAGTGCTGTTAGAAATAATTCTAATATTACTATACTTAAATTTGACAGCTGCACACTTTTAAAATTGCCCAGTTTTTATTTAGGTTTGTATTTTAATATTTAAGCCCTTATCAAAGTTGAGTTTTTGCCTTTTTTGAAACATTTATTTTATTTATGTATATATATAGGTGTATTAAAAAAACT
The DNA here is from genome assembly GCA_949320105.2 of Crepidodera aurea. Classification (NCBI taxonomy): domain Eukaryota; kingdom Metazoa; phylum Arthropoda; class Insecta; order Coleoptera; family Chrysomelidae; genus Crepidodera; species Crepidodera aurea. The sequence continues at coordinate 15,145,331 of OX439478.2, forward strand.
TTATTACCTAATTCCCTTATTAAATTAAGAATTTTATTCATGAATTTGCACTTACAAATTATATATGTTCCACTCTTTTGTTGGGTTCATCTAAAAAATTTGTTAATTAAAATTCACTAGGAAAACACTATTTTTTAACTCCCAAAATAATGTCTGGTAAAATATAAATTAAGAAAATATTGGTTAATACTGAATCATTTAAATGGTTTATCAAAAAATATAAGGTGGTACCAATTACTCATAATGATTCACGACCAGGTGTTCTTTGCACGACTTATACAAGGTTTATATAATAAATATAAATAAATATTTCTTCAACATAAATTATTTTTGAATGTTTTAGTGGAGAGTTTAATGACCAATAGAACAATTAGAGAACTATACATGCCCTCTACTGGTCTTTATACAAAAGAGGCTGAAGTTCTTTCTAGATTTTTTATGAATAATACACACCTAAAAGTTCTTGATATTAGTAACAATTTTATTGGGGATCGAGGTCTGGAATCACTGGCAAGAGGACTTTGTACACAGAATGAACCTGGTTTTGGAATTTCAGCACTAAGCATTTTTAACAACCAAATTTCTGAAAAAAGTGGACCAATTATTGGCAATATTATTGTAAGTTATTTAATATAATTTTAAAACAAACTTAACGTTCCAAATGTGCACATTTTAGAAAGAATGCAAAAACCTACATACTCTAAATATTGGTTATAACAATTTAACTGATGAAGTACTTAAACATATAAGTTTAAGTCTGCCTATTACTTGCTCTCTGGAAGGGCTTGGGCTACAATGTACTTTACTAACATGCAAAGGACTGGATTCCTTAGCAGAAGCGATACCCCTTAATGAATCCCTGCAGAAAATTAACTTAAAGGGCAACAAAGCAATTCAAATAAACGGAGTAGAAAAACTGTGTCAAGCTTTGACAAATTCCAAAATATTCAAGATTGAAATTGATGAAAACAATCGTTCATGCAGTGTAAGTACTTCAACCATTATTTCAGTCTTTAGTTTGACATTTTTTTTTATTTTAGGACCCGGAAGCGTACTCGCAGCTAGTTAAAAAGTTGAATGCCATCTGTACCGTTAACAAATCGTTCACTGAACCTTTGGAAGAGCAAGATTTACCTGATTTGTCTTTAGTAATATCCCGGAAAATGTCTCTAAGCTGCGAACCAAGATTTACAATTCCAGAAAATACTTTTCAGGTAAATTAATGATGAAACAGTAGTGGTGTGTCAAACAGAAGCAACAAAACAGAATTATTTATTTTAGGTTGCATCGCCGAGATTATCACCTATTCCGTCTCCGGCATCAAGCCCTGCTCCTAAAAGCAGATTTCAAATTGTCAAAGTAACAGAAACAAGCAGCAGCTGTAGTAGTACTAGTGTTAGTCCCAGCCCAAGTCCCAGTCCCAGATCCAAATCAAGGTATGGAAAAATTATTAGCGAATTTGTTCAGATACAAACTTGATTATGGTTTTGAACAAAAAACAGAACTTTAGTTATTGATTAACTAAATGAAAATATTTTAAATGGCCATGTATTTTTTTTAATTCCAATTCTAAAAAGTTTCTAAGATCTAATAAAAAGTTCAATTTTGAACAGCGGTTTTGTCATATTTTAGAATAGAATACTTTATTTATTAAATATGTTCATATTTTATAGTTTGTCTTTAGTAAAACTATTTTTGGTTTTTTATAAGGTTTTAAGATAAATTAAACTGGGATGGCGAGGATATATATCTCATAATCGAGTACTACTATGTACTTACTATGATCTTTCCATGTATAGTCGTTTATAATTTTTATTGTTGTAATTTATTTAGATTTCACGTAACTGCGGTGCCTCCATCTCCAGATGAGGAGGTTTCCCTAGGAAGGTTTGCAAATGTACGTAGCAGCGTTTCCTCAAATGACAGTATGGATTCTCTGACGACGTTACATTTAGATAGTGATAGCGAATAAGTTTTACTTCTTGGAAAAATGTTAATAACCAGTTACTGACATATTTCACGAAATCGTGTAGAAACTAAGAGAAATGCTGGATTTTTTCTTTTGTGAAAATACCGAGTTCTGAATTTCTAGCTAGAAAAAGCTAAAACGACATTCATTTCATTCTTAATTTAGTGGGTATGTCAATAAGTAAGGAGTACTCCAAAAACATAGGAACATATTAAGTGTTAAAAAAATACACTTAATTTTTTCCAAATTTTTGGCACGCTCGGTATAAAATAATTTATTATAATCATGATCCAGTTAGTGAGAACACCACTGTAGTTTTTATTTTCATTGGTATTAGTTCTGTGATAGAATGTGTTATGTTTAGAGCTTTCTTTGAATTTTATTTTCTTTTGCAATGTGATTAAAAACAAATCTTATAGATTCATAATGAAACACAAATGTATTACTGCTGTAGCAGCTCTTTTATTTGAATATAGGTTGAACTGTAGTTTTAAAAACTTAAGGATTGCTATTGGTACACGGGTGCTCCCTGATAGATTTTTGTGTGAAAGAAAATTTAACAATATATTTGGTGAGACCTCGATTTAAATAAATCACCTTAATGTCAAAACGTCAAAAAAAAGTATTGATGTATTATTTGCTAGATGTGATAACATTAAAATTAAAATAATCAATGGGTTTGTTACATTTGGCTAACACATATTTTTATTTAGTAATCTGATAAATTTTATTCATGCTCTTTGCTTTAAAACAAGTTATATTTAACGATTATCCAATAAATTTATATGTTAGCAAAAATGCAACAAGCTCAGTGTACATTTTTTAAGCCGTTTTAACATTAAAATGATACAAATTTTGAGGTAACGTTTTATAATAGCCAGGTCTTCAATATAATTTTTTTTACAATTTATCGATAAACTTTTATTTATTGGTTCATTTGGATTAGTCCGTGAAAAATAGTTCTGGCCATTGAACGGTATACTCATAAAAATAATTACCCAATGTAAAGACGCCTTCAGAAATACGGTGTTTATTTTAAAACTGAAGACAACAGTAGATATACGAAATTTCTCGAAAACATATCATTGAAATCTTTAATAAAAAGTTTTTCGACTTCTTATCTCTACATGTTGATTTTAAAATAAGCGCTATATATGTATATTCGAGGTTATAATTACCACAAAATGTCTCACGAAGTGTTTAAAGGCATTTAAATTTTAGGTATATAGTAGATTTGCAAAAATAATGGTAGAAATCATCAAACTCGTTTGAAAACAAATATACGAGATCCTTAATTATTTTAATCATCCAATTTTTTATAAAAAAAAATTAAACTCAAAATATTATTTTGTTTATCTATATTGTGAATAAAAAACAACTGGTTAATACTACTGACTGACGTATTTAGTTAATAAAAACTTTTGTATAAGTGTACACTATCGCTATATTTTTGTATAAACAGATGATAAGTAATAATTCAGGATCTCCTCATACAAATATGAGTTAATATAAAACTAATATAATTTTCCTTTTTGTGTACTAATTTATTTTTTATCACAAGTGCACTAGAGGATAGATTACAGATCAGTTTAAATACGGAATATTCTTAATTCCTTTTCATCACATTCGAAATAGAAATCATGAAAATATCAGCAAAATTAAAAAAAAATTGATTGTTCCACAGTCTAACTAAACAATATATTTGCAAGCGGCAGCATTTTTAGAATTAAAATAGCTGTGACAATTCATTTAAAACATGTTATTGCTGATATAACTACTGCATGAACTCAACTTTGTAACTGAGTCAATGTAAGTGACATATAGTGTATTATAAAAGTATAGAATAATAATTTAAGAAAAAATATTTGTATTTAAATAATGAATATGTTAAATCATTATCTCTGATCATAATGATGGTGGAATTTTTAATTTTTTAATCCAGAATTTTCTCAAAAGTTTTACTTTTCAATCTACCCTATTTGGGAACCGAAGAAAAGTGTTTAAAACTTTAAATTAAAAAACTGTTCTATACTTTATATATATATGGTTTCTATTTACGAATTTTTGATAATCCACAGAATTATATACATTTAAAAGATTATATTTAACATATAAATATATATATTTATAAGCCATTTGTTAATTTTGGTGATCAAAATTAGCAATTTGCTATTTTTCTCAGGATACAAAACTTAATTACCCTTAGGTAGTAATAAATAGAAATCCGATATATATATATATATATATATATATATATATATGGACCTTTCTATTTTTATTCTAGCTTTTCCAATTGTCCCAGTCGAAAAATGGCGCAGCATTTTTATTTTTTGTCTAAACAAATGATTTTAGGCTTTATTGGCTAACTGTTTCCTCCTTTCCATATGGTTTAAGAAGTGTTTGTAAACTTCAAAAGTATTTGGATATTTGCAGCTATATATTTAAAATATTTTATGTTTATTCTTTGGAACTGTTTTCGTTTTTATAGCTTTTTTAAATTCCGGACTATTTTTTATTTTCAATTCGCGGTGTTAAGAACATTACTACTTAAGTTTTGTGTAAGTTTATACAAATTAGCATTAAGTGTGATTTTTTTTGTTTTATTATATAGCATACCAAATGCTCTAACAATATTGAAATAAGGGATAAAAGTTTATAAATTTAAAATATATTTTTATATTGATGTTAGTTATATTGGGGTGTAAAAAAAACTAGGTCATAGAAATTTTTGGTACAAAACTTATTGAATAGTTCCATAATTATTAACAAATATTTTATAGTTATTATACCATTTGCGCATGCACTTATGCATTTTGTTAATATAGTTATTTATATTTCTGTGTATGTGATAAATGGATGTGATATTGTACAATATCGTTAAGTATTTTAACAAATAACCACTATTGTAGATTTACCGTGTTTACAATAAAAAAATGTATGTTTCTGTATTTGATTTGCTTTTTATTTTTACTAAACCACTTCCAAATAACTAGAGCAATTACTAAATAAATTTTCTATGAGACTGATATTGTGATTTTGAAATGTTTAACAAATGATAATAAATAAATTTTGATGTTCCTAATGACATAAAAAAATTTCATTATAGTTAGACATCCTTATAGACGTTATGTCACTGGTAGGAATAACTTATATTATAACCCCATGATATCTTCTCTATTTGGGTTCAGTTTACTATAGGAATTAAAATAAATAATTTACGTTTGATCCACTTTAATAAATGGATTTTGTTTGTAATATTTGTTACTATATTATACATTTACAAAAAATAAAATGTAATTTAGCTTAGCTTAGGGTACATTACAAATACGACAGGTACGAATGCAGCAAAAAATAGAAAATTTAACCTGATAACCTAATAAAAAAGATTTGTTTATTTTTGAGTTTAATTTTTTGAATTACTTTAAATCTTAAAAAATAAAGGATATTAAATAATTAAAAAAGAAAAATGGGGAAAAAATAAATATATCTAAAAGTACCTTAAAAATGGGAAAAAATAGATAAATCTAAAATATAAAATGTATAAACATTTAAACACAGTTACGTCCACAAAGAAGCGGACTAAGTAGAAAATAACTTTGTAAAAGTTAAGTACGATTATTACTCTGAAAAGTAATTGTAGGACGACACATACACAATCTAAAACAAGAGGACGATATTTTAACGGGAATAAAAAACATACAAAATTATACCTATTATGTATTAAAAAAATACTTTCTAAAATTCTTGTTAGCATTTTCTAATAGTCCTCACAGTCTTAATCATCACGTTCGTCATAAGATGACAAGCTAAAACTGAATAAAAAAAATAGGAAGTTTCTCAATTAGAGCATGCTAAAGTTGACACAAGCAAACATCTACTAGGATTTACTACCTATCCGGTGTAACGAATCTTCCTTTGTTCCTGTTATAGTAGTGGATCAACTTCGTGAAGTAATTACCATACTCATTACCTCTTTCATTATGCACATAATTGATTATCTACAACAATTATAAATCAAAAAATCAATTTTTTTAAGCTGATGCAACACTAAATTTATACCTCATCTTTAACAAAATCGATCCAGTGCATCAGGGCATCGAAAAGTGTTATTTGAATATTATCTGAAATTTGTCTATTTTCTAGGAACAACAATTTGAGTAAAGATATTGTACACTTTCTAATTTCATCATCATATTCCTAAAAAAAAAAATTACAGTTTGAATACAATAATTTAAAAAACTTGAGTACTCACTGCATAATAAATTTGCGCTTTGTAACTGGTATCGAGTTTTATAATTTTTTGTTGAATTTCTTTGCATATATTGTCATAATAGTGTCTGTCAACTTTTGATTCTACACTAGGTGTTACCATGAATCTGAATGTAAGTAGTAAATCTCTTAATACAGGAAAAAAATTGTTCTCAAATTTACAGGAGCCTCTTGTTACTTCACCTAAACAAAAAATGGCCATTCTTTTAACCAATTTTTCAGTCATCAACTAAAACTTTACTTTACCTGTTATTTTCCTGATACATATATTTGTTGGAGTTTTATTTTTTGTGATATATTTATTTACGTTATTGTTTTATTATATTAAATGTTAAGTTACTGGTTATTAAGCCTTTTTAGTTCTTACAAGTAAAAAATATATAATAAATGAAATTTTGCTTACCGAATACATCAGAAATTTCATTCAATATGTTAAATTTCTTTTTAATAGGCAGACTACTGAACAAAAATACCCAAATTTCTTTGGGGTTATTAAGTCTCATTTTCATTTTAACAAGTTCTTCATCAAACTGTTCTGATATTGGATATTCTGATAACTAAAAGCAAATCAAATATAAGAAATTGGATACAATAATTAACGACTAATTATATAAACAACAAACCTTGCTGTAGACGTGGACATACATTATAGATTGTACATAAAACTTGGTAATGTCATTTTGATTAGAAAGTAAAAACCTTTTCACCAGGACTTCTCTCATAAATATGTTCAGTTCATCAGATCCGAGTATGTGAACAAATTTGAAAAAGTGCACAGCATCCAATTTTATGAAATCATCAAAAACTAGTTCTTCTATAGAAGATACACAAAGTCTAATCAGACAAGGATCGGCTACAACTATTTCTTTAAACACAAATTTGATCACTTCTTCAAATTCGTGAGTCATTCTAAAACCAATATCAATCAATGTATAAAATAAAAAAAATATCTTACTCACTCTTTACAAATTGCATAATATAGTTTAAATGCTGTAATTTTTATGATTTGAGACTCATGGTACAAAATGTCTTCTAAGTATCGAAGTACCGTTGGAACTTTTCTTTTACTCATCATTGCCATAGTAGTAAATAAAATAAGCATTTGGATATAAACATCAGGCATGTTTGTTCTCATTTCTACAAATAAACAAGTTATTTTTAACAAGCGCATTTTAGGTGAGAGATGAGATCAGAGAGTTAATAATTTTGACAATTTGTCTAACCTTGAACTCTATTCGAATCATCCATATATTGCTCAAGTAAGACCGTTATATGTTCAGAGGGCATTTTTTTCATCAACAGACACAATTCGTTCAGGTACAAAATAACACTGTGATCTCCTATTCCTCTCCTATGCAAACTTCTGAAAGCTCTTTCTGAAGTAACAGTCAATAGTTGATCTAATATTGCATCATGTAATTCTATTCTAAGAACATTTCTGATTTCCTGTAGGAGATCATAGGCAGGTTTGATGCAGGGTACCTGGTAAGCTTGTTGAAAAAGTGCTTCTAATAACAGACCATGAAGACAATCTAAATGTGGAACATCTGTTTGGGTTATTGTACGGTTCAGAATGATTTTTCTGAGAGCAACACTTAAAGGACCCATTGTAGCTTTAGTAGCAATCTACAATGTGGTAAATTTTAAAAATAGTTTTTTATTGTGTTTTACAGAGAGCTTACTTCATTAAAATGGTTAATGAAATATTCAACAACTTTGGAGATTTCATCATAATTTACAAAGTTCAGTAAACAACAAAGCAGTACTGCTCCTCCTGGCAAATCATAATTTAATTCTGCTATAACTTTGTCAACCTGCTCAGGCCTAAAAAGTATTTTAAAATATATGCTAGAGCATTTTAATACAAGTTTTAATTCAAAAACACAAATATTTTTTAAATAGTACTAAAAATAACCTACTTACTACTGATATATTAAAAATACATCAAACTTACTTGATATGTTTCTGACATTTTGTAAATAGGGCCTCATATTCAAATTCTGATGTCAAAAAAAGGTTGTAATAATACTTAGGATCGTAGGTAATAGTATCTATCACTGATGGTTTTAACATTGAATGGAAAAGGTGCTAGAAAATATTTCATAAGTTAGTAGTGACTTCAGAAATGTGCTTGGAATTTATTACTTCTGCATATTCCATAGAAGTGGCGTCCTGGTGCATGGCACATTTAAATAATATTTTTAAAATTGCTGCAGCTGATTCGTCTTCTTGTTTCAATGCCAAAACACAGTATAATTGGTGAAGTAATCCCAGTGAAGGTTTTAAAGAAAATGGGGTGCAATCTCTGCATATAGCTTGCAAGGTCTAAAAAAATTTAAATAATGTATTTCTAGGTATGACAGAGAAAAAATACAAACCTTATCTACAATTTCACTGTCAACTTTACTACTACTGGATAAAAACTTTGCAACAATAACCAAGAGCCTTTGATTTTTGGGTGTTATTCCCCATTTTTCATCAACAATTTTATTTACACATATAAGCATAGCCACCAAATTTATATTTATAAACTTTGCAGTGCTACCAATTTGCTACAAAAATAACTTGTATGTAACAGCTATTTTACCAATAAATTAAACTTACGTTAAAAATTCCATTGAGCAGTGCATTATTCTTTAACAAACATAACTTTGCCAGTGTTTCAATAGATGCATTTTTGATTGTCTCATCTGAATCCATAAAATGATAAAGGACATTGCGCATAGCACATGAATATAGAACTTGAATTTTATTCACAGGAAATGATGGTAAATCTTCAGCTATTGCAACAAGTAAATTCATAATATTTATTAGAAACCTTTTATGATTTTTGGATTGGGTGTACAAAACCATCTTCCTCACCAACTCTTTATAATATGGCAGTTTCAATACATTCATGATAATCACAGCTTCCTACCAAAACAAAAATTTATAAAAATACTTAATTTGTTATGTATGAACTTACCTGATAACCATTAAATTGTTCTCTTCCCCAAGATATAGAAAATGCCTCTAAAATGTACTGAAATTGATCTTCATCAATATCTTTTTGTAAAACATCTCGAACAAAAACCTTAAGAGTACTTCGACCAGCCAATTTATGTTCCATGTGATGAATTATACTTGACTTTCCCAAACACTTAAATAAACCATCTACAATTGATCTAATTCTTGTTCCTTCAGTTTCATTTAATATAATGTCTTTAACAGTAAAAATACAACAAGCCTGAAGATCAGTAACTAAAAATTAATACACATTTATAGAATTTTGAACGAACTGGTGAAAAAACCTTACCTTTACTTATTTCATCTATAATTTCTCTGGATACAGATAACATTACGACAATGTAAGTATTTATTACTATTCTTAGTAAGTTAGTCTCTATCTTTTCATTAAGACAATACCTTCTAATCAACTTTAATACATCTATTTTCTGTGGCTCAGTTATTTGCGTTTCTTTAGCTAAACTAGCAATAGTAAACATTTGTATTTTGAACATATTGGCTTCAAAAAAATATTTCCCAATACCTGGGGTAGAAATTAATTTTATGTACAACTTTGATGCAAGTATCGAAGTGGTAACAGGAACAGTACGACTAAATCGATTAGTACAATAATATAAAAATGTGATCATGTATGCTTTAAGATGTCCATCAATAGTACGTAATTCCTCCTTATCCAATTGATCGTATTTATCATTTAATTCTGTTAAATAAGTGTCTGAATCGACTGGATAATGAAAACTGTATTCTACCAAATCCTCAATGCAGTCTGCTGACCTCTTTTCATGAAGCATTTCTATCCAAAGAGTATTTACCAGTTCTCTGTTCTTTAATTTTTCATAATTAAGATTCAAAGTTTCAATAAAATCCATTTTAATTAATAAAGGCACAATCAGGCATTCACTTAATTTAATAAAAAATATTCAAAATCCGTAACCTCAAAACAACTACTGTTGTTTTGACATTTGATCCATCACTTACGTCACTTTTCACTTTATGATCAGATTAAAAAACATTGCTGTGATTGGTTGTAAAAATAATACAGCATTGCTACCTTTTACAGATAACCAATCAGGAACAGGTAAACATGGCCGCACTAAAGGTATTTTCACAGCATTATTTTTTTAATGAAATTAATCCAAAATTATTGAATTAAATAATAGTTAAATTCTCTTAAAATTTATTTGATATACCAAAAGGTCCATGTGATTGTTAACACATTGGACTTCTCCATTCAACTCATTTAAAATCTGTGTTTTTCTCTTGTTAGCAAATTATTGAACTGATTTATTATCACTTAGAACAAACCAATGGTTGATTGGAACAAAAATAGAATGAATGTATTAAATCGATTAAAATTTCGCGCCTTTTCAAGTATTGGAATTCTGTAATGTTTTAAACTGTATAATTATTATAAGACGAGACAACCGATATGGATTTCCTGTTTGAATTAGTAGTCGATTTTTTTTTATTTTTTTATTTCTATCTAAAATTTGTCTCTTATGGATAAACTTTATGGAAAATCCACAAAAAACTTAAAAAGTAAATTTATTTGTTTTTTAAGTAAAAGTTTAGTATTAATTATTTCTGTCCTGTTGATTTTGAAATAAAATATATTATCTATCATCTATCGTTTACTTGTGAAGTAGATTCATAATAATTTTAAATATCCCGCTCAAGTGAAAGTGTTTTGACAAAAAATCAGAGTTATTTCATTAGTTTAATTTTTGTGTGCCTTCAAACCTGACCAATAAACGCTGCAGGAAGGCCTTAAGCATGCGCTCTATAGACGTAAATCTATGTTCCTAGCGATTACCTCGTGTGGCCGGCCATATTGCTTTGAATGACTGAGTGAATAACAGAGGGCTAAAGTAGCCATAAATAAATCTTCCAACATCTTAAAGTTGCGAAGACTTTTCCAATAATCGACCATCATGGAAAATTCGTACGGAATTGGGGTTGCCAATAGGTACGCTCTTTTTTTGGATGATGAATCCGATCCATTGGAAACGCTTTCTTTGAAAGAGCAAGAGAAGGAACTTAAAAAAAAGAACAAGGTTGCCGAAAAGGAAAATAAAGTGAAAACTCCGACTGTACCAAAAGGAAAACCGACTCCGGCTCAAAAGAAACCCGTTAAAGACACTAACCTTAAGCCCCAGGAACTTAAACGCGACGGTGAGTATTTTTTTCATCAATTTAAGGCAGCCATTCTACTTATAAGATCATGCACATGTGATAAACTCTGTAAATAACATTTCAATAGCTAATCTTTTGAGTGATTTTCTAAAATTATTTCCTGTTTTCTTCAGAAACCAAACAAACGCCAAGGAATATTGCTGACGGTAAGCCAGAAAGGGAAAGGAATTTTAACAAATTCAATAACGAAAATCGCGAAGAAAGGAATAACAGGAGAAATCGAGAAGACAGACCTTACAATGGACCTTCTGAAAATCGGTAAGTTTTTGAACAGTTAACTTATTTTCAACTATTTACAAATACTCTTGAGATTTACACAAATATCGCCTTAATATATCAAATAACTAAACACTAGGTTTCAAATAACATCAGTAGTTTTGTTTCAGTTAAAAATTATTTCTTTCAACTTTAAATAATCTTAAATTTTTCATTTTTACTTCATTATAAATAAATTTATTTAAATACACCTTGCTCTTATACATAGTAATTTTATTATAAACCAAACTTTAATTGATGATTTAAATATTTTACTGTTTTAATTTTCATCTATAATACTGTAAAACCATTTAAATTTTTTGTAGGTAAGTTAGTAATAGCTTTTTTACACCTTTGTATGTCGTAAAACTAACAAAATTTTGTGATATCAGTATTGTTTCTAAATTACTCAGTTAAAAATGCTAACAAAAAAATGTATAAGGAAAAGTAAGATGAACAGTACATTTTTTTATCAAAGGGAACGTGATGATAGGCCTAGGAGAGAACCAGTGACTGGAGACAACTTTGAAAATCGTAACCGTGACCGAGGAGATCGACGTGAAGGACGTGAAGGGCGCGAAGGACGAGAAGGGCGCGAAGGACGTGCTTTAGGAAACAAACCTGGCGGACCTCGTGGACCTAGAAGAACGTTTGATGGTGACAGGCGAGGCAAACGGGAATTTGACAGGCAAAGTGGATCTGACAAAACGTAAGTAGTTAAGCACTTTCGTAACAGGACTCGGCTTTCTACTTTTAATCTATTTATAGGAAAAATTTAAATTATGGTTGAAAACTAGGCTTATTTGGTTAAAATGTTAGTATCAAGCCAAACTCTTGGCACAAAAACCATAATTTTGTGCACTCATACAACAAGTCTTAAAGAAATTTTTGTGATTTTTAGTATACGTACATGTGCTTTTACAGCTTGGTTTACACTTCCAAGGTTTTATTGTTGTTTTAGAACTAACTATTTGACATTTTTTGTTTGTTTTATTTAAAAAACTGGGGACATTGCAACAAATATAATGAATTTGGCTTTATGCTTGCCATGTTAGCTTTTTAAAAATAATTCAAACTTGTTTTTTTTTTTGTAAAAAGAAATGGTTATTACACTCGATTTAATTTACTAATTTATACAAAAAATTGGGCCATGTTTACAATTTTTCTTAACGAATAAATTAAAAATAGAAAACCTAGTGAAAGTGTAGATGTGAATATTTTTGGAATATTTTTTATTCCACATAGAAACAAATTTGATTACCTTCAAGAAAATATTTTATTTCTACCTAAGGAGTACAGGTGTCCCAAAATTAAGGGGTTAATAAATTAACTTATGATATTTGTCACACATTCTTATTTTTGGGATAATTAGGGAACAACTCAAAAAAAAATAGTCAGAGTCCTGTGCTTTTAAGTAGAATGCTTAGAAATTAAAATTAATCTTGTTTGGTAATCAACAACCAATACTGAATGCAGCCATGGTTACAGAGGAGTTAAGCCGGTCGACAAGCGTGATGGAGGCGGTGCTCACAATTGGGGATCCCACAAGGACGTTATTGAGTAAGTTACACATCTTTGAAAAACAAGCAGTTTTTCAGTATAATTTTCTTTTTAAGGGAAGCTGATAGGCCTAATACTGATGCTAATGAAAGTTGGGCAGATGAAGTCAAAGTGGATCAACCTGAAATTGAAAAGAAGTAAGTACATAGTTAAAAGATTTGGAAGTAAAAATGTGGTTTTTGAAATTATTTATTACAATAATCATATATTAAGTATTTACTGTTCAAAATGTGTTTAAAAAATACAAATAAAGAAAAACTCTTCTTATCCAGAGAGGAAGTCGAAACAGAACCAACTCCCGTTGAAGAAGAACCAAAAGAATTGACCTTAGATGAATGGAAAGCTCAGCGCGCTGGCCGTGTTAAGCCGACATTCAACATTAGGAAAGCTGGAGAAGGAGAAGACCCGAGCCAATGGAAGAAGATGTTCGAACTTAGGAAAAAAGAAAAGGACGAGGAATCGGAAGAAGAAGAATATGATGCTTCAGAATATCCTCAACGGGTTGGAAGACAAAAGCATATACTGGATATCGACATTCAATTCTATGACAGTACTCGCAGAGGAGGAGGACGTGGAAGGGGACAAAGATCTGGCGGTCCAAGAGGTGGCAACCGAGGTGGTGGTGGCGGCGGCGGCAATCGCGAAGAACGTAGAGGAGGCGGCGGGGGCAGTAGCGGTGGCGGACCCAATCCTGAAGGTGGTGAACGCGAACGCCGTCCCAGAGAAGGTGGTGAAAGAGCAGAAAGACGTTACCACAATGATGCTCAGGTAAAAAAACAAGTATGTATATTTTGAAGTCTAGGCATGAGTTATTCCTTCCTTTTATTTTTGGATGAATTACCCATACCCTTGACATTATCCGCAAACCCCATAATTTTTTTGTTTTTTTTTTGTTTAATATTTATTAATTAATGACTTAATAATCAATTATTTAAACTTTAAACTTCATATTTTGTGACCTTGTTTGAATTATTTGTAGATTGAACTTTATAAGCATAAATTTGCTATTTAATTAGTGAATATATATTTTTTTGTTTCAAGGATGAAAGACCTCTGTTAATTCAATGGCCTTTTGTTACTTTCTTGTAAAAGTTTCCAATATTATTTTATTATATATATTATTCCTATAGTATAATGTACATTTGAAGTAACATATGCTTTGTAAAGTCAATCTAAATTATTATTAATCCCCTTCTAATAATCTGTATTTATATAATTTCAGTCGGCCGTGAAAGCCTTTGTCGTAAGTTAATTTTAAATCATATTATGCATGTATAGTTTTGCTTTTATATTAAATATATATTTTCAACCTTTATGGAGTATTTGTTGAATTATTTTACTTTAATTTTTTTCTCAAAACAAAAGATACATGTAAGAAGTTTTAACTTTATGATTATACAAGAATGTTCACTTGACAAACGGATTATTCCCGAAAATATCCTTAGTAATTTTAGACAAAACATTTAGAGTCTTAAAAAACATGTCCCATTTAGCTTATACGGTTTTTGTTTAGTACATTTTTTAAAGCTCCATGAAAATTATTACTTGGGTACGCAGCTGATAAATGGTACAAACTGTAATTTTTATACTTTTCAATTTATAATCTAATGATTAATGAGATTTAGTAAATCTGAAGAAAAAATATAATTTTTTTAAATAAAGAATTACACACCCATATTTTGCTCCGTTTCATCCCAATATCTGGATAAAAAACCGAAAATATCTTTAAAATGGCCTAAAAAAATAAAATTGCAAGAATGTTGTAGACATTACGATATTAATTTTTGTGAATTAGTTATTTGATGTCGCTTTGTGTTACAGGGTGATGCTGACAGGAGTGGCGAGACTCGTCAAGCTCCAAAAGTTGATGACGAACGTGATTTTCCCTCTCTCGGATAAGTTGGACGGAAGCAGAGTCGGTCCTGGTTGTTTCATCAATTAATGAGTGATTGGATAAGGGGCGACATCATCACAATAAAAATAAAAACTGTATATTACAATTTAACTACTTTGTTACGTCGGTACAAAATCTGTATCCTAGACAAGAACAGGTCTTTTAGAATTTCCTAGCAAGTTTTTCAAATATCTATTTCAGTGTAGACTGGAGCACCCTAATTATAAGGGTGGTGATTACTAGTCAGTGTTACACGCTGCATTGTTAACAGTTTCGTGGCTGCTCATATTAGTATCAATTTATGAATTGAATTTTAAATGCCTTTTTCGATTTAAAAAAAATGTAATCAATTATTTAATTACATTAGAAATGGCTTTTTTTTACATATATATTTCCTTTACTTTTTATCTTTATGGCATTAAAAAGTAAAAAAATAAAAAATACTTTAAGGTAATTCATAATTTTTACAATTTTAATTTTCTTTTGCTTCTTGCTTATCATGTTTTCTCTATTACAACTGATTGTAGCCTCGGCTGTATGAATATATATCTAATTTTTTACATTTACGACTGAATATTTTGTATTCATCCGGAAAAAGTGTTACGAACACTTTTAGTACAGTTACTGAACTTTTTCTCATATGTGTTACTACATTTACAATTAAGGAAAAATTTGTTGTAAAATTTTTGAAAAACAAAAATTTTCAAGTAGTTAAACGTGTATGATACACACATTTCTTCAATAAAATGTTTTGTTGTAACAAAAATTTAATTTTTATTTTTAATTCATTGACTTCAACACAAAGTTATGCATGTTTTCAAATCACACCGCCTAGAATAATGTTTCATGGTGAAACTTGATTTTTTCATCAAATTTCCTTATGTCGTTGGGTTATTGGTTAACTACCGTGTCTTATACAGGGCGTTCCAGCGAATGGTATTAACTAGCGCTAAACCTCTAATCGAAGTTAGTCCCATTCGTCGTGGAATACCCTGTATACAAGCCATACATTTATTTTTCACTTAAACAACACCCTGATTACCGTTATTTTACAATAAACGAAAATACATTTAAAATTGTATATAATTTTAATTTAAAAAAAACTCCTGACGTGTCCATATCCTGCCATCGTATTTCTTAGTAGGTCAAAGTTGTCTTAAAACATATCAACTCCTTATTTGGTTGCATAATTTTAATTTTTGACGTTTTATTCTAATTTAATCGCTTTATTATTGCTCCAGTGACTCGGGGATATTGAAATTATTTTAAGTTTTTAATCTATAAAATCCCTTATTTTTTTAAGATAATAAAATACATTTTAGATAACGAATAGAGATATGGCTACAAATTTACACAATTCGAAAAAAATAATAAATTTTTCGGTGCTTTCGGATTTTTTATTCCTTATAAATTATTTAGTATAATTACTATAACCTCTTAATAAATATCAACGAATTAAAAATAAGCTTTAGTTAAAAATAATTTACCTTGCATTTATGGTGTTAGAAATGATATACAATTAACCTTGGCATCTGCACCGTCTTATATATTACACCCTGTAAAATACAATATTAATTTGGTACAGGGTGTAAAATAAATAAATTACTTTAATTTAAAAAAAAGTTAATTTCTGCCTTTCCACACTGCACTAGGTTTTAGGTTTTATAACTTTGTGGAAAAATTTGGCTTAGCCAAAAAAATGCACAGTTATGCCATTCTAACGTTCAGCAAAATTCGGTCAAATATTTGAGCGCGTTCTTGAGATAATTAAACTTGTGGAACTATATGGGCTATCAATTAGGAAACACCATGTATATCAGACATTGTAATGTTGCGCCAATGCAAAAAAGTTATATCTTCAATGAAGATAAATATTGCCATTAAATATAAAATCTTTCGAGGCTAAAAGCTGTACGTATTTTTTTGGCTCATTGTATAAATTTGTAACTTTATAAATGGCAACCGAAACTAGGAGTTGATAATTTGGTGTAAAAATTTTTTTAACAGTAAAAATATATTTCTGCGCCTCTTGTCTGGAAACAACAGCATTTAAGGAAAAAAAACAATGGTAATGATAGTGTTGGAATGATTTTATATTAAGAGTGACGATTGGAATATTTTTTTTTTAATAATTAGCTTTGGAATATTTTGCAGTGTGATAATTCATACTTTTAATTAGTTTGCTGAAAAAATTATTACTTTTTGGTGCTAAAACCTTTTTAGGGAGAATACCAAACTTAGAATTTAAGTCTGCTTAATTTTAGGGTGAAAACTGAGTCTTATTCTCCCATAATAATCTTTTTGGAAAAAAAAGTTTTGAAAAAATAAAAAGAAATTGCCTTATAAATTATTTGACCGTTTTCAAGTTCTTTGATTTAAGAGAAACTCCAACGACATGGTGCTTTTAGTATTTCAATTTTAATGCAACAAACTGATAAAAAATTTCAATAAAAAGACATGAGGACCATTAAAAAATAATTAATCTGAATGGGTTTTGGTGTAAATAAAAGATTGCGCCCTTATTTAAAAACATTTGTTTATTAACTGCATTATAAAACAATAAACAATATTTTTTGCAGGAATTTTTTCAAATTGTCATTTTTGCTCTGAATTATTTTTTTTATTGCGCAACATGTCGCAGGAGAGATTCCAATTAATTATATTACTGAAACATTCTTTTCAATTTGAATTAAATTATGATGAAGGGGTAATGGCAGATATTAAAAGGAATCATTTAATTTTAAAATTATGTAATGAAATTGAAAACGGTTTAATGTTGGGAAATGACAGATTCAGGAGTCACTTAGTTTGTTTCAAGCAAATCTTACTCGGTTTTTTTGTTAAGTTTTTTTTTACTTTGTAGTTAATTAATAACAAAGTTTTGTTTGGTTGCATGTGAAACTTATTTAAATGAATCGGTGATTGTCTTTCTATATTTTTGTAACTTTTAATTAAAACTGTATATTACAACTGATAGAAAGACACTTCGGTTGTGTTCTGAAACTTACCCGATTAAAATACTATCTTACGAATATTTGGCTTTATTTTGGTATTAAGTAGATAAAAACTCAGTTTCTAATTGAGTTTAATAGCAAGATGATTAGGAAATAATTTTGAGATTGAATTGGGCAATCTATTGGGTAAGTTTGGAGAACAAAACTATATATACAGGTACTGAATTAAAACCCTGCACTTAACATCAATTATTATTGTATAATAAAGATACTACAGGTGGGTTTATACAGTTCAAACTCAAATAAATATTGTATTATTTAAAATTTGTGTTTTTCTATCTTAGACCCCTCAGTAATTTGAGTATGGCAAGTCGAATAGGGTATTTACAATTTTGGAGAATCCAAACGAAAAATGTTATAATTACCTAGACGATCTACATTAAAAAATTTTAACAGAACTGTAGGGATCCCAAAAATGTAATAAATAATATCTACAAAAATGAATTTTGATTTTTTTAAAGAAGCAGGAAATCAACTACTATTGTACCGATAAATCTAATAAAAACTTTTAAAACAAATTGAAAAATTCGTTTTCATCTTAAATTAATATAAAAAAAACTAGATGGCGATAATAGCGGCAAAACAGTTTCCTGTACAATATAAGTATTATTGGTTGCATACTAAACTAAACAATTTTTTGAAATGAGCTTCGAAGAAAAAATAAATTGACGAATGATATCGATTGTTTAAAAATATATTTTTAGAGCATAATACTGGTGCTTATTATAGTTATAAATTAGACAATGAAAATCATAAATAATTTAAAAACAAAAAGTTACTTCGTGAAAAAATATTCTGTATATGTTATACAGGGTATTTGGTTTGCACAAAAGTATTCCGAATAACAGTAAGATATCTGTTAATCATTTTTTCACAAAAAACCATCATTTTTATTTTTAATAATTTTCTTAACATCTGTACCCATTAGCCACTTATTTCAGTAGTGAGCATGGTACAATAAATCCATGACTCAGTGCAGTTTACATTTATTTTGTAACCCCCCAATCTTTGGGCTGGAGCTGCCCTTGTAAGAAACGATTGGCAATGTCAAAATTACCGAAAAAAATGTTTGGGCCATTTTTGAGAGAAAAAGTAAGTTTTTTAGGGTATAAATGGACCTAGAATCTACAAAAAAAATTCTCAAAAAAATTTAAATTTGTTTTACGCACAATGAATTTTGTATAAGAAGCGATTGGCAATGTCAAAATTACCGAAAAAAAATGTTTGGGCCATTTTTGAGAGAAAAAGTAAGTTTTTAGGGTATAAATGGACCTAGAATCTACAAAAAAAAATTAAAATTTGGTTTACGCAGAATGAATTTTGTATAAGAAACGATTGGCAATGTGAAAATTACCGAAAAAAATGTTTGGGCCATTTTTGAAAGAAAAAGTAAGTTTTTTAGGGTATACATAGACCTAGAATCTACAAAAAAAAATCAAAAAAATTAAAAGTTGGTTTACGCAAAATGAATTTTGTAGAAGAAACGATTGGCAATGTGAAAATTACCGAAAAAAAATGTTTGGGCCATTTTTGAGAGAAAAAGTAAGTTTTTTAGGGTATAAATGCCCCTAGAATCTACAAAAAAGTTAAAATTTGGTTTATACAGAATTAATTTTGTATAAGAAACGATTGGCAATGTCAAAAAAGACCTAGAATCTACAAAAAAAAATCAAAATGAGAGGATATTTCTCAACAAACCCAAAATATTAAACTTTTATATATTACCCTACCGGACACCGTGGCCTAGTTGGTTAAGGCCTCGGTCTTTATACTAGGCCAGTGTTCGGTTCGTAGGTTCGATCCCTGCGAAACTCAAGTGGAATTAAAAGTCAGATAAGACTTTGGCAAGTGCAAAAAGGTATTTGTGTCATACGCAGTTTCATTCACGCCGGTAAACATGCCGGATGAGATCGGATATCTCGTAGAACTGATAGTGGTTGGTGGCACATTTACACACTTGTTAGTCGGGGTAGATCACCTGCATGACAAAGGCATAGTCCTTGGTTTAAGGTGATTGAGGAACATAGTTCAGAGCCCACGATAAGCTGTAGGTCCCGTCCAGATTAGCCTTAGTTGCAGAAAGGAGACGTTAAAATTAAGCAAGCGTATATATAACCCTAAAAGCCAACGACGTTGCCCCCCCAAATCTCTAGGCTGGAACCGCCCTTGGTATACTATAGATTTGAATGTAAAATACACTGAAATACTACCGAAATAATAATGAATGGGTTAATAATTTTATACCGCGAGCATTCACAGCGAGGCAACTTATTTGTAGGATTACCCTAAGACTGTTACCCCTGGTAATAAAAATAGCATTGTCCGTATCTTGCACAAAAGAAGTTAAGAGATTTTAATAATTGCAAATAATGATGTGGTTTTTGAGATAATATTCGAAACAAAAAATTTAATTAAAAAGTTAAGCTGCATTTCTTACATGATTGGAAATAAGGAATATATGATTCAAAACTTTCATTTTTCTTCTACTATAAAAGAAGATTTAGACGCCAAATTAGTTCTAATATACAAAAATATGAAAAGAAACAATTACACTCACCATAATAGTTCTTGGTGCAACTTGGATCTGTAAAAAAGAAGAAAATTATTAGTTTATATATCGGTACAAGCATTTATTTCATTATATTTTTTTTTAAAGTTTATTTAAGTAAAGAATTTAATTTATTGGATTCGAAATCCTATCCTAAGACCGGTTTCATATTTTCGGCTTCATCAATAAGGCCTTCGAATCCAACAAATCAAACTCCAAACACGTCTATCAGCAAAACTGATAAATGAAGCCCGGAAGATTTTTCACAAGTTTACATACAAAAATTTCATTTGGGATAGCAAAGTTTTTGATTAATTCTGGTCAAAGTGTCACTCTCTTCTTCATATCGCCTCAAGGGAAAACTACAAAGTAAGGAAACGAGCTAGGAATTTAATTAATTCGATTCGAAACTCGACACTCCAAGATCGGTATCTCTTCTAGCTTCATTTAATGTCTAAACTGATTTAAAATTAATTTTCCAATTTTTGTGCTTATTTTCTCAGAGTACAACATATATAACAATGTCGAAACGCACTGCACCGCGTCTGGACCTCAAACAACTACTCCTTGGGTTACATGCCCCAACATGCATTGAATTACATTGGTCCAGACGCGGTTTCTGTAACGGATTAGTTCATGATAAACTTCATTAACTTTTTTATAAGGAATGTTTGAGGAATTAAGTCGTAATTTTTAAAGGCGAAAAAAAATTTGCTTCGTAAGGGTAATGTAATTTAAAACAAGTTTTAGACACGAATTCCTGGGACACCCTGTATGTAGACCCATTGGCGGATCCAGCCGATTGTCAAGGGGGGGGGGGTGTCTTCCACAACAGTTGGAGTTGAGCGTCGGGAGGCTATGTGATAAATTAAAAAACGTAACCTAAAGGAAGGGGCTGCAGCCCCCACAGCCCTCTCCCTGGATCCGCCTATGTGTAGATCTATAAAATTCATAAAAGCTATAGATGTATATTTTTTAAGACCGCGTCTTAAAATCTTGATTATATATTTTGGAGATAAGTAGATTAGATTTTTGTTTCACCATTTTTTTCTGTAGATCTTTAAAATGTGGAATAGACGTGTTGAAAATATTTGGTTTACTAGCTGGTGATAAATCCGAACTTTAAGTATTTGGAGGTCTGACAATAATTGTGTCTTCATTTTTTTACCATTTCAAAACTATTAAACTGACTGATACAGATTGTTCAATTTTTATCTCTAAATCATTTTAAAATCACACAAGCTCCCAAGAACAAGGACATTAAAAATGTCCCACACTGCAACAGCGTCTGGACTTCAACAACTACTCCTTGGGCTATATGCCCCACCAGGTATTGAATTACGAAAGTCCAGACGAAGGGTGCCCGACCAAGTAGGGGCTTTAATTTCGATTTTGTCATTAAAGGAGCTTGACAAAATCGTTTTTGGGTTAAAGCCCCTACTTGGTCGGGCACCAAACCACGTCTGGACTTTCGTAATTCAATACCTAGTGGGGCATATAGCCCAAGGAGTAGTTGTTGAAGTCCAAACGCTGGTGCAGTGTAGGCAGGGCCGGTTTAAGGCATACGCGAAACAGCGTTTTAGGCTACTAAAATTTTAAAAATTTTCCCAGACCCCCCCGTATTACGCCCCCCAAGCTACGTCACTGGTATGAGGGACGCAAGTGAATTGTTCGCATCCACTAGAAAAATGTCTAGGACCGGCACTGAGTTTAGGACATTTTTAATGTCCTTGTTCTTGGGAGCTTGTGTGATTTTATTTCACATCCTTTGTGCAGTTTTGTCACTCACATGGTCCTTTTTTGGAATTTTTATGGTTCAAAAAATTCCACCTTCGTATTAGTAGTTTGGTTATATTTTTTATTATATTTTGTACAGTTAAATATAGCTTAATAAGAGTTTAATATTGAAGATATTAATTGAGGTAAAAGTATTTTAAAGTAATTTATAAGAATTTTACAATAAAATTGTAATGTTTTTTTAACTACATAAATTAGAAATGAAAACGAATTTCAACGCTTAGGATTTAAGTTAGAAGCTTAGTCTTTAATTTATTATTTTTTTAATTGGAGATTAACCTATTTTTATCATATTTGATATATGATTAGTGTTGAAACAGGAGGCGACAAATTCACACTTTAAAGTATTATGGTTATGAGAATAATGAAGCTCGAGAGTTTCCCGAAGTTTTTACACGATTAGTAATTTATGATGTGATATTTAAATTCAGAGCATACAACAACGCGATTTTAAATTCTAGGCTTTTAGGCGCTACATGCCAGCATACGAAAAAAAAATCGCGAAATGGTTATTAAGAGAATATCAGGAAGATGATTTGATAATAGCCGATAAAACGAGGATAATTTGTAAATGAAGCTCAAGCCGAAATGGTGATTTGCGCCGCATGAGTAGCGCACCCCCATCAGCTACCATTGAGACGATCACAAGCTTTCGAGGAAGGCTTTTCGCTTTTGTTATATAGCAGTTAAAGCCGCTTGCCGAACACCACGTGGTAACCGGCAGTTCGCACGTCGCGTCACGCGGTCTTCAACTTTCAGATGGGGAAATCCCGATCTCGCTAAAAAATCGGAACCCATGTTCTATCCCGTTGATCCATGGTCAACAGAAATGACATCGGAATTCAACGAGAATTTAAGTCCCGTTGTTCCCTCGAATTCGACCAGCGAATGTGAAGGTGATTTAAATTTCGCTGAAAGTTTTGACAGACTCTCATGGCACGAGCACGTGTACAGAAGACTTCCTACTAAACCTACACCGCATTACATTGAGAATATCCTTGGTTTGCAAACTAGTGAACAGTGTCAAGAAACTCAAAGTATGATCGGACTTTTAAATTCCCCGCCAGTTAGTTATGATGTGCAACAAACTTTACCCCTTGAAATTAATGAACCATTGAATTTATCTGTGAAAAACCAAATTAAAATACGAACAAAGACTGTTAAAGGTATCTCATTCTCTATCTAAACATTTTTTTTTTGTTTTTTCAATATTCAGTCAAAGCTCTCTCTGTGTTAACTTCAAATGGGATTAACTCAGAAATGTGTCTATATCTAATACGAATATACTGTATAAAATTGATCAGGTAACTATTTAAGATATCAGAAAACTTTAACAAGAAAAGGTTTTTCACACAAATTAAACACACACGCAGCAGGAATAAAAGAGGGTGAATCAATTAGTTGAGCAGAAATCTAGAAAATATGAAAAACATCGCGAAGTTTTCCTTTTTATTTTTTAATTTTAATAATATAATAATAAAAACTACGAATAAATATTTTAAAAAAGTGATATTTATTATTTTAGAGCGATCTCGCCTTTTAAGCATTTATTTAACTATTTAATTAATTTGTTGCTTAAACTTTACTGGACCCAAAAAAAAATTGAAAATAAAAAAGGTTGGAATCATTAAAACTTTCAAAACTGTGCAGGTCAGCAGGTTTTCTTTTTTTTTCAGCTCTTAACAATTGAAAATTACTTTGTGAGAACTTAATTTATAAATTTTCTAATTTTCCCAGTAAATACGAACATACTTTCCGGAACAACAACTTTCTAAAGCCGAATAATGTAATGCCTATTTTTGAAAATAACTCAAGACTTCGGAATGTCTACAAACATTTGAACACTTCTAAACTGCAAAAGAAATTATTAAAATGTATATCTTGAATTCACAAGGTAAAGTTAAAATAACTTCTTTGTTTGAATTTCATTATCTACAATGTTGAAACTTTCTGAAGTGTTTCTGTAGAGTTTCATGTATATTTTTATTGACTTTCAGTTTCAATCGTTTTATGAACGTGCTCTTAATCTTTTACATACATTGAATAGAGTTACGTGATTGTATATATAAAGAGTGATACTTATTTTACTTCCCTGAAATCCTAAGCTTAAAGTTTATTTGACCTAAAGTACGATTTCATAACAATATCAGGCACTCAGTTAAGAAAAGATGGTGCAAGGAAATGAGTACTTTACTTAAAATTGAAAAAGTTGTAAATATTATTTACAGGAGGTTTTTAATATTTAAGTTAAGCAAATTAATCTTCATGAAATAATTCTAATTTCCACAAATTTTCTTCTACTTTGATAAACGCAATTTTTCCAGTTTTCAAATTTGGTTTTGCGAAATGTTAGAGACATGAAAACCCCCCCAGTAGATTTGAGCAAACAATTATAAACTTACCATTTAACAATTAATCGGTCTACAAGGTACCTACTGGAATTGTGTTTATTAATTTTTAAAAACATAAAGATCGATTGATTTTTTTCATAAAAAAGAAATATTCTCTGCATGCAATATAAATTGTGAATGCCTTATAAACGATGTATAGGAAAAGCAATTGATTTTTTTAAAGCCTAATTGCTGACTGTTGAAGCGCCCTGACGGAAATCCGATTTCGAATACGAAAACCGATAAAACAATGACTGTGGTACTTAAATAATCAAGCGCTCCATTTATTACGTTCTTGATATTCCCTTTTATAACATGTGACATTTGACATGGGGCGAATTGTACACTAGAAACTCCGCCGTTTGATTTCAATACAGGACTGTCTTCTAAATTTTTCGACTCTTAGGCAAATCGTGAAAATCTATTTGCCAACAAAAGTTAACGTGTCAGTCATCTAGAGAATTTTTCTACCTTTCCCAAGAAATTTTTTGGGTTCCATATATACGTCCAAGTCAGAAAAAAAATTAAAATTTGGTTTAGGCAGAATGAATTTTGTATAAGAAACGATTGGCAATGTCAAAATTACCGAATAAAAATGTTTGGGCCATTTTTGATGGAAAAAATCAGTTTTTTTAGGATATAAATGGACCTAGAATCTACAAAAAAATTCAAAAAAATTAAAATTTGGTTTACGCAGAATGAATTCTGTATAAGAAACCATTGGCAATGCAAAAATTACCGAAAAAAAATGTTTGGGCCATTTCTGAGGGAAAAAATGAGTTTTTGAGCCGAAGGTGAGTTTTTTAGGATATAAATGGATCTAGAATCTACAAAAAAAATTCAAAAAAATTAAAATTTGGTTTACGCATAAAGAATTTTGTCTAAGAAACGATTGGCAATTCCAAAATTACCGAAAAAAATGTTTAGGCCATTTTTGAGGCAAAAAGTGAGTACTTTACGATATAAATGGACCAAGAATCTACAAAAAAATTTAAAAAAATTAAAATCTGGTTTAGGGAGAATGAATTTTGTATAAGAAACGATTGGCAATGTCAAAATTACCAAATAATAATGTTTGGGCCATTTTTGAGGCAAAAGTGAGTTTTTTAGGATATAAATGGACCTAGAACCTACAAAAAAAATTAAAAATTTGGTTTACGCATAATGAATTTTGTCTAAGAAACGATTGACAATGCCAAAATTACCGAAAAAGAATGTTTGGGCCATTTTTGAGGGAAAAAGTGAGTTTTTAGAATGTAAATGGACCTAGAATCTACAAAAAAAGTAAAAAAAATTAAAATTTGGTTTAGGCAGAATGAATTTTGTATAAGAAACGATTGGCAATGTCAAAATTACCGAAAAAAAATGTTTGGGCCATTTTTGAGGGAAAAAATCAGTTTTTTTAGGAAAAAAATTAAAATTTGATTTACGCAGATATGAGAAGTATCCTCTCATTGCCGCACTTTTTTTGGGAGGGGCAATTGCCCCTACTGCCCCGCCCCCAACGTCTACTTTTTTAATATTTTTGTTAATAATTTCACTCGAATTCTCGGATATTTCCAGGCATGTTGTCCTGGTAGTTTTTCTGGTAGGAAAGCCTAAACTTGCGTCTGGTAAAAAACCATTTTCTTTGGGAAAGTCATATCAGATCTAAATTTCAAAATTAAATTAATTATTTTCAGATCCACGCTCATGTTTAAATTCTGTTGGTTTTTTTCATACATATTAGCCGCTAATTACAGGCTTTTAGATTTTTAACTTAAAACATTTAGTAAACGTTTATTGCGTGACGGGATTTTGATCGGCGCCCTTAGGGACAGCACTGAATTTTATTGTTGCTAAACACAAAAATTAGAGGTATTATTGATCGATCGTTGATGTCAATATTTGTCCGCAAAAATTAATTAATTTACCAATTTTGCGGTCGTTCTCTTATGGTGTTAATGCAGTAGACAATATTGTCACTACTTAAATACAAATAAACTCCAAATTATTAACGGGTTAACCGAGAAATCAACATAAATCCAACGCAAAACAATTATCCGTATTTATAAAAAGTCGGTGTGTTTTGGTCATTGTTTGGGTTTACGCTGCAGCGTAGAGTGAAATTTATTTAAATGCTAGATTGTCCAAGAATTTGATTAATTTTAATAAAATCTGGCCCCATTAATTAGTTTGATTAAATTATAATTATGTGAAATTATAACTCAAATAATCCCAAACAAAATTCGTTATTTTTAGACACCAAGACGATTTTTATTCATATTGCATTTGTCACAAATTCTTTAGAAACCTCGTAATTTCTTCAAATATTATAAATGTATGTAAATCATAAAGTCTGTGGAATCTGAGACATGCAGATTAAAGAACTCAAATACAGTTTCAAGATTTCATCAGAAATTTATACAGATATTTTCGAATTTTTGGTATGCTTATGAATCTAAAATGTATAATAATAGAATGTGCGTTGTCTCGGGAGTTTTTTCACTTTCTTTCCTTCTTTGATTTGATAGAGCCGTACACGTGAAGGGAGTTCTCGTTTCGTTTCCCTTACTGGGGGAACTTCATTTGATCACTTAATCGTTTATTCCACCACAGTTACGGACGATTTCCTTTAATCGCGTCAACATTTCTCATGGTTTCACAAACATATGGCAACTCATTTAAGTACATCAACGTAAGTGAAACTGAAATAATAATTAAATGAGCGAACAGTTTCCATATTGATCGTAACTTTCACGAGTAACTTGCTGATGACCAGATTAAGGATGACACCTCAAACAATGCCATAGACGACTTTAAGCCATGTTTACGGGCCTCCATTATTTGCCAAAAATATTGCAAATTTTGCCGAGAGATTGAGCTCAAATATTCAAGCCTTGGTGGAATGGATTAGGGTGAATCTAAATGCACAACAATGAGTTCATATTATATTTTATGGCTTCCCCCTTTTAAAACTTTCGGTACAGACTCTCAAAACCAAATTCTTAATTACGTCGAATCGTTAAGGCTGCATCTTCTCCCTTTACCCTCTTCTTCCGACATTATTTGCGAATTAGCGAACTAGAGAAAAAAAATAATTTTTTCTCTACCTGGAAACAATAAGGGAGATTTTCAGATTGTTCAGTTTGTCGTCGTATCGATTACAAAAGCCCTCCTAACAGATCTCTTGACAATTCCAAGGTTTATTAAAATCCATGTCATTTCTTCGAAAGTATATTGATATAAAGTGATCGAAAAAAAATTCGGGATATGTAGGATTCTCCCGCAAAAACCGATCTCTCAGAAAAAAACAAAAGAATTGTTTTTATTGATTTCCCTTTTTGCGAAAATATTATTTGGGTCAATACATACATACATAAAATTTTCATTCGCAAGACAAAAAGTCCGACCAACTTAAAATTAATTGTGAAAAATTTTGTGATACCTTAAATTTGATTTTTAGATGTGCTACCATCTACGGTAAGAAGAAAGTATTGACATTAAATTTTGACTGAATCTAGTCAAGATGTCACTCTCTTCTTTTTTATCCCTTTCAGAGATTAATACAAAGTGAGTAAACCAGTAAGGAATTTTAATTTATTAGATTCGACATCCTAAGACCGGTTTCTGTCTTTCGACTTCATCAGTTAGGCTTTTCGAATCCAATAAATAAAATTCCAAACTCGTACAAGTCAATAGCTGTATCCGCTATAAGATAACATTTTTAGATGTGCTACCATCTATGGTAAGAAGAGAGTATTGACATTAAATTTTGACTGAATCTAGTCAAGATGTCACTCTCTTCTTTTTTATCCCTTTCAGAGATTAATACAAAGTGAGTAAACCAGTAAGGAATTTTAATTTATTAGATTCGACATCCTAAGACCGGTTTCTGTCTTTCGACTTCATCAGTTAGGCTTTTCGAATCCAATAAATAAAATTCCAAACTCGTACAAGTCAATAGCTATATCCGCAGTTTTAGATGTTGTTACAAGATGGAACTCTTCTTCTTTGTCCAATTTTTACATCAATTTTTGATGTCCGTATTGGGTGTTTTAATTTTAACAATTTGCGTCAAATTGTGAGTATGCTTGATTTCAATTTCAAACCACTAAGAGCGATACTAAAACCGCGCTAATTTTCCGATAAAATAACAAAAAATCAGTTAAAATTTTTGTATAAGAATTACTTTTGGCATAAGTGGCTACTTTGTATACAAACGTAATCGCAAATCCTTAATTGAACACAATGCGACAGTTCAATCCATAACTATACTAATTAAATAAAGTATGGTTAAATAAAACGGAATGTTTCATAAAATATTCTCGATGAAAATTATAATACATAAAATCACGTTGCGAATCACTAACATCTAGTCGCTTTATTACCTCTATGTGCAAAACAAATATAAATTTTAGTATCGACTTCAGGATTAAATAAAACGTATGATAATTATAAATGAGCTAGCTGGTCCGTGGTCTGATCCAATTAATAATAAATTTGCAATGATTTGATGCATTATAACTATATTCCAATCAAACATTTAATTAAATCATTTTATAAAAGAAGTATTTGTTAAAGTATTTTTCGATATTCGATAATGCTTTGTTTTGAATTTGGAACATAATTTGAATATTGTTACATATTAAATTCATTAAATGGTTAAATAGCAAATGTAGTATGATTTCTCCGGAAAACAAAGGTTAATTATATGACAGTTTAAAATTAAATAATAATCACACAAACATCAAACGATTTTTTAAATTTCTATACATTTTGTTCGAAGTTCTACCAACAAATACTATAAATAATTTTATATATATTAAAGTGTAGGCGTAATTAAAAATTTAGTGGTTTTTCATAAACGATAACAACATCACGAAATTTAACAAGGTTATGAATAAAAGGAAAGAATGGTTTTGTGGTGAGCGGTTTGGTTTCCTTATCGAACCTAAAAAGATCATGTCACAAGTATATGTAGGTGTATAGGCGAACAACCAGTATTTCGAAAGGGAATTATTTGCTGAAATGGAAAAGCATTCATCTGGAAATGTTTTACGTGACAATATCTCTGAAATAAACTAATCATAGATTGATAATTGCCAACCGTTTTTTCTTTTTATTTCAGACAATCCTCATAAACACAATTTAGTCGGTAAGTGAGTATATAAACTGTAGAAAGATGCATTTAGCCAGAGTTTAGTTTAATTATTAGTCAAATTATTTTTTCGATTGAAATAGTAGAAGTTTGTGCCCAAATTATTGGGCCAAAAACTCCTGGTTCCTTCACCACAATTTAAAGCAAATGAGCGGTCAGCGAAACCGATAAAAGAGACATAAAAGAGTTTTGACATCCCTTCGAAGAAGCGATTGACACTTTGACCAGAAGTGGTCAAAAACTTTGTAACCCCTAAAGGAAATTGGGGAATGTATGCTTTATTAATTTTCAAAACACTTTGATCATAGATGGTGGCACAATTTACTTCGGAGAGAAAAGCATTGAATTTAAAATTTTATAAAATTTCCTGTGTAATATCTTATACGTGATTCGATTTATAAGGTCTTCATCTAAGAGAAAGCCTTGAGCTATTCTCAGATGAAGGTATAATAAGTCGAAATATGAGTAAGAGATTACACAATAAATTTTTAAAACATTTAAATTTAATATAGTAATAACAACATAGTAAATTCACGTATCTATCATTATCCGGAATCGAAGTGAGTCCTATAAAAGCGATTGTCAACACTAATTCATTTTCTGTACCAGGTTAAAAATAAACAGTGTTTGTCAAACATACATAATGACTTAACGAGCTAACGAGTTGATATTTCTGTGGAGAGTTAATAAAGTACGATTAAGAGAATGATCTTTTAATAGTGCCTATAAAATTGTCGGAAAGACTGTTATAAGACAGCTACAACAAAAACATTTAGTCAAGAGTTATTTCCTAGATTTGTTTCGTTTATGTGTTTAAAATTAACTTATAAGTGGTTCTTTAAATTGCCCAATTGAAAAGTTCAGTATAAAAAAATCAGCATCTCTTCAGTTATTCTCAAACAATATAGTCGATTAGGTAATCCTTGCAAAATATATTTGCAAGGTACAAAATTTCATAGGAAATCGAATGATTCTAAAGTCATGTCATTTGTAATTCATGTCAAAATTTGTACTGGGAAATTGACATTCAGTTTTTGTTTTCAATGTTCTCAAGAATTTTTTAGGGTGTATACAAATACGTAGAGTGTAATAAGAATGTCTTGGTCAATTTTCCAAAGACGTCAAAATTTGTCCTTGAAATTTTCCTAATTTCTTAACGCTTTCAAAGGTCTTTTGGACCTCATTAGATGTAAGAAAAATAGTCCCAAAGTTATGGGCCAAATTTGTTATTTTCAGATAAAAATAAATGCATTTTTTTACTTTCTCAGTTTACAAGAAGTTTTATTTGGGTCATTACATACCTATAATTAAACAACTTACTTACTGAATGATACCTATGACCAGCCAATAAAGATATCGCATTTGAGAAGTTAAATAACCGATAAGCTCAACCATTTATGTGTGAACCTTCTATAAATTACAATGTATGATGTTTATTTGTACGCTAAACCACAAATATTTCTACCGCGTCCTGTTTTTTTCCTTGTACAATTTTCTATTATCAAAGTAAATCTTAATAATATTTTTAGTTATCGAAAAATACCAATAAATTGTTTTGAGGATGGCACGCAATGTAACAGTGATACATGATTGGATAGATTTAAAAAACATTTTAAAAATAATGTCTTTTAAACTTTCCATAATAAAATTTGCTAAAATCCTCTGTACACTAATCAACACCGAGGACAAAGACTTTATTTCCTCTTAGATAATTATCAGTTAATTTTATTTCTTTTAATCGTCAGCTTTAATTGTTTTTTCACATAAACTTTTTTTTTTAATGCTCTTAATTAATAGGCTTATATTTATTTTAGAATTAAAAAACAATCGTTCGATGAAAGCAAAATAAAATACTAACCAGCGAAATTCTCTATAAAATTTTAATTCTACAACGAGACTGTTTTTAATATGTAGCCGATTGCAAATCAAACAATAAAACTCAATTAATCACGATGAAAAGGTTACATTTATTTATTTTCGGTAGTTTTTCAATATAGGATAACAGTCCAAAATTACAAACCGGATCCCACAAATGGAGATAGTAGAAAAAAGTAACAAATTACTTTTTATTGATTTAGCATTTGATTTTGTTTGCTGTAATGCACCGTACACAGGCACGTATTGAGGTTTATTTCTTGGGGTCAGAAAGAGATGCAAACATGTTCTAATTCTTTTACTTTTCTTCTTTTATCTCCATCTTCTCAATCAAATTCATTTCTTTCATGTCTGCTTTTATAATATCCATCCGTGTTCGTTTTGGTCTTCTCTCTCTCTCTCTGTCCTTCCATCTTAACATTCTCTTTTCCACTACTTCTAATCTATTCGCGTGCGCTCCCTTAATTGGCCACATTTCTTCTTCTTCTTCTTTATATATCACTGCTATATTTCTTGCACTGATTTTCCGATCCCACCAGGAACTTTATTCCAGCTCCTTCACATTGTAAGACAATTATAGCCTTTTTGTAATTTTTCTAAGTACTGTATGATTGCTTTGATATATGGACACCATCGTAACAATTGACTTTGTTTTAGAAGCGATAAAAAAGAGAAAAAAGACTAAAGAACAGGTTGACGCGAAGATAGCAGAATCTCAGCCGATCATGGCCCAAACCAAAGTAGAAGTAGATCCTAGTCCGGAGGACGGTGACAGTAAAAATAAGAAAAAGAAAGCTCGTACCACGTTTACTGGACGTCAAATTTTCGAATTGGAAAAACAATTTGAAATGAAGAAATACCTAAGCAGCAGTGAGAGGTCCGAAATGGCAAAACTTCTCAATGTTACGGAAACACAGGTAAGATTTTTATTATTAAACGATTATAATTAATTTAAATTTTCCTTTATGACAAGAGTCAACTCTTTAATAACCTTTTTAAAACATGAACCGACATGCTCCAAAACAAAGTTTTTAAAAAAAAATCGAGGAGACATTGAAAAGGAAGAATTCAAGATGTCCAAGTCCTATCCAAGACAGATGGAATTTCATTGGCAGGATCACCTCCGGTTGAATCCAGTAAATTGTTTATGTTCGGAGAAATTATACCTAGGAATGAGGAACTTATAGATAAGGAAAGCTTGGTAGACGAAGAAGATGAAGCTCATAAAAAACTAGAGAACCATTTTGTTGTTATATAAAGTAATTAATTTTTTATGGAATCCGAGCAAAATTAACCGAACATATTTTTTCTGGGAAAACTATTTCTAAACGTATTAGCACTTAAGGCGGAAAATATGAATGCGAGTGCGACAATCTTTTTATTGGCCAGACTAATTTGTAACGAACTGAATGCAACCATACTTCATGAGTCATGTTTCATTGCGAAGTTAAATGTAGCGGATAGTTAACACCTGACATCAATAAACATTACAAATTTTTCCCAGTACCTAACTTGTTATACAGAGTGTTCCAAGTAAGTGAAAGAGCTAGAGCTACAATTTTTGACATACCTACTTAATTTAAATGCA
Source organism: Crepidodera aurea (assembly GCA_949320105.2). NCBI lineage: Eukaryota > Metazoa > Arthropoda > Insecta > Coleoptera > Chrysomelidae > Crepidodera > Crepidodera aurea. Next base: position 15,178,829 of record OX439478.2, read on the forward strand.
ACTTTTGACATAATTGTCCGGTATATAGGGCGCGTATGTGACTTTACCGAATCTCCGACAGGCCAGTGCGCAGGATTCGCTCGTGGGGGCTTTCATAAAAAAATTAAGGAACTATATAAAGAAAACTATCAAGCACTTTGACCGCTTTTCTCGAAGAACTATATTTTAGACCCTTAGAGACCAGGTTTGTTCTAAACAAGAGCGAAACCTTGAAAGTAACGGACGGTTATTATTCACCGTTTTATTGACTTACATTAATTATTAATTTCAAAAATATATATATTAGATTTTTCAAATTGTGTCACCCTGTATGTGTCGTGTGCATTGTAAATTTTGGAAGATTTAAATGGGTTTTATATATTTAGATCACATGGAAATCCCTAGACTCGAAAGAAGACGCGAAGAATCGTGGAATATTATTTCTAATTTCAAGGTCTGCGTCTTTAAAATACTCAAATTAATGGCGAGATAAATTAAGTCAAAAAAGCATCAGTTTTTTTATTAAAATATGTATGTCGACAACCTGGTCAAGATAATGTAAATGAAGGACTTGACAAGTTTATATTTAAATTAGTTGTAGTATTTATTTATTTAATAACCCTCAAGTATCTAAATATCTGTGAGATTGCTGATTATGAATTTAAATGTAAAATAATTGGAGTTCAAACCGTTTTCTTGCCCGAATATTCAGAGCACCTTCTTTAAATAATTATGCCACAAAAAGGGATATCTTAGCATGTTTAAAATTAAACATCTCTTTTTACTTTATTTGCAAAGTGGGATAAAATTTCAGAGGTAAAGATCCTTTAGAAATGAAAACAAGAAGGGTTTAGACAGACAACAAATTACCGATGTCCTAAGGGTGTACTTGCTCAAATCAAAATTATTTCAGGATGAGAAATTAATTATTACCCTACCTACGTTTCATCTGAATGTATTTGGGAAGGATTGGAGTGATGAAAACTAGACCAAGACCTATTAAAGTAACATTAGATGATGAACATTACATACGTAATGCGTAAGTCTCAAGATAATTACTCAGGCATTAGCATTTCGTTGGATAAAATTTATATGAAAATTGAAAAAAATAATTATTAAGTAGTTTATTTAAATAAAAAATCCTAGAGCTTTGGAATAAAATTTCAAATAAAGTGAATATCAACGATTTATAGAATTATCAAAAATCAAAATTTCATTTAGAAGATCATTTTAAAAAAGTACTTCGATGGGAAGTAATCTCAGGATCATTATTTATTTATTATTCCATGAATTTGTAAGTATACTATTACAGCATTATCTCATATTTTTGAATAGTTTTATCACATTTCTATTAACTGGATTTAAGCCACAAATCGGAGATTTCCTTTGATTATTATTAGGAAACTCGAAATCATGCCGCACTGATTTAATAACGCACCTGTGAAAATCTAGATTTTAGATTAGTGGAGCTTTCTGATACATTAGTTAATTACCAATACCACGTTTTGATCTGCAGATCGTTTATGCCGGTAATGATCTAGAAAGAACTTCCGGACAGTTAAAATTTATTTAGTATGTAATCAAAAGTTTTTTTTATTTACTGTTTGAGAAAAGAAATTTGATGTGAGCCGATTTAAATTCTAAGATGAAGTACGTTTTTTAGACCCAGTACAATTTAATGAGAAAATTTGATTCTATTTGTGGTAGAACTGAAATCCTATCAAGAAAAATTGTCCTGAAAACCGTCAAATGTGTATTGATAATAGAGCCTCTAATTGCATTAAAATGAATTGCATTTTTCTGAAAATGCGTTTACATGGAAACACACATCTTAAATAAATGATATTTTGTAATATTCACGGTGATAATTATCCAAAGAGCCTCTAATTAAATATAATTACCAACATAAACACACGTATCTAACGCCTATGTTGCCAAATGGGGTTGAATATTGGATTTGATATGCACCTACAAATCAGCCTTATTCCCAACTAATTACTAGGATTCTATTCCTTTGAATAACATCTCCTTTGCGGATTAAATTAAGTATTAAAGTGGATTAAGATAATAACTTTCTTAATAATTAGGTATCGTTATGTTTATTTAGGTAGAATTCTCCGAGTTGTACGCTAACAAACCAACCTGTAATATTTTCAAGGTGTCCAACACAATAGTTCTTGAAGTTGTTAATGTTGAAGAAAACAAAGTAACTAGTTTTTCCATTCGTAATTTACGAGAAAAGTTACTCTGTTAATTTGAATTTCAACGAGTAAGGGAACAGTAATGGTAATTCTTCCTTGCAATTATATTCATTTCGATGATAAATTGGTTTCTTTATTTGTTGTAACAATTATGGTAAAGTAAATTATTAAGTTTCGTTTAAAAACATTCTACTTTAAAATTATAAGAACTGTATAATATTTATTTGATTGCTTTTCAAAGTCTCGAGTTTATTTAATCTCTTAAAAAAGGCATTTTTTTGTTTATTATATTGTGTAAATGTCATTTCAAATACAAGTGTACGTTGAAATATATGTATTGAGGTGTATTTTTAAACGTTTCTAGTTATATTTGTACATTTTCAAAATTTGTAGACATTTTTATTGGCGTTAATAATTTTATTCGTTAGTTACAGCTCATTTTCTGCGTTTGATATATACAATGACAATTTTGTCATACGGTTCAAATGGTAGAAAACAAATTTATATGACATTATATTAATTATCATTTGAATGGTACCAAATATATCCACTAGAAAATTAAATTATCAATAACAATTTTAACTGTTATCAATTGAAATTATTACATTGCGCTTAATCATTTTTCGAATAGTTATAAATTTAATTTCCAATATTACAACAATTTATATCGAATTTTCGCAGCAATGAAACCTCATGTTCATCATATTATTTTATAATTATGATGTTTGAATAGCGATTTTAAGAGTTTAGAGAATTCTGTTTGTGTCAACATTAAATCGGAATTAATATTTATTGAATGATATTTTAGCTCGGTAGAAACTATAAGCAAGGGCGCCGTTACATAAGGGCAAGGGGGGGCGGACGCCCCCCCCCCACTCCTTTCAGGGGAGAGTATCCAACATCACCACCGTGCTCAGCATCCTCTAAAATGTGGGAAAGTGTATTTTTCTGCAGGGAAACCTTGTAAAGCGCCAGGGGGTGGTTTTTGGCCGTTTTGAGAGGTTGCGCAACCCCACAGAGAAATTATAACACCGCCATCGTGTTCAGCATTCCCGAAAACGGGGGGGGGGAGTAATCTTGTTCCGGCTGAAAATATTTACCACTTTAGGGTTTTTTTCCGACTTTCACACGGAAAAACAGATTTACTTAATTTGAATTGTCGCGCGAACAAATGAAGATATTTATATGCGGTTAAGCGAAAAATGAAGCTATTTAGTAATGCTACTTATGCAATTTGGCCCCTTTTTGTAGGCGCACAAGAACCCTTTCAAAAAAAATTTCATTCCCGAAAAAGAAATTTTTTTTCACGTTTTTTGGTTGTTTGCACCAAGTTATAGGGGTCCCAAGGCCTGAAAAAAATCCTATGATCCAGTTTTGAGTGTAATAAAATTAAATCAATCGAATTCGATCGTACAACTGACCGGATAGAAACACACAAAATTATTTAGTGGAATAATTTCAGAAAAACGCATTTTTTAACACAGTTAATTTTTTTACATTTAAAAAAAAACAAAGTTGCTGGAGTATCAAATAACAGTTCGGTAGATTTCGCGGTCACTATTCGTCCGTCCTGACCACGTGACTCGCAACAAACAGGATCTGCATTTCAATTTAATGCAAAACTTTGATTGGAAAAAATGTGCCCCCCCCCCCTACATTTTTTGTAACGGTGCCCATGACTATAAGATGCATTAAAAGGTCAGTTACCAGTTAATTTGGATTTATATTAGACAAGCTTAATAAAACAAATAAATCGCATTAAAAAAATGCTACAATCTCTGTGTCACACATCGATATTGAGATATTAGGAGCTGTAAATCTGAAACAATTTCAGAAGAGCAACAAAGTGAACCAAAATTAAATTTAAATGCACATTAAAAACGTTCGCCCATCTGAAATGACTCGGGAATCATTGCGCTATTACTAATATCGTTTTAAGGTATATATAAGCCACTTAGAGCTTCATCATTTTAAACTTTACGATTTCATAAACGAATATACACATTAACAAAAACGATAAGTATTCATTAAATTCCAAAATTTATTCGGTTTCATTGTATTGAATGATAAAAAGTAAATTATAAGAAATATTTTCGTCGCAATAACAAGAAAGATTATTAATTAATAGAATAAATAAATGTTTAAAATGTAGGTCAAAAAGAAAGGGCAACGGAGTGTTACCAAGTATACTTTTACAACTAGCTGTACCTGCGTCATGTCTTACCACAACTGCAGTTACAAAAAAACGATGTACCTAAACTCCTGCCTGTCATAGACGGGCCTATACCCTATTTTGCATATAATATAGTTATCAGATTTGACTGTAAGCCCATTAGAGATATTAGCATAACCATATTGTCACTAAAATTTTAGCGGGAACATTTAACTTATTGCGTGATCTGTGTATGCATTTGTCAGTAATTCCATTAATTAGATACGTTTGCAAACATAATCCCATTTTAAATGTATTAGACTTGTTTAATTAATTATCAGTTCAGTATGCAAATAATTTATGGCTAGTTTACGTGAAACCTTAATTAAAGCTATAAAATGGCGTATTTATTATTGTGCAAAAATGCAAATACATTCATTCGCAGAAAAATATAATTTGTAATGGCTTTATTATTGATATGATAAAAAATGTTTTTTATTAGGCTAGGCAAAGGCGATTACTTTCTAAATCTAAATCACTAATGCTAGGATTTTAAGAGAAATATTTGATTTAAATAAAAAGTTTGCGAATTTGGACGCAATTAATTATAGTGATACCGATAAATTTTCTTTACTCAACTGTAAACGTAGAGGTAGACGACATACGGAATAAACGGCTAGCTTATAAATATCAATATTTTAGGGACGAAAGAGGAAAACTCTTGAGATTATTGTTGGAGGGAAAATCCGAATCAATCATCGGAGCTATTGAAATGCTGGCAGCAGGAGCTGTGGCTCCTTGTGATATCGACAAGTCAGAAATGTCAGTCCTATGTGCTCCATCCACTAACCGATCAATACTCATTGTAATACCCCACTAAAGCTTCCTACTAATTGTGCTGCACACATATCTCTATTTATATTCATTACTGCACGTCGTTTCAAGTTCGAAAACAATCATTTTGTACATTAAATCAGCCACCGACGATCGCCCATAACTTTATCTTTTACATCACGCCCCAAAAATATTTTTCTAATAAATTCACGTCCAAGATAAACAAATTCAAACAATGGTTATAACATCAAAGTACAAATTTTGTAATTTAAAGGCCAAAACAATTAAATTTTTGTATTTTTAGATGTGCTACCATCTATGGTAAGAAGAGAGTATTGACATTAAATTTTGACTGAATCTAGTCAAGATGTCACTCTCTTCTTTTTTATCCCTTTCAGAGATTAATACAAAGTGAGTAAACCAGTAAGGAATTTTAATTTATTAGATTCGACATCCTAAGACCGGTTTCTGTCTTTCGACTTCATCAGTTAGGCTTTTCGAATCCAATAAATAAAATTCCAAACTCGTACAAGTCAATAGCTATATCCGCTATAAGATAACATATTTAGATGTGCTACCATCTATGGTAAGAAGAGAGTATTGACATTAAATTTTGACTGAATCTAGTCAAGATGTCACTCTCTTCTTTTTTATCCCTTTCAGATATTAATACAAAGTGAGTAAACCAGTAAGGAATTTTAATTTATTAGATTCGACATCCTAAGACCGGTTTCTGTCTTTCGACTTCATCAGTTAGGCTTTTCGAATCCAATAAATAAAATTCCAAACTCGTACAAGTCAATAGCTATATCCGCTATAAGATAACATTTTTAGATGTGCTACCATCTATGGTAAGAAAAGAGTATTGACATTAAATTTTGACTGAATCTAGTCAAGATGTCACTCTCTTCTTTTTTATCCCTTTCAGAGATTAATACAAAGTGAGTAAACCAGTAAGGAATTTTAATTTATTAGATTCGACGAGTGGAATTTTATTTGTTGGATTTGAAAAGCCTAACTGATGAAGTCGAAAGACAGAAACCGGTCTTAGGATGTCGAATCTAATAAATTAAAATTCCTTACTGGTTTACTCACTTTGTATTAATCTCTGAAAGGGATAAAAAAGAAGAGAGTGACATCTTGACTAGATTCATCAAAAAATGTTATCTTATAGCGGATATAGCTATTGACTTGTACGAGTTTGGAATTTTATTTATTGGATTCGAAAAGCCTAACTGATGAAGTCGAAAGACAGAAACCGGTCTTAGGATGTCGAATCTAATAAATTAAAATTCCTTACTGGTTTACTCACTTTGTATTAATCTCTGAAAGGGATAAAAAAGAAGAGAGTGACATCTTGACTAGATTCAGTCAAAATTTAATGTCAATACTCTCTTCTTACCATAGATGGTAGCACATCTAAAAATGTTATCTTATAGCGGATATAGCTATTGACTTGTACGAGTTTGGAATTTTATTTATTGGATTCGAAAAGCCTAACTGATGAAGTCGAAAGACAGAAACCGGTCTTAGGATGTCGAATCTAATAAATTAAAATTCCTTACTGGTTTACTAAATTTTTGTACTTTCATAAAGTAAGTTTTACTTTAAAAAATCAACTTTGAAATTGCAAAAATGAAAAAAATTAATTATTTCTCGAGAGGCAGTGGAGTGGGGCCTTAATTTTTTGTGAACAAAAGGGTAATAACGAGCACTTTTAAGTGCCGGAGGATGGTGGAAGGTGGGACAAGTAGGGGGTAAACAAATATTATTGAAACGCTTGAAAGGAATGATGGGGGGATCTGACTTCATCGATTGGGAAAAAAATTTCTCGATTTCATCAGTCAAAATGTAAGTATCGCTGAAGAAAAATATTATTGTTATCGATTATCACCCTGTAAATTTTCCATCAAAACTCCCTCGAATGTTGTTCCAAAGGGCCATGTATTTTGCTACCTCCGGTAACAATTGGTGACTGCCGATGACACAAACCATTTTCAATATTGAAGCTGTATTTACTGAAAATAAATTTCACCCCAACAGAGAACAAACAATATCGGACGATTAAACCCACTTTACAGTCGCTATAATCCATTTTACTTCCACGAACAATTAAAGCTTCAACAGAGAGTAAACACAACAAGGTTATAAATAATAATAAAAAAATTAAATTGAAAACAAATATTAACACATTCTTAGTCACAACAAATGTTGAGTCTGTAATTTCTTTAGTTAGTTTTGTTTGAAGTTTTTAATGAATAATAAAATGTCAGATTTGAAATTAAAAAAATAAAGATTATTCAAAAGTAGAAATCAAGAATTTACTGTTTTATAACATTCGGCGCCCAACGTGGGGCTCGAAATAGAGTGTGAACTCAAAATGGATCTGAGAGATGGAAAGAGAACAGGCCAAAGTGATTGCAGAGGAAGAATCAGAGGATGAACATGATAAAGAAGAGTAAATAAATAAAGAGTCACATGAACAGGAAATTAATGAGATTATAAAGACAATGAGTGAAATGGGGAAGAACAAGGCCGAAATAAAAAATTGTATCGAAAGAAGAGATGACAAATCAACAAGAAAAATTGAAACAAGAAGTTAATAAAAAATTAGAAATAGTAACGAAGGAGACTGAACTAATACAAACAAGAATTTACGACATAATAAATGAAATGAAGGAAGATAGAAAGGAAGTAAGACAGGAAGTAATGAGAATAAATGAAAAGTTAGAAAATCAGAGTCATTACATAGAAAGAAACAGTGAAACAATCAAGAAAATCGAAGAAGTAAACAGAAAACAGGATATAGTAGAACAGAAAATCAAAATGCAAGAAGCAAAGTTAGAACACACAGAAAGGGAAATTAAAAGAATAGAAAGACATTTAATAACAAATAATAAGCATATAATAATAATGGAGAAAAATGTGGAAGAAAAACTATAAGAAAATATAAAAATAGCTGAAGAAGAAAACTTGATGACAAGAAGTGAATTAAATAAAAATCTAAAAGAAACAAAGGAAGATATTAACAAAAGAAATGAAAATAAACATAAATGAATTAAATACAATACATGTTAAGATAAATAAAATAGAAAATGAAATGGAACAAGATAGAAAAATGTGGAAACAAGAACTAGTAAATACTAGTGGAATAAATATAATAAGAAATTATGGTGGGGAACAATCAATAAGATTTGAAGGTGATAAATCGGTTACATCTGAAAATTTATCATAGATGGAAACAACAAAAATCATACTTTTCACCAGACTCTCCGTTTTGCATAATTGGTCATTAATTGGTGCTGTCCAAAATTAACGTTCATTAATTTTTGGAGCAAATCATGTTTCCCGCACCGAAACTGTACTTCTCACTTTTGCTATTTGCTACAAATTTTCGGAGTTTGAAAATGAAATTTTCTCGTCAATTTCCGTCACGTCGAAATTGGTAAAATTACAAAAAATTGTTCGATGATCGATTGCTCAAAAATTCCTAGTGTTAAAGTAGCAAAATAAAAAACGACGAAAGTGTAATTTTCATATTTGAAAATAGCAGAATGTTAATAGACTTAAAACAGAATGTTTAGTGTAGTTCAGATTCAGTGAGAAAATGTATCGTAGAATTTAGACCACGGATTCACACTTCTAGTAAAACAATATATTAATTTTTTAGCTGAGTCAAAGATCCAGTACTAAAAATGAATGGGCTTAAAATATTTGAAAATGTATGCAATTTAACAAGCAATTAATTATCTATTTTTTTTTGAGCAGATGTGACAGTAACGTTACTTTTAAAAGATACATAACTATAAATAAAATTATTGGCAATAAAATGTCTGCGTGTTAAAAATTTCAGCAAATAGGTTATGACACTAAATAAAACCGAAATAGAACGGAAATGATCTCTTTGTGAAACCGGACTTATACTGAATTTGGTTTTATTTTTCATTTATCAGTTTTCACTGATGGAATTCGGATTAAATCATAATTGAGTGATGTGCAGCCGCACAAAAGGAAATATTAAAAATGGTGTTTTTGTCGAGATTAGCGGGATTTAATGAATTATGTAAATTTAATAATTACAACCTTTCAACGCTATTCAATTGATTTATCTTTTTAAATTTTAGCTAATAAAATTGGTTATTTATTTTGCATATTACAGTTCATTTCAATTTAACCACAAACTCATTGAAAACGTAAATTGTTGATTGCCCAGCGCCGCCAAAATAATTCATTTTTGCGATTTTATTAATTTTAATGGAAAAATAGATTAAGAACATTTTTTAGATCAATATTTATACCTCACTACAGTAAATTCAATTTGACTTCATAGTAATAAAAGGTCATTATCGAGGCAGAAAACTTAGTACGGTAAATATTTAAAATAATAGTAGTTTTCCTAATCAGTGCGCAAAGTTATGTTTTCGCACTTATTAGGAACAATATTTTTTCTACAAGTGAAATAACTATAGGACATCTTCTGGAAGTCCTCCTTCAGTGTCCATTTTTAAAACAGTTTTTTTAATGCTTTAATGCCACTGAAAATATCACTGACACTGAACTGACATAAAAGCGTTGTATGACAATGTATTTTGGTTACTAAGTGAACAAACCGCATTTGACATAAAAATTTTATTTTGCTCTTATTTTGTTTAAATATAAAAAAATCAAGTATTTTTGCATAAAGTACATAGGTACAATTCTTACATATGTACATTGCAAAAAAAATTATAAAATATAAGAAAAAACGCGTTATAATAAGGTAAATTTGCTTTAAAATAAGCGTGCGGGAAAGTGATGCAAGTAGGTATGCGGGAAAGTGCAAGTGTGCGGGAAAGTGCTACTTTGCGCAGGCAAATCAATACGCAAAGTAGCTACTTTGAGTACACTCGTAGAAAAAAATGTTTACCAATTTAACCATTGCGAATTTCAGTGAAAATAATCTTCTAAACTGCACATGACTGGCGTTGCCCCAGAACACTATATATTAATCTACAGTAGACCATTTTTGAAGGTGAAAAATCGAGAAAATTTAGCATTTGTCTAAGAGGAAACATGTGAGTGAATAACCAATCGGTTGAAAAAAAATTTAATTAAAGAGTTTAATTAAATTAACCTTAAAAATGTTATCAAATCTAATATCAAAAAAATTCCTTCATTTCCTGGTAAACTTCAAATTTATGTGAAGTTTTCGGGTTTAAAATTCCACAGTAGGGCGGCTTGTGTAAAATAAGGTTGGAAAACATAAAATTGTTATTTTTTCGTTTACATTCTGTGACAGATCGGAAAAGATTGATAACAAATGACTAATCTGGCCTTTTAAAGAGCAGATATCCCGAAAGCGTCCAATAACGTGAATTTCAGTGTTGCGTAAAATCAGCTTTCGTTTATCTCGGTATAAAAATACCCTAAAAATATCACAAAGGACTACGAATGGAGCTGGCGAATCTGAATTAAATACGATTGAATTCAAAGTGATTTTTTTGCAGTTTAATTGCTGAACAGAATTTACATCAAAACCCATTTAGTGAATAATTAGCACAAAGAAACCACAGTGTTTAAAAGCATCTCGCTTCGTTTCGATTCACTGCCGTATAATATCCGAGTAAAAATTCATCATCTAACAAGCCCACCACCCCTGCCGTTTGGACCACAACATCAACGGAATTATAATCGCTCATTTAAAAATAATTTCACGAAGTACGTTTATACTGATTAAGTATCCACGAATTTAACCGGCTTATGCACAGAATCATTTTTTCTTCAAAAAATTCAAAAAGAAATTATATGCGAAGTGGTTGCAAGTGAATCAATATCAGTATGGATGACCTGAATTATACTGTATTTGAAAATCAAGAGAGAGTAAATTCCCAGAAATGTTTTGCAGTTATCAGTGTTAAAGGCAGTAAACCATAGACGTGCGTTTTCAAAATTAAATTAATATGGAAATAGAAATATTTAATTTGTTTTAGTTATTTATACCTAGATTACCAATTTTAGATAGATAAACATAATTCGTAAGTAGTAATTTAATTTGGGTAAAATGAAGAAAAAGTCAATATTATTTTAGGCATTTTGTTTTAGGCATATGTTTATTTACAAAATATGTATATAATATGTACAGATAATTACAATTATTTATAAATTAATATGAGGAGCTAAAAAAACAATTAAGTAGGTATATGAGAAAAAAAAAACCAACCGCAAGGATAAAATTTGACGAGCAACATGCAAAAAATACGACAATATTAAATCTTAAAAAATAAAAATCTAAAAATTAAAGTACATAAATTAATAATTTTAAAGTTATGGTTCCTCGCACTCTGTGTCAGAAGATTCACCATCTGATTCTAGAGAAATTACAATGGGCTCTATAGTAATATCAATTATGTTATCTAGCTCCCACATTTTTTTTTCTATTTCTGTAACGTGTCTAATACATTTTTGCCAATTTTCACTTGTTACTTCAGATATTGCCTTATTGAAGAGATTTTTAACATCTGATAATTTAAAAGTAGTGTTATTTCTGGCAACATAACCTTTAACTTGAGCCCATATTAATTCTATCGGATTCAGCTCACAATGGTAGGGTGGTAAACGAAGGATTTCAATTTCTCGTTCTCAATATTATATTTTTTATAATTTTGCTTATGTTTTTTAGCAATAGTTAATAATTCTGTCCTCAGCATTGTATTGTCAAAGGCTAAATTTTTAGAAGATAACCATTTTGCAATTTCACCCTTTTTCCATTTAGTGGTTGGTAAAGGTTCAAGTAATCTGGAGTGGTAACTTGCATTGTCCATTACAATAACCGATCCTTTTGGTATGAATTGAATCATCTGTTCAAAATATTCCTCAAACACGTCTACATTCATTTCTTCGTGATAATCAACGGTTTTTTTTGATTCAAATAAGAGTAAACCATTCTCAAAAAAACCGTTTGTACTGCCTATATGACAAATAATTAATCTTTTACCTTTTCCTATAGGTTCCTTAAAACCAGTAGTATATCCTTCTAGAAAAGCTTGATGGGATGATTTTATATTTTTGTCTTTCCAAACTCTTCCTACACAATGTCCTTCATTAACCCATGTTTCATCTAAATAATAAATGTTTTTATTTTGAGCTTTAACTTGTTGTATTCTTCTGAGGTACTGTCTTCTCCAACATACAATTTCTTCAGAATCAATTAGCATTGAGTGTCTGCCCATTTTTTCAAATTTAAAGTATAACTCATGTAACACTTTCCATAGTTTATCCCGGCTTATTGTGGGTAAATCAACATCATTCGTAATGGCTTGCAAAACTTTATCTAAAGTTGGTATTTGCTTGTTTATAAAAAATGAGTGAACAAGCTTACGAATAGCATTTTTAAAAAACTCGTCCACGTTGACTTTTAATAGTTTTGGTCTACCTGGTTTCGGCTTTGGTAAGGTTACTCCACCTGATTTTTCCTCCTTTAGAACTCTATATATTGTATTGCCTTAGATGTTGTTTCAACTACACTGTCAATAGTGTTTGAGGGATTTTGATGTTTAAAATAGTGGTACACATTCACTACAGCACTCTTTTCATTGAGCGATAAATGGTCTAGTTTTAATTTTTTCACTGGCGTATACTCACAAACTGCTTCCATTTTTAGTCACTACTATTTGTCACGTTTATCGAAAATCAAATAACTGCATTTCTAGAAACTATTTAAGTCAAAATATCTGTCATTAGAAGCTGTTGCCATTCGGAGGTCGTTAAATAACAATTATCCCTTTCTATTCTGGTTACGCCTATGACGCACGTTAATCCTCTTAGGCCTACTGTAGTAACAATGAAAGATCATAAAATAATGTGATAGTCCAAGAAATTTAATAAATTTTGTATTGAAATTAACAAAAACAATTTAGAATGCATTACAAATATTGAAGTTTTACCGCACGTACTGTACTATAGTTTTGCATACCGAATTACTTTTTATTCTGGGAATTTACTCTCTCTTGATTTTCAAATACAGTATAGGGGTGGGTTAAACGGGTCTAAATACCATTAGTGGTTTATATAATTTTATTTCCCAAATCCTAATTATTACTACAAGAGAGAAATCTTGGACGACATATAGGCTCGTTCAGACTTTACAAGTTACTTGAATTCAAGTGCAATAATTGAAACTTGAAAGGTGTGAACATCGTTTCACTTGAATTCAAGTAACTTGAAAGGTGCTTTCAAGTTTCAAGTAGAAGTAGAGACCAAGTTAACTTTTGCTTTCAAGTTGGGGACTTGAAGATCGAGTTGAATCACAGTTGAAAGGCTCGTTCAGTCTTTACAAGTTACTTGAATTCAAGTAACTTGAAAGGAGTAACCTGAATCCAAATGAACGTTCATACCATTTCAATATTTCAGTCAAGTCATTTCAAGTTCAAATTTTTATTTGAATGATTTATTTCAAGTTTACAATACCTCACAGAGCAACTTTCACTACTTCCAGTGACTTTAAGTACACTTGAATATCCAGTTCACACTATTCAACGGTGTTTCAAGTTACTTGATTTCAAGTAACCTTTCAATTTGTTTCAAGTTACACCAATTGCACTTGAATTCAAGTAACTTGTAAAGCCTGAACGAGCCTTTTCAACATCTACCTAATATATCAAAATAAAAAACAAATTGTGAGGATATGCTGGTTCTATTTTCTGTTTGTATTTTTTTGTAAAATGAAGTATAGAATTTTTTCTCTGATTTTTAGTAATCCATCCACAATTAGCTGATTTACAACTTTTATTTCAGCAGGAATCACATCGTTCGACGCCATTTTTGTAACTTGAAACAGGAATCATTTAAGTTAAACTGTAAACTTGAAATGGCTTGAATCAAATATTGAAATAGTATGAACGTTCACTTGAATTCAGGTTACTCCTTTCAAGTTACTTGAATTCAAGTAACTTGTAAAGTCTGAACGCCGCTTATGGGTAGAATAAGTACAATTAATATTGCTAGTTCGGGTGTATTGTTGTTAGTTGTCTATCTGAACATCCCTCAGTAATTTCACCCCACTGTTAATCCTACATTGTAATTAGGGTTGTTTTAAATTCTATTTTCCAGAAATATTTCTTTTAATCGCAAATATTGTTAAGAATTGGGCGACATCTCAGAATATATCAACATGTAAAATAAAACAACTATCATATCTGTAATTAAACTGATATTGATGGTGCTATACAATTTTAAATAGGTAAATAGGTGTTAATATCCCTCTAATAGTTTATTCTGAATCTTGAGTTTGACTGAAGTAACACGGTGTTGGATTGTATATTAGAATCTCGTAAGTTTATGACTATTTTACGAATGTAAACGATACAGTGGAAATCGCAGGTGTTTTTAAATGCAGTGTTATAAAATATAAAGTAAAAACAACCACAAATTTATCTCAAAATGATTGGAGAAATCGTTAGACGGAATACCACTTACTTTTGAGGGGTAGGCTGTCATAAATTGACCAATAATTCAATGTTTAATCATTGTAGAATTTAATATAACCACACCAATGGTGATCTACTAAAATCTAAAGCAGTTAATTAGTGTTGGTGTCCAAACAACATTCGAAATAAAAATTCATTATCTAACAAGCCATTCACTTTAGCTCACATAAATATTTGTGCTTTTAAAAAAGCGGTACTGTAACATTGGGCACACGTCTCCAGTGTCAGTTGAGTGGTTAACGTCAAATGTAATTAGTTATTTCCGCTTGGGTCGGTACTAATCTTTTGAAATTCGAATATCCTGCCTTATTTTCGTTTGGCCATCTAACCTCCTTGTCTGGTTCATTCTCTGAGATTTATTCCAGCTGTGACGAGAAAACGGCGATGCGATGTGAGAGCAGTCGACACCCGAGGATTTCAATCTAGAGATCGTTTGCCACTACCGTTCGACTGCAAACGACTGCTCCTATCGTCTGCCTTTAGAACAGTAAATATAAAACTTCAAAAAAACATCTCAACAACATGAAAGCTAAAAATTTTAATCTATGCAACTAACTTCGTAAATATCACTTTTTTACAACTTAGACACTTTATCTTTCGGGTTATCTACCAATTGTCTCAAAGTGTTATTAAAACAAAGACCAAGTGTCCTTAATTTATGGTATAATTTTGTAAACAAACTGAGTTTGGTCCTCAATTCGAGTACACCGAAAACCAACAGTACGTAGATTAAGTGACCATTCGAATTGAAATAATTGAATTAATTAGAATCAAATTAACCAGAAGTAGAGAAACACAAATCCCAAATATGATTATGTTCAAATCTTTTTTACGTTTCAGGACGATTTGATTTTCACTTTTCTCACTGGTCTATGAAAGCTTTCGTCTGAAAAAGCTCTACTGCATTCGTGATTCATTTGTTATTCATCGATTACCTCAAATCCTCTGATGATACATTAATGACTCCGCAATTCTTCGTTCTTCGTTATACGTTTATGTTACTGCACTGTAAAGAGCAATTTATAACGGATAATTATTATTAATTGACATTACAATTATAATGGTTTTGCTGGCTTCGTTCATTTCACATTTTCACGCAGATATCCATCAAAGTAAATGTATGTGAATACGCCCAAGTCATTTCTATTTTTGATAAATGTTAACAAGAGTGTTTAGCTGCCGACAAGCGAAGGGCCATGATACGTATTTAAATTTAGTTATTTACTGACAAGGATGGTCTGACATCATTGTTTGTCTAAGTTTAAAATACTGAGGACTGATTTAATATAATTATTTTTGACATAAATAAAAAGACTGAACTTTGAAAACCGCTTTGGGAGATATGGTTAGTTGTCTTTACTTTATAGTTAATAAAAATGTGTTTTCTCGCACAATCTAAAAATGGAACATTTTACTGACAGTGTTTTATATTGAAAGGTCATGCCTACTTCGAATTAATATATACAACAAAGTGAAGAAATGTAGCAAAATTGCAGTAATTTAATAACTAGATCGTCTTATGACAATTAAAGGTATAACATTGTGTGTCATCGTTCTTAATACGCATTAATAACAACTGTCGAGATTTTATTATTCCCATCTGTATATTCTGCTATTATTTTGACTCTTATTACACTGTTTTACTTATTAAGTGCTTTTAAATTTTAATTGCATTAACTGGGCTAATAACAAATAAATTCTGTAGTTGAAACTGAATGGTAATAAATTTATCTCTAAAAAAAACAATAAAAAACGCAGCACAAAATAAAAATTAACTGTCAGTAGCAATATGACCAATTTCCATAAAAATACACACAAAGACAAAGTAAATAATTTTTTATCATCTACGCTGTCATATCAATAATCCGTTATTATGATACTATCGTTTTGTTATCAAACATTAGTATATCAATTGATTTAAATGTATATATCAAACTAACCAACCCACCGGTGCTAAATTATTCATAAACACCGGAATTGTTCGCCTTTATCTAAGGGCTGAATATTTATTAGAATTTAGTCAGGTTACTGCATCAAATTCTATA
Source organism: Crepidodera aurea (assembly GCA_949320105.2). Lineage (NCBI taxonomy): Eukaryota > Metazoa > Arthropoda > Insecta > Coleoptera > Chrysomelidae > Crepidodera > Crepidodera aurea. Next base: position 15,195,504 of record OX439478.2, read on the forward strand.
CATTTAAGGACATTAGCTTTGAAAAACTTCGCGTTACAACATTATTACTTACAAATCGATGTTTCTAACTATAATTAACGAATTTTTTCTACAAAACCGTGGGAAACTGAATTTAACAACATACAATGTATAAAATAATGTACAGGGAGGTTTGGGACCCCGAGTAAATTTTGTATAAAATTACGAATGATCGTTTAAGGCAAACTACGGTACTTAATAAGAAACATCTAAAATTAGTAAGTGTTTATGAGTTACTTGAGTAATATCCTGTGTAACGCGATGTTTCCAATATGAAAATTCCAGAGGCAACTCTCTCTCCTTTGAGACGGTTCCAAATGGTATTCGCGTACGTGAAATGTGAAATGCTAAAACGGTTGGATATTATCCGATGATATGCTATAGTTCCCATGCACTCGTGCCACAACTATGAAGTTTAGGAAGCAGGACGCACTGCTAATTTGATGTTTGATTAATGTGAAGGATAGTTTCGCTATCCTACAGCGTTATGGAGAGCAAGTGTTAATAATGTATATAATATTAACCCTTCTTATACAGAAAGGAATTCGTTTCATAGACAAAACCAGGTTTTCCTAATCATGTTTAAATAAAGTGGATTTATTCATTAATTTATTACTTTTCATCGCCCTGTATTATGTCAAAAAGTTGATGTTGTTGTCAAAAAATTAATTTGCAACTTTTTGACAGGATTCGTTGAATACATGCCTTGAACAAACGCAGATCTAAGAAAAGGTTAATGTTAATGTACCTAACAAAAATTGTGTAATATTAAATATTTTCAGTTACTTAATTTGCAATTAAATTGCCATCTAAAAATCTATTTAAATATCATGAAATTATAAGCGAAAACAAAATGCTTTGGAACTAAACACCCTTCGTCATTCTTTTGTAAGACTAAGGTTGATTTAATTAAGATTGTTTTTCTAAACACAAGATAGCACTTTCCCTCATTTCACTTCTAACAGCTTAAATGGTTTCTCGAATTTTCTATTCAGCGAATAATGTTTAGATCACAGATGACGACTCATAAGCGTTCGTCAGTTCAATATAAAGAAATTTTATCGTTCTTTTTACTATTTACAAACGTATAGAGATTTTTGGAAGCATCGATCATACTGTTCCCAGTATTATTTAAGTTTCATCTTCCTGGATAACAAGGAAATATGTTGTCAAATTGCTTTTGGCATATCCTAAGTAATTAACTTCACTGGAAAATATTAATTTAGGATGGGTTTCCACTTGTTTCTCTTTAGTATGTTTTGCATAACCTGTTTTATAACGGTGATATGCTTTCCTTCCTTTTGAACGCCTCCTGATTTGTTCATTCCACGCAACCTGTAGGTATTTACTCACCTTGTAATAAAATTTAAATAGAAGCTATAATTCCCAATTGGCAATGTAAAGAAAGGCTGAATGAGTCAGCAAGCTACAAGTCAACGTGTACATAAAGTTTCTTCGTTGTGTGATTGTGAACACCCTTAGAGAAAAGAGGGAGTTTTCATCCAGAACAATACATTTTGGGTTTTCGACAAACCTCTTAATAATTTAGGATATTGCGAAACATTTTTAATCGTCTAATTACTATAAAAAGGGGGAGAACGCCGATAAAAGGAAAGTAGAAGGTGTGCACTAAGGACTCATTTAGTTCGAGCAAATTAAAGACATCCTGATCCTGATAAAGGAAAATAAAAGTCAGCAAAGCGATTTATTAATGACGCCAAGTAAAAGCTTGTGTTAACTATATGTATAATATACGGAACTTTTCTTTTATTGACTATAATGTTAAACTAAGTAGTAGTAGTCGTAAAAATTGAAGTTTGATTAGATGAGGCAAATGTTTCACAGACAATTATCTTTGATTAATAATAAATATTATTAGAGAGATTAACGTAGAAGTTGGCGACAATGCAATTCCGGAGATAGAGTTAAAGCCAGGGGCGGCATAAGGTACTTTCAGAATGAAAAAATATATCTTGAAATAAAAATGGAGAACCAATTATTTGCACCGGATCAGGAAGAACTAACATTAACAGTAGAGGAGGCTAAAGAAAAAATGTAGATAGTTTGGGACATCTAAACGAAAGAGATCAAAAATAAAAAAGCAATATAAGAAGATTCTTGGACTTCTGTCAAGGACACAATCTTGTAATAATAAATAACTTAGTATGTGCATGAGAGAAAGAGAAAACAGACAAACAATAATGGACGTATATGAGTCAAAAGAGACTACGAGATAAATAGTGATCACTATGCACTCGCAGCAAAAATAAGATACAATAGGATTAAAAAGAAAGCCAAATGAACAATGAAAGTTACGAAATAAAGAAACGCAAGAAAATATAAGGAAGTAGACAGAACACATAAAGGTATTGATATTGATATTAAAGATGCACAAGGCAACATAATAACAGAAAAAAGGCAAATAATGTAGAGATGAAAACGATACTTAGAGAAGTTACTAGAAGTGGACAATCAACCAATAGAACAAGAATGAGACAAAGAGGAATTTATAGTGAGCACTATAGAGGTATTACTAAATACAGGTCTTAAGGTTTATCCAGAAGAAATGGAAGAAAGTGACAGAATTACAAAGACTTTAGATTGAGGATAATGGATAGTTATTTTGTTTTGTTGCCAATTTAGAATTATGTAATTTTTAATGCATTTGAAAACTCCGAATAAACATAATTTAGAAAAACGAAAGTCATTATTTATTTAACTGTATCAAACAGATTTGAGCAGAGAATAAATTAGCGATCGAAATAATTGTCGGATATTTAGAGACGTCGAGTGGCTTATCCGGTCCTGCCAATGATATGTACATTACTTTAGTGAATCGACGTCGCGCCGCCCTGTTAAACAGTGTAGGTGAAAGCACGTGAGCGAGACAAGGATGGTTTCTGTAATTTATTGAGCGATAAATCGTGCACTCTGACGGCCAAACGAGTAACTGCGTTGACACAATACCAACAGACCACTTAGTAAGCTATGCATGTATCATCATCGCAGAAAAGCGGAACAGTTCGGTTTTCTTTGCCGCGTTAAATGCTAAAGATAAAAGAGGAAATTAATTGTTCGCTCGTACGACATAATTGCTGAATTTGAACAAATGAAAAGGCATTACATTGGAGAGAATTGGCGTCGAGTTTATGTATCATTTGATCTCTTTTTAAGACACTATTATAAATTTAGAAAAACCTCAAAAATAATTTTAAAAGTTAATAAAGTTTTTTCGAAATGCTTTTTATATTTTTAGACTATTTCGGAAATAATTGATAATCTAAAGGAATTAAATCTGGCGAATAGGGTGGATGGTTAATTAATTTAAAGTAATTTCATCAAATCAATCAGACTGCGATTATATTACCAAATATTTTTCAGACTGTGAAACAACGTATGTTTTAAACGAATGCAAAAATTGTTTTTTTGATGGTTGGCAGAGATTCGTGCAAAATGTAAATGCTCCAAATTAATTCAAGTGTATAAAACGTGCTGGTTTATTTAAAAGGGTTCATTAATTCATATGGAATACCTGTGAGCACCGTAATCATATCCGATATATTTATTTTTTAACGTAAAGCAAATATTACAAATATAATATAAATTCTCATAAATCCAAATTGAATGAATGATTATTTAAATCAATGGACCTAAAACGTGGGATATTGTATACATGGTGATGAACTACAGAAACATTATTTGTGAATTATGTTAACAGTACAAGTTAGATCTGTATCTGACCCCTTAATTTGACTGCAGGAAATCATATCTACTTGACGAATATAAAGTTTAGTTTTTAATATACACAGGGTGTTATTGAAATACATACACATGTTAAAATAGGTAGTAGTTTATAATGTGCAAAAACTAATGGCATTAGTTTTAGTTTCATTTGGAAATTTTCCTTTTTCCTACTCTCAAACGAATAATTATGTTAACCCCTGCAATGAAAGGCTGCACCAGTTTACACCAAACGCGTTGTTGCCGAATGAAATAAGAGAAATATTACATTGCATTAGAAACGTGGATCACCTATTTTTTTGTTTATTAAATGATAATGAACCATCCTGTAAAACAGATAATACTAAATGAAATTCCAAATAATATTTAATAAACATTTCATGTAAAATAATCACAGTTTCCGTTTAATTCATTTGTTGTTGAATAAATAAAAATATATGCGTTATTGTTCTCGATTTACACGAACGTTTGTTTGTTATTTACCTCAATTAAAATGCACGTATTTATCCAATTTATTTTTGAAACATTGAGCTTCAGATTCAGATTCAGGGGTTACAGCTATTATCAAAGTATAGAATTAATTAAAATTCAAAGAGTTGGTGGTAAAACCAAGAAAACTGAAACATAGGAAAGATATAAAGATTTTTATCGATAAAAGAAAACGAGCTGAAAACTTTTAAGTGGGTCAGTGAAAACAAAATGATCGGAAAATTTATGTCGTAGTGTGAACGTAAACGTCCCTTTTCAAAAGATAGGGATCGCGTTACTGCTTTGTCCTTAAAACGTAATGTGTGCCAGTAGAGGTCCTGATTAAAATATTATCTCGTAAATTTAATTTTCTAACATTCTTAGAACGATCAAATTTTGTAAGCGCTTATTAGAAGAAATTATTTTTAATCGATATCAATAATACTTTGTTACATTCTCTTCCGATATTCGCACACGAAATTTTTTAAGCATGTAATTTTTTTTCCTTCCGAATATAATTTAGTTTCTAGATCGTATCTCATTTTATGGTGGATAAAAATTCTTAAGCGTATCCACCATATTTTCAAAACATTTCCTTGTCGCCCGTTTTTGTCGTATAATTGACATTTTGCTTAACAAAAATTAATTCCCAATAACACTAAAAAATATGTTTTTCTGCTGTAAAATAGCTCCGGTTTGATACCTACGTATATTGGCATGCAGATTGGATATACCCGGTATATTTTTTCTTTACTTTTTCTCGCATATACGAAAAGGGTAAATATCCGTGTAGGAAGACCCTTTAAATCATGTAAAAACAGATTTTTAGGCTGTAGGCAATATCAATATAAACGAATGAATATATAAATATGGGATTTCTTTCTCATCGTCTTACGATGAATAAAGCTGTAATTAATTGAAGGAAATTGTATTAGTTTAGTAAATCTTTAAAAGTTTGTCAAGTATGAAAATAAATAAAACTACTGTGAGCTAATTCACTAGTTATAGTTCATAGTTTTTTTCTTTAAGTATATTTACTTAACTAAAATCAGATCATTAATGTCAACGTTGAAATGAATGAGTTTAATAAAAATTAGGAATTTACAAATTCTGGCAATAACTATTACTAAACCATAAATAATATCGTTAAAATACAAAGTTGCTAATTTCTATCTGTAAAAGCATTCGGACCACACTTGGTTTCACAAAAGTAAGCAAAAATAAACGAACATCTGTTACGGGCTCTTCGCCAGAATCATTAATATTACTGTTAATATTATTTCAGGTTTACAGGGGGAAAAAATAAATGTTTTAGCATTCTAAGATTTAAAACTGGTCACTGAAGATTAGTCAAAATAAGATGTCTAGTAAAGTTGCATTTAAATGAATTTTTTGTTTAGAAAAAAACAGCATTTTTCTTCGTATTGTTAAGGATATATCAAGCTATTGAAAAATATTATACGGTCCATTCCTGCTGAGCTATCGAATGCAGGAGCTCAGGAAGTTGAAATCATCATTCTCTTTTTGATAGGCACGGGACGGGGTCCCAAATCTCGTTGGGGTGGCTCATATTGATTACAATACTGAAATATGCAGTAGACAAGAACGTTTTGGTGAAGAGTTGACTCATATATTACGTATTCGTATATCTGCATCCCCTTTTGTTGTAATTGAAGAGGGCAAAGTAATTAAAGAGTAAACACGGCTAATTTCCAATAAACGCCACATACGTATATTCCTCAAAATTAGTTTGGGGCACAATCACCGTCTGTTTTAGACTTTTAAAACGTGGTGGTAATCGTTTATTTTTGTTTATCTTTCATCAATTACAAAGTGGTCCCGAAGCATCACATTGGCGTTACAACAGGCCGGTATATCCATTAAAATAATTTGTCACGAAGGTAAATAATAATAATAATAGCCGTTAGTCCAATAAACGAAGGTATCCATGGTATTCATGGGTACATTCACCCCCCAAAGGAATGACACTCCCAAGCGGATTACAATTTTTCAATAAATCAAGTAAAAATTAATATTTTTTTATGATTCAAAATTCACATGAAAGAAGAAACCTGTAGCTATAATATCATGCTACTTTTTCTTTTTATCTATTTCTCTGAATTATTGAAAAACCGGGCCAAAGTTTGTTTTTGCTCGATATTTTGACCCTCCTATAAATTTATTCATATTTTTTTTATCAAGACTTTCACCGAATCCTTTTGGATAATGGGGCTCTGCAAAGTGTTAAATATATTCAGAAAGATTCAATAAATTATTTTTGTGTATTTTCATAAACGACATGTTTTTTTAGGGCGTTTTTTTTTTGGATTTCCGGAGTTTTCTAAAATGCGGTCTATCGGGAATTAATAGATAATCAAGGACCATATTGGTTTTCAACGCACATCATTAGAAAGCTTAGCTTGTCCTCTTGTCGATGGCATTTTTCTTTTTTTTTCATATTTTTTGGTTTTCCGGAAAATTGAGAAAATTCTCACCCCTACGAAAAATCGACATTTTTTTTGAGGATTATTTTCTTTTCGTGCTAAAATCTTTTGGGGTTAGGAATTGTACTAAATAAAAGATCACATTCTGACCTTTTCATCAATATATATATATATATATATATATATATATATATATCAAATATTTTATTAAGTGCACGAGAAAAATCTCTGCCTTCAAACTTTCTCAAATTGGATTTTTTTACAATAAATTTATTAATCAAGTGCAAAAAGTGAAAAAGAGTTGGTTATTATTGCATTATCTTTTGTCTTCAGATAAAAACGGGAGGATATTCAAGTTTTGGGAGGATATTCAAATTTTCCGTTTTCACCACAATAATTTTGCGAATTATTATTATTCAAAATTGCGAATTTTTGAAACGCCGCTTTTGCAAAAAATATTAGTGTAGCGAAAAAATCATTGGGACAACTTTTGTAGGCAATGAACTGCCTAAGGGCCATTTTCCCACCCTTCCACAAATTCCACGTAGCTGAGATTTTCGGAGGTAAATGTACCTATGAATACCTGCAAATTAAAAAATTTTGATGCCCAGCTTTGGGGTCTTTTTGGCGGAAACAATGTCAGCTAGAGCAGATCTTCTTGTTTTAACTCTTTTTATAAAATAAGCGATATCCTTTTCGATTGTATACATCATACAGGGGCCATTAGTTCCATTTTTACAAGGACTACAAGGATTACAAGGGCCAGACATACAGCATGGTGGATAAGGATCGCATGGAGGAAATTATAAATCGATAATTCATTTCGGAAGCTCATTGTGGTTTGTATTTTAATTTCTCTCTCTTTCCACTTAGTTGTTAAAAAAAAAAAAAAAAAAAAAATAACTTTTTTAACAACTAAGTGGTTTTAATCCAGTGGAAAGAGAGAGAAATTATAAACCGATAAATTAAGTAATGACAGTTAATCTTCAATATTTGACAAATTTCGAGTAGTTGACCATTTTAAAAATATTACGTAAAAATATTTAATGTTTCGGAAATATGTAGATGTAGAAATGTTTTAAAGACCGCATTTTAATTGGCGGCACAGTAAATTGGGCCCTGTACTGTGGAACGTGGAATTGTTTTAGGGTTTTTTGTGTATTTATGTAACTTTTATGAAGTAACGTGCGAGTAATGAATGACAGTTGATTAGAATTCAAGAGAAGAATCATAATTAATCACGTAAACTAGTTCACAAATTCAGTTTACCTTCATTTTATGTTGTTTTTCGTAGCAAGAAAACATTTGTTTTCGATTCTAACTGACGTCTACTAATTATGAAAAGTGCTATCATTTTGCAAACTCATCCGGAGCCATTTTCGAGGCAACTTTGTAAAATTTAATGATCATACTTAGATTAAAATCGTCGTCTAAGTACCAAGCACAGCGTTTTATTGTTATTTCAAACATCTGAAAATACTCGACGCAGTCAGTCTATCGTTTAAAATGATTACATTCATTAATTTTCAGTTCTTACTTACATTATTCACAAATATTTTAATTGAAGAACATCTAAAACTATGCCTTTTGCTATATTTATGATTTCCTCGGAGAAAACTTTCTTTAAATGTTTATTCAAACCATAACTTGTGGCTGTACGATGAAAAAGTTCCTTCATATTTTGAGTATAATTAATAATAAACCTCTTTTTAATTATTATAATGTGCTTTCATTTCTTTTGTTATGCATTATTCGGTAATAAATTGTAATCCATTTATTTATTTCTCTCTGTAAATAATTCAACAAAATATCTTTAAAAAGTTAGAGTAATATATTTCGTCGAAACGTTTACTTGCGAGTTTACAGAAATATGTGTGTAAGGGCGTAATTAATATATAGTTAATTAATGCATGAAGTAGCTGCAAACTGAGCTATGGTGTTTAAACAGGTAACCCTAAACAATTTGTGCCTCTACACATATGCGTATCAGAAAATATTCCACCGGTAGCTAATATAAAATAGTTTTGAGTAAAACTATAAAACAAGAGTATTCTCGGGTTTTCCAAACAATTTTTCGGTCGAACATTCCTTTTTAGACCTATTTATTAAAAAAATTAAAAATATAAATTGCTTACATGTAACTACTTTGTTTTGTGTAATTCTTTAAATTATTATTAAAATATTGATTGTGTCGATTTTGTTTTACAAACACTTTAATCATAATATGTTGGCACACCATAAAAATATTAACAAATTCTGACTGCCTACAATTGTTTTAAAATGTTTTAAATTAAAAACAAATAATTAATGTTATATTAAAACAATGTTTTCCTAGAAAATATCAACACCTGTATGTTGGCTTCAATACGTGTAATTAATACAATAAAATAAATTATATTTATGAATATAAATTCATTGAAAACTAGCGGAAAAAAGGAAATCAGGAGATTTATGGAGTATTTTGAATGTAAGAGAATTCGGGATCAAAAACATACAGAGAGAAAGGTAGGTAGCTTTTAACATTAAATGATTCAGTATACAATCAATCCGCCATATTATCTCAATCCACTATCTTTAAAAAGAATCAATAAAATGAAGGAAAAGTGGCAGGAAAACCTAAATGTGACAGTAAGGGAGTAAAAAAACAACAAAAGTGTCATAAAATGAATGAAAAGAGAATAAGGACTATAAATACAAATTATAAAAGCTGCATTAGGTACGCCTATGTGTTTGTCCGCAACTGAGGCAAGGGGATGTATTACTGAACACATCGATTAGTGTTTCAACTGGAAGTGGCCACTAGAAGCTGTTTAAACCTCGTATTTGAACCTCGATCATCGCTCCGTTTCACCTGATTCTCTTCTCTAGCATGTCGCAGCCTCTATGAAATTATCCAACCTCATAGAAATGCTGCTTTATGGAATGTGCCTTTTGAATATTATCCAATCTGATTTCAGCTTTCCATCGCTTAATTGAAGTACTATCACACAGGACCGAATTTAACAAAAAAATTTTATTAGCTGTAATTGTTTAATTATTTCTTCATTTTGTTTTCCCCACCCTGTATAATTGGTAACACATAAGGATGAAAACTTAAATTGACCAAAGACAAAAGACAATTTATGGTTTCATCTTTATGTGCTACTAATTATACAGGGTGCGTAAAAAAAATCGTCGCATTCTCGAGAATTAAGGGTATCTGCCAACTGAAAATTAGAATGTAGGGGTTATATCGGAAGTTGGTTATAATTTTTTAATGGGTCGGATAAAAGCTTAAATATTTAACTGCTTATTTTTATTACACAATGTGTTGCCAAAATTGAAATAAAGTCGTCACGCAAAAATTTAAATGGGACATCCTGTATGTTATTTATAAAATTATTCAACCTTATTATTTTTTTCCACGTTATTGTTCTGAGTAGTGGTCTATGAAAACCACATTTTCATGATACATATTGACAACTTGTTCAGTATAACCCCATTATCTGTTTATTTTAACTGATTTTTAAAATAATCTGACAGGAAGACAGTTTGGAAGCTTCTTCTGTCTGTGTCTCATTATTTGCATTTTTTTGTATTATTGCTTTCTATATTAGAAGCTCGTTCCTTCATATCATTAACACATTTTTCATCAGAAATGGAATAGTTCACGGAATATCTATATCTGATGGGTCTAGTGTAAGTGTTTTTTTTTTCAAGATAGTAGATTTAAAATGACATATATATAATGCACTATCTATATAACAAAATCATTGACAACTATAAAAGACGAAGCGAGCCCTGTCCTGGTTTTATCTATAGAATGTCATTATATTATGGAGACCTAAACGATTTTTAACTCTTAATTTTTGAAATATTCCAGATATGAAGGGCTGGAAATGTTATTTTGAACCCTGATTAAATTTTGCCGCAAGATTGAATAGTTATGAAATAGCAAAACGTACGTACGTATAGTGGATTGCGATATATTTGTTATCAAATCATAATTTATAATTTTAGACTTGTAGTTAAAACTGTTTTTTGAATTCAGTTTTATTCGTTGCCTAGTCCTGTAGGTGTAAATTTTCAGTGAATGTGGTGGCTATGTATAGTTGGATAAAATTTGGTTGTATATAAATTTATATTTTTTAGATATTCATTGGAAATTGGCAAGACTTTTTTTTAAAAATCCAGTTTTATTTGTTGGCTGGTTCACTCTATAAATATTCGTAAAACAAAAGTAAAAGTACAAAATATCTCACTTAATTTTAAATTCTTCAGAGAAACCCGGCAGTAAAGACAACCACAACGAGTGACTATTTGTCACAACATAAGTTAAAAGAAATGAACTAAAATCAGCCGACTGCGAAATGTGCATTTGAAAATGTTGTGCCGCACACTGCAGACTGTGGCCAGAAATGTACAATTCCTCTTTAACAAAGTGACTTCAAGTGATGTCTGAACGTTTGAAGTTGTTGGAGATGTGGATCAAATGCCGATTTCCAGATTTATAAAGAAAAATGGATTCTTAAGAAATATAAATTGTATTTTTGAGGAAAATAAGAAAAACACGTCGAAAAGAAATGAAACTTTTAGAGTTTTACACCAATATATTATTAACTGAAAGTTAAAAGATTGGATTAACCCAACAAAAATATTAATAGTTAGTTAAATGGCGTATTCGCGAAAATACGAGGAGGACTCGCTGTTCAAACAATATTATCCATTAACCGAATATGGTCCAATATGTTAACAAACAAAAAAGCCCAGCTGATGAAGCCAAAAACAAAAATATCTCGCTTTTTAAAATATTTTATTACAAAAAATAAGTCGATCCAGACTTTGAGTTTTTTAACAAATTGGACCATTTTGAGGTAATGGATTATGATTATATATTTTTTGTAGTATTTTTTTAATAGACAAGAAAATGCTTAGATCGTCAATTTTATGCCGTTTTTTCAATATACGGGTGAAGAAGAATTGGAAAGGGATATCGGTTGAAACTATAAATTCTATCAGGACTTTTGTTTTCCTGAAAATATATTTTCCATGTGTTGGTGTTTATTGATTTCGTAGAATAAATATCCCAGCAGTTTTCACTTTTTTATGCTTTTTTTTAGCTCAAAGACAGAAACCCGATGTAGAGGTGGATGAGCAAAATAGCGATTTTAAATATAAATTGGTAATTTTGAATAGAAAAAGTTTGTGTAAACTATTTATAATATATTGAGGCATTACAGAGCAAAAATTACACGATGATGGACCCAAACTGGCAAAGAGTTGGCTCTTGTGCAATTAATACTTTAATACTAATATATAATCTTAAAATTATAGTATTAAATCCTGCCGATTAGGTCAGAGCTAATAAAGTAGACATTAACATTTGATGATCAAACACCATTTCATAGTTTTGAAGCGACAAAGAGGATAAATAATTTTCCTAATTAATATTCCTAAATTGCTATTTAATAAACAAACATCGGGGATGAACGCATGAATCAAATCAATATTTAAGCGACATTAGTAATGCAAGCGGTGCATAACAAGAGTGATAAATACTCCAAGGGATGTTCAAAACTGGCATCCCTTGATGATGCACTATTGATCAATTACCACCCCCTAACCGTAAGCTCTCATATTCGGGGTGCACTAATTATTTACTAAATTATTATCCACTCGTATATTAGGACTGTTTCTCGCACGAGCGTCGTCTGGGGCGGACAGGAGAGGGCACTAACCCCTTGCTAGGTTTGATTTTCTCTATTTGTGAATTCTTGACTAAATTTTGAGGCGAAATTCGTTTTTTTCAGATCATAATTGTTAAAAATAAAATTGAAATAGTGCCTAATAACAAACCCATTATAACGAAATATTTCAAGCTTTTAAATATACTTTGAAAACGCGTTGATTTCACAAGATCAATTTATTGAACTGTAGGTAAACCATAAAAATGTGTGTATCACAAAAATATGTTGACACATTGACAGATTTTGATGTCTACACAAAGGTGGAATTTTTTGAACTATAAAAATTCCAAAACTCTACCTTGGGAGTGACAAAACTGCACAAATGATGTGTAATGAAATCACACAAGCTCCCAAGAACAAGGACATTAAAAATGCCCTACACTGCACCAGCGTCTGGACTTCAACAACTACCCCTTGGGCTATATGCCCCACCAGGTATTGAATTACGAAAGTCCAGACGTGGTTTGGTGCCCGATCAAGTCGGGGCTTTAACCCAAAAACTTCGATTTTGTCATCTTCACTTTAATAAAGTTGGACTCTCCTCGTTCGTGACATACTTGCTACAACGCAAGTAAGATTATCAAGAGCGAGGTGAGTCGAATTCATTTTCAGACATCCTTTAGTGACAGGATGTCGAGCTTGTCTGCTTCTTACTGATGAGGCACAATAATGCCGAAACCGGTCTAAGAATGACAAGCTCCGTTAATGACAAAATCGAAGTTTTTGGGTTAAAGCCCCGACTTGGTGGGGCGTATAGCCCAAGGAGTAGTTGCTGAAGTCCAGACGCTGGTGCAGTGTAGGACATTTTTAATGTCCTTGTTCTTGGGAGCTTGTGTGATTTCAATTCACATCATTTGTGCAGATTGGGATGTGTTAAATTTCAAAATCTTTTTCTTTGTCCCTAATTGTTAAAGAATATAGAAACACATAAACCACGAGCTACAGAAATGAATTGAGTTTCTTAAATATCGTTAATTCTTGGGTAAAATAAAAACTACGCCACTGGTGCACTATCGGTTGGCGAGCGTTGAGCTACGCGACATTCGGCTTCTAATTGACATTACCATATTGATGAGGATTTGTGAAAAAGATTCAAACACGTTTACGGTAACGATATAAAGCCAAAGTTTCCACGAACGATTATTATTATTTCTATTGAATCGCGTGCTGACAAATTGTATTCAATGGATGAATACTGTATAAATGTCCTTTACGTAAGAATTAATAATCAAATACTATTAAACGAGCAAGGTTTGTATGTGTGTGTGTGTGTATGTGTGTCCAGAGGATCTCGAAATCCACTCGTCAGAATTCAATGAAACTTTCAGGGTAGACTAATTCCTATCTAAATCGGCGAAAAATGTAGGTCTCATGTCTGTGAAAATTCGATCTTCCGAGATATTTACAAGAAAAGTTAAGCTTTTAGTTTTATTTCCTAGCAACGGCACATAATAATAACTTGTTTCTATAGTAATATATAATATAAAGGATAGATGAGTACATTCAAAGTGGGGATATAACGTCACATTCCATAGGCGTACTTTGCAAAATAAGTTTCTATAATATAGATAAGGTCACAGCATATAAAATATATATACGCACTTCGTAGATTAAATTTTGAAGTTATATTATTTACAAAAAATAAAAATAAACTTTATGCATCCGACACTTTAACATTGAACGAATTAAATTTAACCAATAAATAACAAGGAGGATTATATGTTGGGATTAAATTAAATCTCTTGGCATTAAAAGTAACGCTTCAGTACTTACCTAAACTCAAAGATTAAAAAAAAAGTTAGTTCAAGAACTACCTTTAAAAGTCACTGTCTTCACTAAAACTACTGGCATCACTATAATTGTCTTTTCTGATGTTTATTATTATCGGTTCTATTAAATTATCCATTGATATATCCACTTTCCTAAATGAATTTTCCACATTTTTAAACATGATCAATGCATTTTCCCCAATGTTCTCTATTTACATCTGAAACTGCCTTCAAAAACAAATTTCGCACATCAGGAAATTTAAATGTTTTATTGTTTTGAGAAACATAACCTTTTAATAATTGAGACCAGATCAGTTCAATGGAATTTAACTCTGCGTGGTTCGGAGGAAATCTGAGAATTTTAATTCCTTTTTCTCTGGCCATCTCATCCATAATATATTTTTTGAATTTGTTTTTATGTTGCCTTGCTATTACTAATAATTCTGCCTTCAAGGATTTAGGAGGACTGATAATATTTTTAGAATGAGGCCATTTTGAAATATATATTAATACAAAATTCTGAATCAATTAAAATACATACGATACGGCTATGAATAAATAAAGTCTGACTTATCTGTCAAAAGAACAAATTTATTACAGTAAAAACCATGGAAACAAGAATCTAGACAAAAACTATATCAGGCCGATCAGATGTATTAAAATTTAAATTTTAACTACAAATAAGCATTGAAGGATGAGGTAAAAATAAAATTTCTACCTCTTGAACCTGTACTACGTTCTGCAAATTAAATACTGCACTCCTTTCTTCTGTATAGTATAGTAGTAAAAAGGTTTGACTTTATTTAATTTCTGGCGTTTTAATCAGAAAGAATTCGATTTTAAATTTGTCGCTTTATATAAAAAAGGAAAGGTTCATTTGACGGACATAAATAATTTGCTTGTCAAATGACAGCCATCTTATTAATTCAAAGTTGAAAATACAACGTTGCCAATTCAATTGCAGAAATCATGGGTTTAGGTAAATATTTATAGGAACGTTGAGTAACACTGTTAAAATGGACACTTGTCTTCCCTTCCCCGATAGTGTGAGACTACCCCTTACGGCTACTATTTTATTATGCGGACAGTTTTAATATTTAAGTTTTCATGATCAGAGAGAGAGAAAGAATTTTTGAAAAAATATGATATCAATATCTGCCACACCTCGAGAGTCTGGTCATAGGTTTTTGTGGAGGTTTTTACCCAAGTATGAATATCAGACCTATAATTTTCCTTCACTGCAGATCAAAAAATAATAAAATCAATTGAACATAGAGTTTTTCTTATATAGTGATAAATAGAGTGAGCTGAGCGATCTTCTGTTGACGGGACGTGTGCCCTACACGCTGCTGTTGCACGTCCCGGAAACGGGGCCTGTCCACCGTGACAATTCGCGAAGATCAAGCGTCAGTAGAAGTTGCCCTAAAAGGGTGAAATCCCCAGAAACTAGGCAACTTTAATGCATTTAACTAACCTCTGTGACAAGCAGTTGATAAACGTCAACAACAGCTGCAGCCAATTGAAAATTAACACTGACAGCTTTTTTAATTTTCAAACCAATCGCCAATCAACTTTTTATTTATCTCCCTATCAGTAGTTCAAGTAGATGTCGCCCACTCCGTGATTTTCGCGAGTTAATTAATTAATAATTTGTCATGTTATAAATATACTTAAATTATATACTCATTGGGCTGCTTAAAAATGTAGATTTGAATATTAAGAGCGAAGCTCGGTGACCAGATATTAAGCATTAAATGCGGAAAAAGCATATTTTGAAAAGTATTTTAATACGTCAGAGTTGAAGAATCTCCTCTTAACCATTAAAAGTATTAGCACATAAATCTTCTACCGGGCTTTTTAATGGATTCTTGTTTACTTGGATACCTATTGAAACTGAAAAAATTTTGCTATATTTACTTGTTTTGTTTCAGGTGAAGATATGGTTCCAAAACCGTCGGACGAAGTGGAAAAAGATCGACAACGTTTCGAACGTCGAAGCAGCCGAACACAAAAACGTCAACCTAAAATCTGAGGACGGTCGAACAAGGACGAAACACTCGAGTAACCACAGTCAAAGTTCGAATTCGAGTATCGAAAGCGACACCAAAAGTTCGATAGCATCGGCCATCGTGGATTATCCGCTAGATAAAAATTTCAAAGATATTCTTAAGACGAACACACCGGCTGCAGTTCCTGCGTCTCCGAATGCTCAGTTGCCCAATCAGATAAATATTAGTAGAGACGTTTCCCTGAATACGATGTTCGATAGTCAAGAAAAATCCTAAGAGTGTTTAAATGTGTACTTACGTGTCCTTTGTTCTTTCCATAGATATTAAATCTATTGTTTTCAGAAAAAGGACGTGATTAATTAGCATTTTCTTACACCGCGTGTGATGTGACATCCAATATCTCATCTCTCAAATAATTCAAAATTTTGCAATGAATCTAGAACTCTAGAACACATTGTATGCGCTGGTTTTCTAGAGGCGGATCAGGCATATCCGTGTGGTAGAGGGAAAAACTTTTAACTTGTTCTTTACATCCAGTTTGATTTTTATTTTTATTAGGGACTATATGCCTCTCATTAACCGCATGGAGAATAATATCCCTATTATTTCTGTGTTGGGATCGGCGCCTGTGCATATTTATCGGTATTTCACACAGTTTTAACCTTTTTTCTAGCGACATTAAAATAGATCTCATTTAAATTGTGGTCCAAGACTTTTTTTATTTTAAAAATAACTTTAAATTATTTATTCTCTCCATTAAAATTGTTCAAAATATCGAAAAATGTATGTATTTGATTTTATGCTTCAGATTATAGTTTATTTTAAGAAAAACATTGGTATGCGATAGTAATAAAGTTTCAAAAGAAAGTCTGTTTTAATTTTAAAAAGGCGGCACATTCTGTAATATAAAAAACTGTTAGTTTTATTTTAATTTGAATTAAAATGGAAAGCTTAAACCGGATATTTTTAAAAATGGTTTATTTTTTATTTTTTTTTTCCTTTATAAAAAGTTGAACAATAAATTGTTTCAATTTTGGCTGTGATTTAAATTTTATTTGTTTTACTTTACAAAGATAATTTTCTAAAAAAGCTGATAGAATTTACAGGTCATCAAATGGTTAGTGTCACTTTTTAAAATATAGGGCATATTCTAAAATAATTTTTTTTTAGATTTTAGACCTTGATTGTGGATCGAATTCGGATTAAAAAAAATTTAATTGATGATTCTTATACCGTACTTACTTAGAAACGTAAGAATTTTTAAATGTGCTTCTGAAAACAATAGATATGTGTATAGTTGAAATTGTGTAATCACAAAAGTACAATTTTTTCGTTGCACAAATTTACAAAAATGTTAAGATATTTTTAATAAAAAATTTTCTTTAGATGTACCTTCCTATTTTTAATTTATAAATATTTTGTATGTATGAGATGCTGTTCATATCATCCCCGTTCAGAATAAGGAGGAATAAAAAAAGTTGTTTCTGTATAAACTGGGTTGTTTTATTTTTATCCATTTTCTCACCAGATGTCCCTTTTAGAGGGTCAATTAATCTAACAATTATCGGTTATTTAAAATATTTATAATTCTACAAACAATCTTCATTTGAAATTAACGATTGTTATAAATGGAAAAGTTAAACATTTCAACTGTAATGCAATAGTTTGTTGACTCCGAAAAATATTAATGATGCAGAATTACTTTAACTAAAATTACACATTTAAGATTCTCGGAAATACTGTTAAATATGTCGACTGGCAACAACTTTTATACCAGAAAAATGTAATTAATCGTCAGCCGAGGATGTTTTTGTTCATTTGTGTAAAATGATTTCTTGTTTTGACATTGATATTAACTTTGATAATGCAGCGGATGTGCATCATACAGGGTGATTCTCTGAAACATGAATACGAGATGAATTTTTAAATTGAAAATTTACTTTTAGGGCTGCAAAAACTATCATCAAATTAAATATGAAAAGTAAAGATTATTTAGCTATAACCTATTTATAAATAATAATAATAATAATTAAAATATTTTGAGCTGAAGCAGCATCTTGTCAGAAATCGATTTGTTTACTAACATCTGTAATTTTGAAGAGTAGCAATTTGTTATGTCGATAGTTAAATATTCAAATCCTTTTAATTTATTTTTAAATTTTATTATTAATTTTAAATGAAATAAAAACCAAAAACAGCATCTTAAAAAAATTTGATTTGAAACCCTAGAATACATTATAAAATGCAGTAATTATCACAATTATATATCAAGTTTCATCGTGCTAAATCTGCATAATAATTTTTTACTTGTCCTAAAAAATCTTAATTTTATAAAACTATCAATTTTTTATAATTTCAAGAATAAAAAAAAGAACATTTGTGAAACTATTTAATTTGTTGTTTGTTGTTCTTAAACCGTGATATTTATTCACATAAGTACATTGAGTATCATCTAGTATGTAATATCTAAACTCCAAAATTGAATAAAGTAGAAAACTTCTCTACTAGCATTTAATTGATTAATTTATTGTAACTCCCGTAAGAAAACTTCTCTTATACGAATGGACCGTCAATTGTCACTTTTCTCGAGATATATTTCAATTATTTCTAGACAAAAATTTTAGAAAACTGGGAATAATTAGGACAAATACTTTTTAAATCATTCTGAACAAAGAAAAACTTATTGATTAAATAGTTTCGGTAAAGCAAATGAACAACAGATGGCGCTAATGTCTGAAACACATACTAGCCATTTTTAATCCATCTCTACTGACAGTCTGCCAAGAGATTAAGAGGATTCTGGCTGAGAATATATAAATCGATTTCAACCCTTAGTTTCTATAATAGTAAATATAGATGGCAATATATGTAGCCCATTACTTTTAAAATTCGGAATGTCTCAGTAGCAGGCACCGGTTTCGTTTAGAATTAATTTATCCATCGGGGACGAAAACTTTAGTTTGCGACTATTTTAATTTTATTTGCAAAATAACTGAATTTCCCGGAAAAATTTTCAAAATCAAATTTGTATGTATAATATATAACTCAGCAATCAAGTGCAGATACCTCACGATCAGTTCTATCAATTTACTAACCCTTTCATTGCCAGTAACGCGCCTAGCGCGTTGTGTTCACCAATGTGCCAGCAAGACAGGTCCCACGTGCTCATGATTCATTTTATGGTTGTAATATTCATCTGGCAACAATAACGAAGACTGTTTGTGTGAAGGCACACAGTAGACAGTCAGTATTCTGTGACTTCACACAAACAGTCTTTGTTATTGTTTCCAGATGACTATTACAACCAAAAAATGAATCGTGCATAGCACGCGCTAGCCGCGTTGCCGGCACATGGGGATTGGCCTAATATTTTAGGTTGCAGTCAAAGGGTTAACAAATATACAATTAAACTAGTTTCAAGCTGAAAATCCATCATCAGGAAGCCAATAAAGATCAGCAGACGCCGCACATCTATTTTATTGGTAGGTTAGATAGACCTTAAAAGTTTCGTTCTGCACTGGCGATTATCGTTTAATTTGGTCAAATGGTTGGTTTCGTTGTTGCCCGAAACGTTTTTATTGCGTTATTTACGAGAACCACAAGTATGCAGCTACGAGAATCCATAAACTAAAATGTCTGACAAGCTCGAATAATAAATTTACAAATTGGTTAAGAAACCGATTTGACCATATACCCTTTAGCAAATATGTACTAAAATTTTGTTTACATTGTACGAAAACTAATATCGTATTATCGCTTCTGGTTTTATGTTTATATTTTCGAATAAAATCATTTCATAAATTTTGCAGTTTACGATTTATACTTGATGTATTTTTATTTGGAAGATTTAAACACGAATAGTAAAAAGTCTAATTGCGTATAAGATCGAATCATTGTAAGACAGATTTTGGAATTTACAATTTATTTCATTTTGAAGCCTTTTTATTTGGAAATCCATGAAAGTTCAGTAATTTTGAATTTTTTTATACTGAATAATGAATTAATAGAAAGAAGAATAGATAGAAGAAAAAAGATAAGATTAAACAAATACATTTTTTTACATACAATCAGAAAGAAAAAAGGCACAAATTAGCGAAGAATTTGAAAGAAGCTCAGAAAATAAAAATGAATTTTAATAAAAAAATTTGCTTTCTAAGTTTTTTACTTGTCTTAAAATAATATGTACATTCTAATACATAAAATGGTCGAAGCGCGCAATTTAATATTTTGGTGAATTCACCATATGACCTGAAAGAGCATCCACCATAATTTTAAAAAATTTCAATATTAAATATTCTCGTCACAGTATCTTCAAATTAGCCAATTAAATTCACCTTTTTTATCCGTAAAATGTATGTGGAAAGCCATTAAATCAAACAAGAAGTTCATCGTACTAATTTTGTTGTAACATATTGAATAAATATTTTTTGACCTCTTCAAAACACGTGTCTAACTTTATTGTTTTTTTTATTCTATTATCATTGTTTTTGTGTGTGTACAAACGCATCAGAGCTAAAGAAAAATCGTATATATCCGATTGTTATAAATCTTTTTGCACTCGAAATCGTCGAAAAGGCTTTTCTATTGTGTTATCAGCGACCGTTGTCCAGTCGACCCCAATTTGTTAAACTTGCTCGAAATCTATACGGCCTATCAGTTCTTACGAACCACCTATCTTCATTTCAATTGATTCTTATAGATATCGATAGGAATCTACAGGCTGTTATATATTTATGGCAAGAATTTTCCAAAAAATTGGACAAGCAACTTAATTTGTTTGGTATACAATGTAAGCAATAAAATAAAATATGAGCACTTAATCAATTGAGTAAAAATGTTGACACAAAAAATCCAAAACATCGTCTTCTTTTTTCAAATGTGCGAATTCCTTATTTATAATTCCACCTTACCAATCTGGGCTTTGGAAGACGTTTAATCACACGAACTTTCATATGACATTCTATTCTTTTTTCTTATGATCTTTTGCTGTTAGTATGTCCTGAGGTAATAGTGTTATAAAAAAGTAATTACAAGATCATAACTGATCTTTAGCGAATCATTCTAAAGTACTTCTTTCACCGCTAGATGTGGATGAATGATTTGGAGGTGCCAACAATGAGTAAAGTGAAGACTGATTCTGATTTTTTTAGACAATAGTCAACAAATCAACAGATTGAAACGAAAGACAACACTATAGATTTGTACAGAGCGTGTTTTCCCTTTTTTAGAATAAAATGGTAACGTCAATGGCTATATGAGTATATAATTGGGGTGAGACAGACGTAGTGCTCTAGCGTTATGCCTTGGCGACCAACTATTTAATTATATCTGTGATTTATGAGAGAACAACTGGAGATAACTTAGTGTAATTAAAGTTCATTAGAGTTCCGAATCAGTTTAAATAAAAGTTTTGCCGAATGTTCCGTAGGGTCCAAACCAACACGAACATTTAATACGACCGTTTTGTAAATTGAAACCCTCTAAAAGTCATAGCAAAAGAAATGACCCATATAAATTCACTTAGCACATTCACCCTAAATACAGTTTATATAAATGGTCATTTTTGGAGCCATTTCTCCCTAAGCAATTTACTTAATTACCAGAGTTTAAGTGTGTGGTGTATATTCTCAGGCAAAATTTTCACTTTGCCATTCGTTTGACAAACTAATTATTATTATCTGATTTATTTCTCTAACAATTAAATCTCAGGTTTTGGTGTAATTTAAACAATTTTTAATTGGACGATTTTAAAATTTAAAAAATTGTAACGAATTTAACTTATGTATAGAGAAGACGTATAATTGAGTTGTTATTAAGTCTAATCAAAGAAAAGAGAAGATTAAAATTTGAAATCCAACGCGAAATTTCTAACACAAGATAAATATATTTGTGATGACTGTATTTGATGTAATTCGAATTTAATCGCTATAAGATAATATGAAGTCAAGTGGTGGTGTAGCGTAGATGAACGTTTAAATTAATTTTCTATATATAGGGGTTAAACCGCGGCTATATGGGGATTATAAAAGGGTTACATACTATGAGTAGAATTGTATAACTGCGTATAATATGATAGCATTAACCATTTGCACGACATTCCCGAATCTTCCTTTAGGCATTAGATGGTTTTGATTTAATTTCGTCCAGCTTACTGCAATGGAAATTTTGAGAGGGCACGTAATCACCGCGAATCTTCTCATTTTAAAACCAAATTTTGTTCTAATACCTTCATTTTTCTATTTAATCTCACCGGAATTGTAAATAGAAACGTTTCATTCGAAAACTTTAAGCGTTATAAATAATTATTAACAATAGCTTTAAATTAATAGTTGTGTTCAATAACATTTAATAATTCTAATATCTGGTCACCGAGCTTCGCTCTTAATATTCAAATCTACATTTTTAAGCAGCCGAATGAGTATATAATTTAAGTATATTTATAACATGACAAATTATTAATTAATTAACTCGCGAAAATCACGGAGTGGGCGACATCTACTTGAACTACTGATAGGGAGATAAATAAAAAGTTGATTGGCGATTGGCTTGAAAGTAGGCGGGAAAATTAAAAAAGCTGTCAGTGTTAATTTTCAATTGGCTGCAGCTGTTGTTGACGTTTATCAACTGCTTGTCACAGAGGTTAGTTAAATGCATTAAAGTTGCCTAGTTTCTGGGGATTTCACCCTTTTAGGGCAACTTCTACTGACGCTTGATCTTCGCGAATTGTCACGGTGGACAGGCCCCGTTTCCGGGACGTGCAACAGCAGCGTGTAGGGCACACGTCCCGTCAACAGAAGATCGCTCAGCTCACTCTATTTATCACTATATAAGAAAAACTCTATGTTCAATTGATTTTATTATTTTTTGATCTGCAGTGAAGGAAAATTATAGGTCTGATATTCATACTTGGGTAAAAACCTCCACAAAAACCTGTGACCAGACTCTCGAGGTGTGGCAGATATTGATATCATATTTTTTCAAAAATTCTTTCTCTCTCTCTCTCTCTCTGATCATGAAAACTTAAATATTAAAACTGTCCGCATAATAAAATAGTAGCCGTAAGGGGTAGTCTCACACTATCGGGGAAGGGAAGACAGGTGTCCATTTTAACAGTGTTACTCAACGTTCCTATAAATATTTACCTAAACCCATGATTTCTGCAATTGAATTGGCAACGTTGTATTTTCAACTTTGAATTAATAAGATGGCTGTCATTTGACAAGCAAATTATTTATGTCCGTCAAATGAACCTTTCCTTTTTTATATAAAGCGACAAATTTAAAATCGAATTCTTTCTGATTAAAACGCCAGAAATTAAATAAAGTCAAACCTTTTTACTACTATACTATACAGAAGAAAGGAGTGCAGTATTTAATTTGCAGAACGTAGTACAGGTTCAAGAGGTAGAAATTTTATTTTTACCTCATCCTTCAATGCTTATTTGTAGTTAAAATTTAAATTTTAATACATCTGATCGGCCTAATATAGTTTTTGTCTAGATTCTTGTTTCCATGGTTTTTACTGTAATAAATTTGTTCTTTTGACAGATAAGTCAGACTTTATTTATTCATAGCCGTATCGCATGTATTTTAATTGATTCAGAATTTTGTATTAATATATATTTCAAAATGGCCTCATTCTAAAAATATTATCAGTCCTCCTAAATCCTTGAAGGCAGAATTATTAGTAATA
Source organism: Crepidodera aurea (assembly GCA_949320105.2). NCBI lineage: Eukaryota > Metazoa > Arthropoda > Insecta > Coleoptera > Chrysomelidae > Crepidodera > Crepidodera aurea. The sequence continues at coordinate 15,219,371 of OX439478.2, forward strand.
GCAAGGCAACATAAAAACAAATTCAAAAAATATATTATGGATGAGATGGCCAGAGAAAAAGGAATTAAAATTCTCAGATTTCCTCCGAACCACGCAGAGTTAAATTCCATTGAACTGATCTGGTCTCAATTATTAAAAGGTTATGTTTCTCAAAACAATAAAACATTTAAATTTCCTGATGTGCGAAATTTGTTTTTGAAGGCAGTTTCAGATGTAAATAGAGAACATTGGGGAAAATGCATTGATCATGTTTAAAAATGTGGAAAATTCATTTAGGAAAGTGGATATATCAATGGATAATTTAATAGAACCGATAATAATAAACATCAGAAAAGACAATTATAGTGATGCCAGTAGTTTTAGTGAAGACAGTGACTTTTAAAGGTAGTTCTTGAACTAACTTTTTTTTTAATCTTTGAGTTTAGGTAAGTACTGAAGCGTTACTTTTAATGCCAAGAGATTTAATTTAATCCCAACATATAATCCTCCTTGTTATTTATTGGTTAAATTTAATTCGTTCAATGTTAAAGTGTCGGATGCATAAAGTTTATTTTTATTTTTTGTAAATAATATAACTTCAAAATTTAATCTACGAAGTGCGTATATATATTTTATATGCTGTGACCTTATTTATATTATAGAAACTTATTTTGCAAAGTACGCCTATGGAATGTGACGTTATATCCCCACTTTGAATGTACTCATCTATCCTTTATATTATATATTACTATAGAAACAAGTTATTATTATGTGCCGTTGCTAGGAAATAAAACTAAAAGCTTAACTTTTCTTGTAAATATCTCGGAAGATCGAATTTTCACAGACATGAGACCTACATTTTTCGCCGATTTAGATAGGAATTAGTCTACCCTGAAAGTTTCATTGAATTCTGACGAGTGGATTTCGAGATCCTCTGGACACACATACACACACACACACATACAAACCTTGCTCGTTTAATAGTATTTGATAATATATACTTTTCTTGTTTGTTTGTTTCGTTGTTTTTTAGTGTAGTGTATATTGCACTGACAGAACCGATCAGCTATTCGCAACACTCAAATTCAATGAAAAAGTGTAGTTTGCTATTTAGCTTCCAAAAAATATTGTGTATATTTATTTTAGTACTTCTTACAAATAATCTCATGGTTTTCCGGCTTCGACTAACGTTTCTGAGCGCTTTCGTCTTCAGAGATTTGCACCAAAAAAGGATGTAAATTTCTTACAAATATTTTATAATTGTTTTAAGTACTAGCTCGTCAAAAACTCCTCCTGTATTGTAATGATTTTTGACCATCAAATCGGCTCTCCCTTTCACGCACCTGCGAGAAATGTGACAATTAACCGGATATGGTTAATAAACCGAAAATGCTTGTCGTTTAAGATCTATTTACACATAAAATATGTTAATGATCATCGCCACAACAGAAAGAAAAAGGACTATATAGGTATTCAGGTACCTACAGAATAGTAAAATAGTATACGGTAGACAAACTGGTGCCAAATATCATTCTTAGAGAGTAACAGTATACGCGTTGTTACACTGGAAAAAATATTTGGATCGCATTGTGAATTTGCGTAGATATTGACTGGAAAGTTTACCGTCCAATAACTGTAAAAAAATTGCCAACAACAAGTACCTTGTGAAAAAAAATATTTTCTCAGAAATGTTGTGAAATTTCATATAACCTGTAGAATTCACAAGATATGTCACTAATAAAACATATTTTTTTTTGTAAAATGATACACAAAATGTAAAATCACAGATACTTATTGTTTTTTCAAAATGTATTGTAAGCTCACCATTTTTATGTGTTTTTACAGTCCACTTTGTGAATTCACATTTATTGTTAATTTACCAATGTGAATTTGCATCCTGATAAGAATATCACATTGTAATATTACATTGATAATAATATCACACTGTAATATTACACTGATAAGATTCTTACATTGTAATATTACTTTGACAAAAATATCACATTGTAATATTACAGTAGTCTTGAAATTTTCACATGTACGTATGGAATTTTTCTTTTTCTGGAAACCTAATCACTGAGAAAAATAGTAATTTTTAAGAAAAAAATGGTTTCTTAAAAAAAGTGTATTGCTTAAAAACGCAATTTTTTATTTATTTAATAAAAAAATTGTTATAAATAAATAAATACATTTTGACGTTATATTTTCTTATTGAACAAAATGAAATAAAAACAACCATGTTTCATTTTTTTAGGACTTTTTTTTTGATTATTTTAAATTATTTTAAATTTCACAATAATTCGTGAATTCACATTATTATTGAAATTTTGAATTGTGATTTTGCATTGTGAATTCGCCATATTGAATCATTTCCACAATGTTATTTCACAACACGTTTGTATAATTATGGTGAAAGTAACATGTGAAATCACAATAATCTTTTAGTTGAACTATGATTTTACATTGTCATTTCACAAGCTTCAAGTAATGTCACAACAAATACTTTCACAAGTATTCTGGAGTCTGCTCAAACCGAAGATTTCACTGTGATTTCACAATGAATTTGGGAATTTTTCAATTTCCTTGTGAAATTTCACAACTACAAGGGTAATCAATTACAGTGAAAATCTAGTGCCGCTAATAACCCATGATTGTAACTGTAAAACGCATTTTTCAGTGATAAAAGGAATTTTATAAATACACATTTTTATCGAGCTAAATTTTATTTTTAAAATTTAAATAGTTGCAAACCAAAAAGTTCTTTTTAAATGGTGAATAATCTACAAGAGACTTGAAGGTACGCTTATTTTTCTGAAGGTAGAATGGGCGTTTATCTGTTGTTTCGTGTATAATGTATAAATTTTTATGATCAAATAATTACATTTTTTGTTTAATTCTAAAATGGAGGGCGTCAAATAAACCAATGATGGCTGACTGGTAATCTACCCCTGTAAGACGATTTGGCGTTACACTCTAAGCCTCATTCCTTAAATAAATATTTTTATAGAAAGAAATATTGATTCAATTTATCATGCAAATTGGCTGGAAGTCAAATCATTTGTATCTCTGTCGTCGAGTTATATGATTATTCGAGATTTAGGAGAAATGACAGCTTAAATCTAAATATCACTTAATAAGATGCAACTGTAATTTTATAGTTAAATCGAATTCCGGCTTTTTGAATTATTTACACCTGGTCTCTCATTATTTCCCTTCAGGAAATATTTCTTTCTTAAATTGCTCGTTGGTGTGGCATTAAGTCGGAATTATCGAAGATGTTTTTTATCATTTCAATTTAAGAAAACGTAAAATAAATAAATAGAAAAGACCAAAAATAGCTTTTCTAACTAGTTTTACCCGTAAAAAATGATTTTCTTATTAAATGAAGATATTAAATATTTCAGCTCAAGTACCATTTCATATTTTTTATTTCCAAATGTTTTTTTAAGTAGGAACTAGTCTATTGAAGGAGTACATCAAATGCGGGATAGACTAATGATTACTGCAACAAAAGAAATACGTTTTTGTGAATGCAGAGGTGTAGATATTGTCCTAATAATATTCTGGAGAGCAACAATATGGTCTAACGTTCGAAATAATCTGTTTCGGTCCCAGGTATCCATAGCCCCCGAAAAAGGACACAATGGAAATCTCATATTAAATCTAATAGTGGCTGTAAAAGTCACTTTTCAAAAGTCATTGTTAATACACTCATTCATGAACGACAAATTGCATCAAAAACAGGAAGTTGGTGTAAAAACCATCCATCCAAAAGTGACTTTAGCCGCTTTTCTATAAGCCACAATGTATTCCTGTGCCAAGTCGATCCCACAAACATTGGTGTCCGCAATCCTTACTAAACGGGGGACATAAAAACGTTTTTTATCTTTGAGGGTAAATAATTAATTTATTATTTTCACATACTTCAATTTCAAAATTTCTTTAATCCAAATATCTCATAAGAAATCGAATGCCAACGGACTGGAATTCGAAGTTTTTTATATCAAAATTTCTGCTTGAAAATTGAACTTTTTTCGAAAATATGACTTGTTTGTTTTTAGAAGAAAAAGTATTTTGGTAATTTTTAGATTGAAGTATATCGATATAAGTAAAACTATTTTTTTTCTATTTGAGGTAGGAAACCCAATGCCTTACGGAACGCCTATGCCGATAATCTCATTCAAGTTCTTATGCTCCAGGACCGGGTCCATCACAAACCGAAAATTTTACAGACCTTCTTGTATATGTCTACTAATTGTTTACGACATTTTCGATAGTATTGCAGATATCAATAAAGTTCATTTACGAAACTTGTCGGCAGGCTAAACCTTAATATTTCAAAATTTCATATGTACAAAGGATTTCTTCAGAATCGATATTAGAGAATGAGGTAATGAAAAGAACACTAGAAGATGTAGAGTGAAGAATTTCCAACGGAATTTTCAAATTAGTTCAGAGTAACGAGTTGCCACAAAGTAACCATCACCATTTTCTTTTACATATCTGATTAATTTCGGTGAAAAAAAATTTAAATATCAATCAAATAATTTGTAGGTTGTTAATACATTCTCGTCGTGTGTATCTTGATCGTTTTTTATATAGTTTTTTTGAAGTTTAATCACAATAAATAATTAAATTAGAATTTTAGTGAATTACGGCCCTGTCTGTATGGTTTGTAAGTAGAGGTATACATTCCAACCCAGGTGTGCCGGCTGCTAAAAGGTCTTTTACAATATCAACTTTACACCTTTATGGATTGGTGCATCCCTAACTTATTTTCTGCATCGTTAAAAGTCAAACGTGACACAAATATTAGTCTTTTGTATGGCCCTGCAAATCTGTCTCATTATTAAAATCAGCTTCTACCAACCCCTGTTAACCATTTGACGGGCTATTATTTACAATTTATTGTTTAAAGATGAACAAATGATGTACTATAAATTATGTTATGATAACCGGAAATAATTTAGTTAGTTTTTTTGCAATCATCATTTTATAAAATTGATATAATAATTTGATAATGCCATAGGGTCACGATATACTACAAACACTTTTCGAATTAATATATGTTTCATCTGTGTTTTAAACAAAAATAAAACGTAATGTGACACAAAAAATGCTAAAAAAAACCCGAAAACTTAAATATTTGCCGTACTTCTGAAAGTTTGGCAATGACAAAAAAATACTATAGAAATAGATCATTTACAAATGAAAATTTTTAGGACATTGTCTAGTGTGTTTTATTTTTTATTTATTTTATTCGGGTCTATTAGATTATGTATTCTTTTTTTTCTGTTTCATAAAGGTACTGTTTTGTATTTTTTTTAATAATACTATTTTGATTTTGAGTCTTTGATATTTCTAGGGATCTTGTTAAATATTCTTGTGCTTAGGTTAGTATATCCTCTCTGACCAATCGTGTTTTCTTTTTTTGCTCTGGTATTATAGTTTATTTGTAATATTCACCGTATTGTAAATATTAAATTAGGAATCTAGAACAATTTAATTATGAAACAATTGTGTTTATTTGTTTTTAAACAATAATTTCAGTTTATCGATTGTGCACTCTTATCAAAAGGGAAAAACTAATATTTTTGCAGAAGAAAAAAAATGTTGTCAATAAATAACCTGTTTAATGTTCGACTTTCGACCCCGTCAATTAAACCAAACGCGCTACCCTGTATAATATTCACATTATATTAGTTTCGCGGCACCCCATAGATTCTGGAATAGCAGTTAACTTTCCATAAGTCAACCCTCTAGGTGCCACTCTAACAAAATGATGGGTCACATTGAAACACCAAATTTAAATATTTATTTTATTATCCATTTATGAAAGTAACCCCATCGTATACATCCGAAACCGGTTTTTTAACTCAATTACTCCTTTTCAAAGGAAGGGTGCCAGTTCAATTACGTCAAATAGCTTTTAAAGGGAAAAAATAAAATTAATTGCCACCAGTATGTTTAAAAATTTGTCTGAGCTATTACTGTCAATATCATTTTTTTAATGTCTCAAATCTCGATGAAAGTACTTTAATCTTTATATGAAAATTTTACAATAAGCCTTTTAATCATTTTTAATAAGCTCTAGACAGACTTGCTGTCTATCACATTCTTGCGTGAGATATTCCTCTAAACTCAAACAAATACAATATTCTTTATTTTGCTGATACTAACACTAACAAGTCTGATCACATGATAATATGGGAAAAAACACAAGAAGTAACTCCTGAAGGCTGGAAAAAGTGTGTTCAAGGTTAAACAAAATATGCGGGAAATTGAAAATACTGTTTAACTTTTACAATTCGAATTATCAGATGAAGATTAATATGCTTGACTTAAATATTAAATAAGTAATTTAGGACACTTGTTTTATTTTTTATAAATAAAGTGGAGACTTTAAAATTTGAAGGGGAAAACAAAACCAACCAACAATAGTGTGAATGAATTATCGATAAGACTTCTAATCTTGATAATATGGCTTCCAGTGGGGTGTCACCACTGTCTAAAATTTAACATGGTTGTAGAGTACAACGATTACATGAAGCTTTAATATGAATCGGGGCTTTTTAGATGAAAGATAAGAACCAGTTTAAAATAAATACATCAATTTCAATATCAAAATATAATGGGGAATTACGTTTGCGGCCATTATTATGGTCGAGATTTACATCTGTGATAAAGGAAGATTTATACATTCGTGGCTATAAAATTATACTGGATATTTTAAAACGATTGGATTTGTTGCAGAGTGATAGTATTCCTGTTTTGTAGTGACATTTCTACCAATATTTCAAGGCCCGTTGTTATTAAAAACTAAAATAACTGCAATAATTGTAACTTGTAACTTTTATTTTAGTCTTTGTATCGAACAAATATAAAACTTTATAGTATCGGTTTTAGTCAAATAAATATTTGAAAGGCAACTTAGGTATTTCAGACAGCCGATTTGGATTTATGACATGTTCCTTTCATATATGGAGAAAGTTAGGGCACATAATGTTTGTTGAAATAAAGAAAGCATACGACAGAGTTTAGTGTGAAGAACCAGTAGTGACATCCCATTTGTATACGCTACTGTAACCACCGTTATTTGATTTTAATATATCCATTAAAAATAATAAATAATTTTTGAGTCATATCATGTTTGTTACACTGGCATTTTGGTATTAGTCGTACAGCTCGTAACCCTACATCCCCCCAATTTCGATCAATTATATCAGTGTGAATACAAATTGACTTCTTTGAAATGTTAAACGATAGGGTCTATCTAGAGCAGAAAAGCTACGGGGGTTTTTATACACGTACAATGGCAATTGTATGCTTTCCGTACTGATACTGAAAGTGTACTTAGAATTTATGTAGTTTTAATATCAAGTACAATAACTACTCCTGATATTGGCAATAAAATCGATTGAGGGTAATTTAAAAGGTCCTTTCAAAGTGTAATGGATTGCTTCGTATTTTAGATAAAGTTGTTTTTTATCAAATAAAAGGACCAAATTTTACCACCATTTTTTAATATTTAAAAAATTATTAATGTGACTGTTAATATTTAAATATTATTTATGATTTTTGCGAAAACAGCCAAACGTTTATTGTACATAAATTTTTAGTTAATAAATTCTTTAAGATTGATTTATCCCCCTTGAGAAAATTAATACTTCAATAAAATTTAACCCAAACCAGGTCTATAAAATTTGGAATGACAATGACTAACTACGGAGGTACGATTTCACCTTAATATTAAGAAACAGGGTCGAATTGAAAGTATTTTCCCTTCTCCCCTTTATGAATTTTCTGTTTTGACATCGAAAGTGAAACATGCGCGAGTTACAATAAAAGTAAATGAAGAGAAAATTAAATTTAGGACATAGACAGAAAATAGTTTCACGAAGAGAGAAAGTCTTAAAACAAAAAATGAAAAATGTTTAAAAAAACTCTCGCGAGAAACCCGGCCAGGCAAAAATAAATTCAAAGAAGTTTGGGATATGGAAATTTGTCCTTCAGAAGTTTTTATTAGACGTAACTTTCCCGAACACCAAAAAATTTATTTAAGTTTTGTATTAATAGGTAAACTTTTAAAGTTAAATTAGAGAATAAAGGTGAATTAATTTCAAGGAAAACGAGACATGAAAGAAAAAAAGTTCAAGCTTGGTCACTGTTTGATGAACAGAAGGAAATTGAATCGAATCATAAATCTCCATGGTCTCCTTGGACAGCAGTGCTAGATATACATACTTTTTATTATCGTTATTGTGGGTTTTGGTAAAAAAAATAGTAACACTTTTAACACAAAATACTAATAATGGATGCATACAACTACTGATTAAACCCCTTAAAATAATATTTAATCTGAAAAAATATTGAACCATGTTTATTCATGTTTGACTGAAGAGCAACATGGGTTTTTTTACCTAAAAGGTCCACGGTAACTAACCTAACATGCTTCGTGCAAGAGGCAAATAAAGTCGTCGAAAACAACAGTCAACTAGATGTTATATTCACAGACGTGACCAAAGCCTTCGACAAAGTCGATCATGATGTAATGTGGAAGAAATTATACACTCTTGGACTTTCAGATAGACTTTTGAAGTTATCAGCATCATATTTGGCAAAAACGATACAAATGGTAGTGTATAAGGGAGGGGAATCTAGGGATTTCTTCGCAAGATCAGGGGTACCACAAGGGCCTAATCTTTTTTATAAATTACTACGTAATGGAAGTGGATAATCTACACTTGCTGTCACGAATTAGTCCAAACTGTAGTATTTACTTCAATAACAGACGAAGAAATATATCTCCTAAACCTCGTATAAAAAATACAAACCTTGGTTTGAATTCTCCATTATACAGGTTGATTCATAACTATTGGGACATAGGCCAAGGGCAGGTTATTTGGACCAAAATATGACGATAGGACCAAATATACCTCAATAAAATATTGCTGTACAAATGTGCTATCTGGCAAACTGTTTAAGTAATATAGATTTTCATAACGAATGTAATATAAGGACATTTAGGAAAAAAGTTGAGAAGGAATTATCATCCCTAGAATTATAATATATAGGTATACATTTAGTAATTAAAATTAAAATAAAATTTGGAACCATCCAGTATGATAATTGTAACTACTGAATTGAGTTAGGTTATGATAGAATTCTTATTTATATACTTATATTAAAAGAATGGTTATTTAGTTATAGTATTGTAACTTACTGGAACTGACTGTTCTGTAGATTACTTAACGAAATAAATAAATAAATAATATTATATATAATTTAACTTGATTCTTCTTCTCTTTAACTAACTACGGTTCTGAACATTTTTTATGATACATCAAAAATAAATCTTGTGAATAGTAGCTATAAAATGAATGACTGTTTCATAGGCGGTGATTTGTACGTCATTTGATAACTTGTTTGATTATTATACCTGTAGCAGTTCTCATCAAATAAAAACGTTAAGCTGTAAAAATAGTTACAGTATAAAGCTAAAGTTTACATTGATTTAAAAGGAAATTTTGTTTTGTCGTGCTTTTATTTTTCATGAATTTTTGAACCCTCAATTAATTCCTTGCTTTTTTTTAATTTTATGAGATGAAGAATTTTGAAAAGGCTTTTTCAAGTGTCTGTTTACTTTAATTTGTATTCTTATTTTTTTTAATTTATGAATGTAATTAAATTTAAATGTAAATTAAATTATAAACTTCGAAGTTTGAGTATGGATTTGCATGAAAACATAACATAGTATATTTAAAGAATTAAAAAAATAAAGGTTAAACGAAGGTAAACAGATCCATTTTGAACTTCATATTTATAGTTTTTGATAATAAAAAATCCGTTTGCTATTGTTACTTTTGTTGCTAGTGTTTATTAAGTATATCCGGTGATATGTTAGAATAACTTTCTTAAAATATAATCCCCTAATCTACACCTCTGGCTTATACGAAAATCATTAGCTTTCTCACATTTATTCTTCGAGGAAGAATGAAAATGAAATATTTTAACTGTGCGTTGTGACAGTCATTTCCTCTCCTAAGTCTGGTCCATTCAATTCGGCAGCTATTTTGAATCGTTTAACAAAACTTCGATAGGCATTAATAAACCAGTAGCCCGTAAATGATGTGTCATCTTTGAATTTTTTTACTATACGTCAGTTATTAATCGTCATTATAAATTATATTACAATCAAATTTAGTAAACGAAAATTATTTTATTAAAAACTTTAATTTTCAGATTCATGAATTTACGTTTTAATGTTAACACGCCGTCGCAATATCAGATGAGCGTTGAGCGTTGTATTAATGTATTTATCTTGAAATGTTCAACAATAATAGTCATTGTCAAGCTTATTCTCTACCGGGTCATTAAATAATCTGCAATACCGTCAGAGACTGACATTACTTATGTCATTTATAGCCAACTCGCATCGATGCTTTCATCACATACGAGCTTTGTCCCATTCAACAATACCGTTGCTAAAACACACTTACTGATTTGTGGAACTCTACAAATTAGCGGGGTTATGAGCTGTCATGAAAAAATGTAATTTTTGTTTGAATTTGAATAAAATTTACATTCTGATAAAGTGTTTTTCGAATTATTTTAGGAGCGCTTAAAACTGAAAAATTGGTTACAAATTTGGATTTTTCATAAAGTTATACGAATTTTTTGAAGAATACAATGAAAGATTTCTCGATTAAAGTTCAGTTTTCCTCGATTTTTTCGGAAACAAGACTTTTCTCGCTTCGTCTCGAAAAAAACGAGATGAGACATTTTTGAGAATTGTTTAGTCCTTACCGAGACCATATGCGGAGTCGTTGAAATTAGTGGACTGTATATTTTTAGAGTGGATCATGAGAATTAAGTTTTTAAACGAGAAACTGTTGACGAGACGCGAGTCTAAAGCGAGACTATTTTTTTTTTCAAAACTAACGAGACCGAGGCGAGATTTTCATAAACCTCGTCCTATCTCGCCTCTACAAGGCAATAATAAAAGTTAATCATGGATTCGAATACAGTAAATATTAAAAAATATGAATATTTACTTTTATATCTGTTGAGGGTTCTGGAATAAACCCTATGTTGTGCCAGTTTCCCAGGACGGCCAACAATGTGTTACCGCCTTTTTAAACTGCATCGTAGTTCTAATGGACTGTATTTTTTAGATTGAGTATGTGTGTACTGTAGTAGGTTTGTCTTCTCAACTCCATTCAACAAAAACAATGAACACTTTTATTTAACCATTTATTAAACTATTAAATAAATAAATGAATAAAACAACAATGTAACAAAAGATTACATTAAACTAGTAATCAATGAACAAGTATTATAATTAATATGTGTTTAACAAGCACTAACACATATTAATGAAAACGAATTAAAAAGAAATGATCGCATCATTCAGAAAATATTATTTTTGCGTGTGTTCCGCGTGAGTGATGAAAAGACACTGGAGGGTCCTAGCCTGATTCGCAGCTAGAGACACACTGTTTAAATTCTCGAAGCACTGAGTTTTGATTTTGAAAATATAAAGTGAACAATAAAGTGTACCGCCTGATTGCAGCTAAGTACCACTGTGATAAACAAAATATTTTTACGTTGAGCTGGTGTCAACGGAGGGTCTAACCTGATTCGCAGTTAGAGACGCACTAACTTGCCGTACTAAGAGGCATTATGAAAAATGAATTTATTGACGAGGTTTTCTGTAACCCCGGAGTATGCGCTCATAATGAGGGCTCGATGCAAACTGAGTTTAAAATCGGCGAAGTTTATCGGTTTCAAATTTATCCCTTCCCCGGCTGGCTCGCACAATTGTTCTAGAAAGTTCGTTAGCGTGGGTTTTTTATATTGTCTAGACGAAACGGTTAGAATTGCGTTTGTAGATTATGGCGTGATATTTTATTGTGAAATAGAGTAAAAAAAATTATCTTTTGATGGTACCGCTTCCTGGTTTGAACGCCGTTCGCAAATGTATTTTGGTGCGGCGTTGCCGGTTGAACGAATATGAGTTTACATGTTTAATTATCTGAAAATTAAACAATATCCAAATAAGAGACGCCTTAGTTTTTCAGGTAGTCTTGGAAAAGTGGTCTGATCCTGAACCTAGGCAGAAAATTGATGGGAGGAAAAATATTTTCCATTTTTGTAGACAACCGTCTCATATAAAGTCATAGGAAGAAGCTATATAAAAAAGGGGGAAACGATAACGGTTTACTTGTACAGAATTTTATTTGTAGATAAAAATGTGAAAAGCCATCTCTGTCATGTTGTGTACATATGTAAATCCCGAGTTTTTCGTGTAAGATACGTTGCTGATTTATCTGAATTGTAAAGTAGGGTGGAGAAATGCAGAGAATAGGTGGTCAGGCGCCAGGCTGTTGCCTTGACGACGTTGCGCCATATCTCAACGACGCTCGCTCCTTCGAGCCGGATAAATGACAGTTGAAAAGTGTTGAAATATTCGATTTTGGACCGTGGCGCGCTCTACATAGAGTTCGTTATTAACCGCGTTATTACCACCGTACCTAATGTTTTTGTAGGCATCGGGAAACGACGACGCTACAGAAGTGGGCATGCTCCTTCCTGTCTCGGTTCTTTCTTTCCGGATTGAATACAACATAATTAGATTAGCAGAATTCTCTTGTTGGATCTTTCGGTGTTACTTCCGGCTAGGAAAGTTTTAATGAAAATTAAATAGTGTTTTATTATTTTGTTAAGTCTAAATCTCTAAAGATTCATTTTTTTCTTTAGGTAGACCGTAAATATACTTCCTTTTTGTACAAGTTATCTTTTTAAAACGGCATGTAATGAAAATGAAAAATGAGTAATGAAAAAAATTATTATTACGACCCACAAAATTATAAAATTACATTCTCGTTTACCTGATTTTTCCCGCGGTCATTAGAAATATGAATAAGTTAGAATTGGACATATATCGTAAAGTTCTGTAGTATTTGCAAATACCTAGTCCATAGAGTGCCCTTTATAAGTCAAATTTTATTTATTATTATCGTGTTTAGATGCATTAGATATTCGACTCCACCTAGTACATCAAGTTTTTGAATTTTGTATTTGAACGGGAAGACCGTGGACATTTTTCAGCCGGTATTTCTCGGCGAAACTTGTGAAAATCATGGCAAGTTGGTACAATGGCTCAATGGCTACTTTATATAAGAAATCTGTAGAAGGTAAATTGAAAAATAAATCAAATAAGGTGCAAAACCTTTTATAAATTTTCCAATTAAAGATATACGCGGGTAATAAAAATGTTTAATCTTTAAAAGTAATAAAAAAAATGGTTTGAAACTGAATTTGGACTAAAATAAAAATGATTGAGAACCTAGAAATATCGATTATTCAAAAACACTGTCAGTATAATCATATCGAAATGGTTTAGTCAGAAGCAAAACGTTATTGTGATGAGGAAATTATAAAATCCAAATGAACACTTAAATGATGAAATGATGAAGTCTTTGGTAAAAGACAAATTACATTAGCCACACAGAAAAAATAATTTCCTTAGATAGGAAAAAGGCAATTATGATACTGAAGAAGAATTAAAAAGTTTATATTCGTTCTATTTTTTTTTAATTTCGACTGGTTTTTTATAAACTCATCTTCAGCTGATAAAAACGAAATCAAGGGCGGCTCCAGCCCAGAGATTTTTAGAAGTTTAATTTTTTGGGTTTGTTGTTATAAGTGAACCTATAATTTACAAAAAAAATTCAAAAAAATTAAAATTTGGATTACGCCGAATGGATTTTGTCTAAGAAACGATCGGCATTGTCAAAATTACCGAAAAAAAATGAGTTTTTTGGGATATAAATGAACTTAAGATTCTACAAAAAAAAATCAAAAAAATTAAAATTTGGTTTCGCAGAATAAATTTTGTATAAGAAACGATTGGCATTGTCAAAATTACCGAAAAAAAATGATTGGGCCATTTTTGAGGAAAAAAGTGAGTTTTATAGGATATAAATGGACCTAGAATCTACAGAAAAATTCAAATTTGGTTTACGCAGAATGAATTTTGTATAAGAAACGATTGGCAATGTCAAAATTACTGAAAAAAAATGATTGGGCCATTTTTAAGGAAAAAAGTGAATGTTTTAGGATATAAATGGACCTAGAATCTGCAAAAAAATTTAAAAAAATTAAAATTTGGTTTACGCATGATGAATTTTGTATAAGAAACGATTAGCAATGTCAAAATTACCGAAAAAAAATGATTGGGCCATTTTTAAGGAAAAAAGTGAGTTTTTTAGGATATAAATGGACCTAGAATCTACAAAAAAATTAAAATTTGGTTTAAGCAGAATGAATTTTGTATAAGAAACGATTGGCAATGTCAAAATTACTGAAAAAAAATGATTGGGCCATTTTTAAGGAAAAAAGTGAATGTTTTAGGATATAAATGGACCTAGAATCTACAAAAAAATTAAAATTTGGTTTAAGCAGAATGAATTTTGTATAAGAAACGATTGGCAATGTCAAAATTACCGAAAAAAAATATGATTGGGCCATTTTTGAGGGAAAAAGTGAGTTTTTAGGATATAAATGGACCTAGAATCTACAAAAAAAATTCAAATTTGGTTTACGCAGAATGAATTTTGTATAAGAAACGATTGGCATTGTCAAAATTACCGAAAAAAAAATGATTGGGCCATTTTTGAGGAAAAACGTGAGTTTTTTAGGATATAAATGGACCTAGAATCTACAAAAAAATTCATATTTGGTTTACGCAGAATGAATTTTGTATAAGAAACGATTAGCAATGTCAAAATTACCGAAAAAAAATGATTGGGCCATTTTTAAGGAAAAAAGTGAATTTTTTAGGATATAAATGGACCTAGAATCTACAAAAAAATTAAAATTTGGTTTACGCAGAATGAATTTTGTATAAGAAACGATTGGCATTGTCAAAATTACCGAAAAAAAATATGATTGGGCCATTTTTGAGGGAAAAAGTGAGTTTTTAGGATATCGATGTCTAGGTCCATCTACAAAAAAAATTCAAAAAAATTAAAATTTGGTTTACGCATGATGAATTTTGTATAAGAAACGATTGGCAATGTCAAAAGTACCGAAAAAAAATATGATTGGGCCATTTTTGAGGGAAAAAGTGAGTTTTTAGGATATAAATGGACCTAGAATCTACAAAAAAATTCAAAAAAATTAAAATTTGGTTTACGCAGGATGAATTGTGTCTACAAAAACGATTGTCAATGCCAAAATTACCGAAAAAATATGTTTAAAATAAATTAATTGTATACTTTTTCTAATCTCAGTTGAATATTTTACCTTCAGCTCAATATATACGGTTATAGTTCAAAACAGTACATGGTATAATGACGAATAACCAATCAGTCAGTGCAGTACATTATTTTTATTGCTATTCGGTGGTCTGGAGTTATTCATAACATGCAGAACAGTAGCGTACCGTGTATAATATTTGTTACACTACCTGTTGAACGACCAGGAAAATTTTAAAAATTCTTAAATATGTTTCCTGAATATTGAGTAATATTTCATCGGCAACCATTTTACCGCCAACATGTAACGAAGATTTAACCTCAAAAGTTTTAATTAGCAACTAAGTAGGTAAAATTATTTTTTTATTTTTTTATTTACGTGATTTTTTTTAAATACTCGAAAATATTCAAAATTTTTTTATGTTTAATACTTACCCATTTAGTAGTTGCATTGGAACAAATGACGTTTAGTAGCCACAACTTACCTGATTATTCGATTTAAACAAATAAAAGTTTTGTGAAAACTTTTCTGAATAAATAATTTATTAGCGGAATAATTGAAACTGGGACGGTAATTGTTTGATAGGTAGAGAATGACTAAAAATCACTTGAACATATTTATTTGAATATTACAAATACATTTTTTTTTAATATTCATAAGTAGCTGCAAAATTGCCGCGGACTATATAATAAAGATTGCACGTTATTTTACAGAAATCTAAAGTTGCAGCCCATTTTTGGAACGGCCGATTTTATATATAAAAAAACATACTTAAACGCAATTTTTATGGTTATAATTCTTACACTAAATAATACATTACAGATGGGATTTCAAGGAAAACGATTATCAATTAATCAAGACAAATTTACAATCACTAAAAACTAAAATTATCACCCGATTGAGAAAAAAAATAAATAAAAACAAACTGACCGAGTAAAGGCTAAAATTTGTTGTTTCGAATAAACGAATTTGTTATCTAATTTAATTTCTATTTAGTATGGTTTTTTTTCGAGGCATCTTGCAATAATAATAATGTTGTTGGTGATAATAAATAATATATTATCACTAAAAACATGTACTGGCGTCAAAACTAACTAATATAAAGTTATTTTGTTGCAAGCCAGTTAATATTCTATGCCAAAAATTTAAAAATCCGTAAAAATGTATGTAAAATTGTAGAATTTTACGGTATTTCTGAGTACCTATCATCCGAAAATCATTTAAAATATACAGGGTGTTTCCTAATTTATAGCCCGATATTTCATAAAACTGTCATGTGAATGTAGTTTCGCAAATATACAGGACGTTGAAAAACATTTTTTTTATGTAAAGTGATGACAAATTTTGAGAAGAAAACTTGGTACGCCACTGTGTTTTTTCAAAATAGAATTTTTTTTATTTATAAGTAGTCATTTCTCAGTAAAAAAGAACCCTTGTCTTTTTTCCGTCTGACGCATTTTTTTAGAGAAAAAAAATAAAATAATATTTTTGCATGCTCCTTTAGTATCATTATTATGCTAACAGCGCAGTTATCACAGAGTTTGACCTCGCACAAAAAGTGATATCGATGAAACTTGGCACTTAAGTACTTGAATGGGCGTAGAAAACGATAAAAAAATCTTTGCTGCTCTAAAGTGTATGCTAACTTCACAATTTCGAAAATTAAATCGAAAATTCGGTTTTTCCATTATATCTCTAAAAAAAAATAAAAATTTCGAAAAACTAATACCACCACGTGAAAGAGTGGAAAATTTTACTAAAAATTATATTATAAGTTATTTAAAAAAAATTAAGAAAGCAAATAAGAAAACTCGAAAACTGATGCGTTCGGAAAAACTAAAATATCTTTGCCTAAAATGTACGAAAAAAAAAGAAAGCATTTTAAAGAGGAGACTCTAAGCTTTCTCTAGTTTTTAATTTCTTTTTTGTTTTCTCATTGAAAAGTTGACCGGAAGTTATAATTTCTAAAATTCTCACTGATTTTTATAAAACTGAAGAAATCTATTAATAGAGGCATAACAAAAAAAAATCCTTGTAGATTTATCATCATTATACTTTTACTTCTGATTTAAAAATAATTAAAATGATGAACATTATCTCTGTTTAATAAAACTTATGTTTTAAAATTATCATTTTTTTACAACATTCATTCGACACAAATTTTATTTTCAAAATAGTGTTTATTTATTTATATAAATCAATCTCTAAATAATTTTTAACTTTATTTAAAAAAAATTAATTTCTGATTTATAAACACTATTTTGAAAATAAAAATTGCGTCGAATAAATATTATGAAAAAAAATGATAATTTTAAAACATAAGTTTTAGTAAACAGAGATAATGTTCATCATTTTTATTATATTTAAATCAAAAGTAAAAGTATAATGATGATAAGTGTACAAGAATTTTTTTTGTTGTCTCTATTAATAGATATCTTCAGTTTTATAAAAATCAGTGAGAATTTTAGAAATTATAACTTCCGGTCAAATTTTCAATGAGAAAACAAAAAATAAATTAAAAACTAATGGTTTCCTGCGAAAGCTTAGAGTCTCCTCTTTAAAATGCTTTCTTTTTTTTCTTTGCGTACATTTTAGGCAAAGATACTCAACGATATTCAACGGCTCGGCGCGCGTAGAGTTTTCGAATTTGCTGTCATATTTTTAATTTTTTATTAAAATAATTTATAATATAATTTTTCGTAAAATTTTCCGCTCTTTCACGTGGTGCTATTAGTTTTTCGAAATTTTTATTTTTTTTACGAGATATAATGGAAAAACCAAATTTCCGATTTTATTTTCGAAATTGTGAAGTTAGCATACACTTTAGAGCAGCAAAGATTTTCTTATCGTTTTCTACACCCATTCAAGTACTTAAATGCCAAGTTTCAGCGATACCAACTGGGCTATTAGCATAATAATGATATTAAAGGACCATGCAAAAATATCATTATATTTTTTTTTACTCGAAAACAAAAAAACGAGGGTCCTTTTTTACTGAGAAAGGACTACCTATAAAGAAAAAAATTCTATTTTGTTTTCTTCTCAAAATTTGTCACCACTTGGTTACACGAGTGGAAAAATTTGGCATAGCCAAAAAATGCACAATTCTGCCATTCTAATGATGGGTTTTAACGGCGCGTGGAGTGGCAATCCTGGGTTAAGGGGTGTTTTTGAGATAATTAAAAAAAATGTTTTTTCAACATCCTGTATCTTCAAGAGGAAACCTTTAAGA
Source organism: Crepidodera aurea (assembly GCA_949320105.2). NCBI lineage: Eukaryota > Metazoa > Arthropoda > Insecta > Coleoptera > Chrysomelidae > Crepidodera > Crepidodera aurea. Next base: position 15,237,843 of record OX439478.2, read on the forward strand.
ATCTCGTGAAATATCAATTAGGAACCAGCCTGTATACAGCTTAAACTGTAATTAATTCTCCATTTTTACACGATTTTTAATCTGGATATACTCGAAATTTAGTCAGAATTATATTCTTTTTAAAATAATAATTTTGGCACCGTTTACTGCCAGAATAATGTACGCATTTAAGCGGGGTAACTATAACTTCCATAAAATTAAAGAAGCAACCTAATAAGGTAAATAAATAAATTATTTAGTACAAGTAGTAGCAAAAAAAAAAAAAAAAAAAAAAAAAAAAAAAAAAAACTTTTTTAACAACTAAGTGGTTTTAATCCAGTGGAAAGAGAGAGAAATTAAAATACAAACCACAATGAGCTTCCGAAATGAATTACAAGTAGTAGCCCGTTACCCCACCGAAATCGTCCAACTGAAATACACGCCCGGTTAGAACCTGAAAAAAAAATATTAGGAAGCGTATGACTACACCAAAAGTAAAAATTCTTTGGTAATCACTAACCAAAAATTAAAATATACACAAGGCGCTAATGATTAAATACAAAAATAAATAATAATTTTCAAGGGGCCCTGCAACCAATTCTACAACGGTATGTTTAAAAAAACCACCGAAAAAATGATGTTAACACAGGAAAATTCTGCAAACTAAACCGACCACATTTAGCCCAGACCTGGCACCTATTGATTTTTTATTTTTCCTTTTCAATTTACAGAATTCTTCGTATTTCGTTGTGGTTTTGGTTGCCAGACATCCTGTTGAACCTAAGCCAAAAGTAAAAAGGTTTTCTCAATTTTTTTTGGCTATATATATATAACATTTTTACAAAGTGCGCTTATATAAGTCTGCCCTCCCGCACGTTTCACAAAAACATTGAGATCACTAAATTTATATTTACAAAACGAGTCTCAACTTCACATTTATTTTATTGAAGTCTCATTGTAAATTCTGTCGTTTCGATACATGTTCGTCCTCATTGTCTGATATTATGTCGCTATTTTCGTCTGTTTGATTATCTAACACTTCCTGTTTCCGTTTGGCTGTCGCCATTTCGGCGGCATGCTTTTTCCGCCATTTTGTTCTCCTATTCTGGAACCATACCTAGAAAATAAGAAATACAATCAGAAATCTAATTAATAACAGATCGAATTTCGTTGATTTTGAAAGATCTTTAATCATGCGCAGATGTAAAACACAATTTTCAGGAAATTCACGCCGCTCAGTGGGCTCAATTAGAAAGAAAATTGTCCTTAACATGATATGTCAGCGCTGGCTTTGTTTTTAAAATTACATTTCCATTGATACCCCAGAAAACTGGCAGATTATTTAAAGTAATATATTCTAGAAGATCTTTCACAAACGACTTCTGGCCCGAGTTATAAAAGAAGAATAGCAATAGAAAAATCCGAGACTTGCTCCAATGACAAGATTGGGGAAAACCAGAATTTGTCGGAAGAAATTAATTTAAATGAAGATGTTTTGTTATCTTAAGATCCCAGTAAATGGCTGAAAATGAAAATGTCAAATCCAGATTGAATTTGCTATATTTTATTTGACAGTGTATTTAAATCAAAAACAGTTACATTCAGGCGAAATTTAAAATGTTTACTGGAACAAAAAGCTTACTACAGTATTCAGGAATACTATTCTGATAGTTTGCAGTAAATGATTCGATGGAAATCAAGGTGTTTTCTACCTACTTTAATCTGGATCTCCTTTTATGCATTTTAGATTTTTAAATGTTTCTTGTATAGTTTTTATATTTTTTGTACTTTTTATATATTTTATACTTTTAATACTTTTTCTATTTTTTATATACTTTTACGATGCTTTGTCAACGAGTTTAAAAATTTCGAAAATAAAATAATTATCTATCTATCTATCTTTATTAGGAGTAGAATAAACAAAATTGGTATCAACGGCGGCACTGGGGGGGGGGGGGGGAGTAGGAGTAATTGCCGTAGTGGAAGAACATGTTTGTCGAATACAAAAAGCCCAAAATAGTAACGTTACAATGCATAACTACTTAGGAAATATACTCCAAAATGAATTAATACATGCAATTAGCTCCAAAATTCTAAATATTATGTTAAATTTGATAAAAAAAATAAGTAACCACAAGAAAAATTTTGGGATCAAATTCGTTTCTTTCAGATATACAGGGTGTTTCATAGTTAAACCGACATACGTTAACTGTAAATAGAGGGAACTTAGGCGATTCCAAATAACCTTGGTTACTTGGTCTAACGTATTTATTAATCGAGATACGAGGTGTTCGGCCAATATTTTGATAAGCCGTAACTTTAGAACCACCCTGTAGATTTCTCTCATACTTGGTACAGTTATAGTGTGTTAATGGCCCAATCCTGTAGTGTAATAACTACACTTAAAATCCAGATCCGGATTAAGAAGAATTTGCAAAATTTAAAAATCCCCAAAACAACACCCTGTATACTTAACAGATTTTTTAAAATTGGGATGGATATTTGAAAAAAAAACGGAAAAAAATGAGTTAAAGTGAAAATGGTTTTTTCATTTTCACAAGCTGTAACTTTCGAAATACCTGGTAGATTTCTTTCATATTTCGTACAGGTATCATTTTTTAGTAGCCCAATCGTATAATGTAAGGACTATACTACAGTTAAAATCCAGATACGGATTAAAAAAAATTTGTAAAATTTGAAAATCCCCAACGCAACACGCTGTACATCAGATATTTTTTAAATTGGATCAGACATTCGAAACAAATGGAAAAAACTGAGATATTCTGACATATTTTTATAAATGCACATCTCATTCTACATATTACTAAACTTTTAAAGTAAATTCAATTAATGCAATACATATTGTCATTTTCATAAGCCATAACTTAGAAAACACCCTGTAGATTTCTTTCATATTTGGTACAGGTAGATTGTTTAAATAGCCCAATCGTACAATACAAGAACTAAAGTTAAAATTCAAATCCTGATTAAGAAAAATTTGTAAAAGTTGATAATCTCTAAAATAGCACCCTGTATATCAGATTCTTTAAAATGTAATCGGATACCTATTTGAAAAAACAAAAGAAAAAAGATGTGTTATTGCTGAAGCTTACTTGATAGTTTAATGAGTTTTGTATCCGGAATTAATCCGAAAAATAATTAAATCTGTATTTATTTTGTAGAACGCTCTTGTGCACTTATAAAAATATTTCAGTATAACACATTCTTTTGTCCTTTTTTCTTTTTTAAATAGGTATCCGATTACATTTAAAAAATCTGATATACAGTTTGCTATTTTAGAGATTACCAACTTTTACAATTTTTTTCTTAATCCGGATCTAAATTTTAACTTTAGTTCTTGTATTGTACGATTGGGCTATTTAAACAATCTTCCTGTACCAAATATGAATGAAATCTACAGTGTGTTTCCAAAGTTATGGCTTATGAAAATGACAGTATGTATTGCATTAATTGAATTTACTTTAACTAGAACGAGATGTGCATTTATAAAAATATGTCAGAATATCTCAGTTTTTTCCATTTGTTTAGAATGTCTGATTCAATTTAAAAAATATCTGATGTACAGCGTGTTGCGTTGGGGATTTTCAAATTTTACAAATTTTTCTTAATCCGTATCTGGATTTTAACTGTAGTATAGTCCTCACATTATACGATTGGGCTACTAAAAAATGATACCTGTACCAAATATGAAAGAAATCTACCAAGTATTTCGAAAGTTACAGCTTGTGAAAATGAAAAAAATGCATTTGATGTAATTTGACGTTAAAACTCCAGTAGTAGAATGGGATGTAGTTCTTACACTATAGGATTGGGCTATTAGCACACTATACCTGTACCAAGTACGAGAGAAATCTACAGGGTGGTTCTAAAGTTACGGCTTATCAAAATATTGGCCGAAATGGATGAAACACCCCGTATCTCGGTTATTAAAGGCGTTAGACCCATTAATCAAGGTTATTTGGAATCACCTAAGTACCCACTATTTACAGTTAACGTATGTCGGTTTAACTATGAAACACCCTGTATAAAAATACATCGAAGTTTTGGAAAATATTTCATTCTAGCCAGATTGTTGTAACACACAATTTTGTTGAACAATTAAAAAACCAGGAATACTGTATTGGGTAAATTTTTAATTTATATTTTTTGTGTTACGTCCATTTAAAATTTGAGAGATAAATTAGTTGTAAATGTCAAGATAGCGTGTGCAGATGAAAAATATGGTAGGGACAAAATGAGAACATTATAGACGAAAACAGCTAGTTTGGTGGATGATAATATCTAGTCAGGTTTTAATTGATGAGATTTCTCTGCCGGCCCGGTAGTTCGGTAAATATTGAACGTAGCAGCTACGCCGTTGCTTATGCCTGAATTAACTCCGAGACCCTATTTGCATGATTTATGGCTGTACTATGGCTCTAAATACCATGTAATTCGCAAATTTAATGTGAAATGGCCATGTTATACAGAAAATGTTAGAACCCTTTTCAGATGTTTACCAAATGTTTTTACGTTCACACTAAATTAAAGAAAATATTAGAGCAAATTCCTCTGTCAGATGATTGTGTAAATATCAACAAAAGACAATTAAGGGAATGTTATTTTGTAAAAGACATTTTTGTAGGAGTATTACAAACAAAGACGAAGAAACGTTTGTTAAAGACTGCGTTTAAATATGTAAAAAGGCCTAATTTCTTACGCAAAATGTAGCAAAATTACGAGCTAATGAAATTTTCGAGTTTTTCTATAACCCAGAACATGGAAAAAAGGTTTGGACAGATCGAAAGCAGAGAGTATTACATATTGCATAGACGTATCCCTATTTAAAAACATAAATTAAATTGATGTCCTATAAAATAACAAATACAGATTTAATTTTTCATTTTAAAAAGATGTAAAACATCTCTTCCAAATATAAAAACTTAAACATATTCAGAGAATTTGTCGCCTCACTTTAAACCTACTCAAGACATTAAAACGCGGATTTCGAAAATAATTTTTTTTCCAAATATTAATAATCTTTTATCATATTTAAAAAAATTTGATTAAATCACGGTCAGGTAATAAAGTAACGCATGTTCTGAGTGCCCCTTGTCTAGAAAAGGTGTTTCCACATTATTTGGAACCCCTAAAAACGCGATGGTCTACATCCTTTAATCCGTGGGTCGATGGAGGATAATTTTAATAACGCCACAATTTGATTGGCAAATGAGTTTCTTTCATGAACCAACAAGTAGGGACGAGGGAGGTTGTGTCCCTTTCAATTCATCCCCATATGTCGCAGTCAGTGCGTATACTTATTTGCATATTGTTATATTATATTCTCGCCCCCTTATTTCAGTATCTACCATATTGGTGTTACTAAATAGGTCTTACAATAGGAGTAAGCCGATTAGAAATGTATATTTCATTGTTTTGAAACCAAATTTAAGACTTTCTTTATACATGAAACATTTTAATAATTAACATCCTGTGAATAAAATACAATTTCCTCTAAATTAAGTTTATTTTACCCCTTTCAAACAGACTTGCTAAACACTTTTATCTTTTTATTAGATATCCATTGCTATTTCTCAATAAGCTGTAATTTTATTTGATTCCCTGATATAATTAGTTTTTTAAACCTGTTTCACTACTCATTTTATGCTTCATCTGCGGTGATGCTCTTTAAACCTAGTTTTTAAATGTTTCCTAGTTTGTCCTATGTATGTTTAATACAATCATTATGCCTAATTTTTTATTTTGATTAATTTAAAAAGAGACTCTCTAGCTTTGTAATTTTATATTATTATTTCTAGCACGTTGCCATGTTAGTAGGTAAGCGGAATCCAGTGAACGTAAAAATCCATCACATGCAACCATTAGACTACAAGACACGTTGCCCGCAGTCGTTGTATTTATATTCCAAAAAATAGAAAGTCAAAAACTTATTCATATGTACATTCTAGTAGCGCTCTTGGGGAATAAATTTGGAGGAGCATCAGAAGGTAAAAAAAATGTCAGTTATGAATAATTGTTTGAAAAACAAAGTAAATTGTTCATATAACTCTAAGACATCGATCCCCAAATTCTGGAGAACCTCAAGGAAGGGTGCTAGGTCCAGCACAACCAATCAGTCCTGATAAAAGGGATATGCGGCTTTGAGGGTAAGATAGGAATCTATCAACCAACATTTTTTTTTACTATAGTATTAACATTCTGATTGATAGGGGAAACTAGGGCCTCGAAAATGTTCTGAGCATCGCAAAGCCTGTTTGTAATGCATATTTTGATTTAGCCCTTTTTCAGTATGATGTCCGTCCCTGATCCCTGAATTGAGAGCGACCGCGGACGTCCAAACGGGGTTGGGTAGACGGGATTGGTATTGGGACGCCATTCGCCATGGCTGACTGTCGTGCCCTCAATCCATCATACATATGACACATATATAGAAATTTATTTTGTGGTATCGATGCATTGGCTACGAGTGTACGGATTGCGGGGCCTCGGAGACCGACGGGGCTCGGGAGGACTCACGGCTTCTCGCGGCGAAGTGACGCTTTGATTTATTGCTGACGTCGCTAATCTACGTGACATATATATGTTTTTATTGTTTGCGATCGCGAACCATTCTGTTTTAATAATTTCGGATGAAATCTCGATGAATTTTACGAGGACCCCCTTGCTTTTTCCGTTACCAATATGTAAATCAAATACAATTTTGATCTAAAATCGCGACCGCCCATTTCGCAGATTAAAATAGGAAAATTCGGTTTTCCAACATAAAAATATCCTGTAATAGTTTTTTACGCAAATGTTTTGATTGCCTCCAGGATCATAATGTGGTAAAAGTAAGTAACTTTGGACAGCAGTGGGGATTTCTCAAAGTTTCGTGGTCTTTATCCTCCTTCCGCCTAGTATTTTTACTTCATCTGCTATCAGTTGTCCATCTTTGTTCTTTAACTTAGTTTGCTAACCACTTTTATGAACTTAAATGTCTTTGTGTGTACCTAGATATCGTATTTCATCATTGGTCCTTTTTTTCTTCCTATGTAGTATTTATGTTTGCTTATTTTCTTCTACATATTTTATTACTGCTTTTCCTTTCATTCAACTCTATTTCACACTCATCATCAAATCATTTATTTGTTTTTTGTCCTATTTAACTTGGATTCTGCCACACATTTTTTTATTATCTCCTTTTTTGGTTTCCATTTCTCATCCACACTATATCTACAGGGTGCGACAATTATTTCCACTCGATCTCTAGCACCGAAACTAAAAGAGATATCAACAAGATTTTTTGTAGGGGTAGACAGTATCACTCGGACTACAATTTTAAAATATTTTGATGTATACAGGGTGGCTAATTTTTGTGGAATGAAAATTAATTTGGTTTTTTTAAATTGAACACCCTGTATACGATTATGTCTTCTGATTCTACTTAATATTAGATTTACGGTAGTTTTTTGTATTTGTAAATCCGACGCGGCGTTGACAAGTTATTCCTATTTTAAGCAGATTTAATGAAAAAATAGCACTTCAGAAATATTAGCACAAAAACCACATTTTTTAAAAAATTCCTCAAAAAAGCTACTATGATGTAAATGAAACATGCACCTATCACAATAATCACACCACATCTTCACCTGTTGCACAGGGTGTTTGCCGATGGCGTGCCAATAGTCTAGTTTTCAAATGGCAATAACTTAATTTTTTCGAATGGGACACCCTGTATATTTTTCTTCAGTTAGAAGCTCTCCCTAATACGCATAAAAAAAATATAGGGTTTTGCACATCTAACTTTACTATTTACTTTAATAATTGACGTTAAGTGACAAACAACATATTTTACACAATTTTTAATAAGTACAAAATTTTACAAAGTTTAATCGTAAGAAAACTACAATAGTGAAAGTTAAAATTTATAGTAGGTGTTCAAAATGTCTTCCATTTTCATTTATACATTTTCTTGCCCTTAACCAATTGCGAACATCTAATAGGTAATGTGGTGAGGCACCATCTAATTGAAACCACATTCCGTTGCGATAATTTTGAGGCACATTTTGCAATAAGTTGCGAAAATCATGTTCTAAAAAATCTAAAAATATAGCTCCATTTACAGTCCCATCAAAGAAATAGGGACCAATTACATAATCACCTATTATTCCCGCCCACACATTCAAAGACCATCGATACTGTGATGTGGTTCTAAATAAATGTTCATAGTGGTCTGAGTAATAATGGAAGTTGTGTCTATTTACACAACCGTTCTTATGAAACGTGGCTTCGTCGGTGAATAAAACTTTGTTTAAAAAGTTACGCTCTGTATTTATCTTGTTTATTAACCATCTACAGTATTCCACTCTACGCGCGAAATCACGTGGTAATAATTCTTGGTGAAGCTGGATAGGGGTGATATTTATTCTTTTTTATATCTAACTGATTGCTTAATTGCCTTGTGCTTATATTGGGATCTTCAACTATACTGATCATTACCTTATATTCGTTGTCAATAGTAACAGCTGTAGTTTCACGTGAATGTTTTTCATACTTGACGGTTCCTGTTCTATCAAATCTATTCTTTAAATTCTCGAAAGTATCCTTTTGTGGATGACGTCTTTCTGGGTATCTTTGACGATAGACCCTACTAGCAAGAAACCCATTTATTTGACATTCACCCAGTATCCATATCATATCAATATTTTCTTGAACGATTAAATATAGTAGACGTGATACAATACAAAATTTTATGTTGACAATTAATGCCATAACAAAATATACCTACTGTCATTTTCATAGGTAACTTGATTTCTTATTAAAAATTGTGTAAAATATGTTGTTTGTCACTTAACGTCAATTATTAAAGTAAATAGTAAAGTTAGATGTGCAAAACCCTATATTTTTTAATGCGTATTAGGGAGAGCTTCTAACTGAAGAAAAATATACAGAGTGTCCCATTTGAAAAAATTAAGCTATTGTCATTTGAAAACTAGACTATTGGCACGCCATCGGCAAACACCCTGTGCAACAGGTGAAGATGTTGTGTGATTATTGTGATAGGTGCATGTTTCCTTTACATCATAGTAGCTTTTTTGAGGAATTTTTTAAAAAATGTCGTTTTTGTGCTAATATTTCTGAAATGCTGTTTTTTCATTAAATCTGTTTAAAATAGGAATAACTTGTCAACGCCGCGTCGGATTTACAAATACAAAAAACTACCGTAAATCTAATATTAAGTAGAATCAGAAGACATAATCGTATACAGGGTGTTCAATTTAAAAAAACCAAATTAATTTTCATTCCACAAAAATTAGCCACCCTGTATACATCAAAATATTTTAAAATTGTAGTCCGAGTGACACTGTCTACCCCTACAAACAATCTTGTTGATATCTCTTTTAGTTTCGGTGCTAGAGATCGAGTGGAAATAATTGGCGCACCCTGTATAATTTATGAGTGTTTGATTTTTCGAGCTTTTCATTCATATTTTTCTTAATCACATTGCGTAATATTCATTATTTTTAGGTGTTCCGGTAGATAGTTATTACTATTACCATTTTGCTGGTCTATTAAGGACTGCAAAAAGAGTTAACCTACTTCGACTTCTTGATATACTTCAAGGTTCCATTTTAAGACCCATTTTATATATAATGTATGTGGACAACAGGAAGCCTTTGATCAGAAGTAAAAACAAAAGCTAAACTATTTTCCTGTAAATAAGCGTTTCTTAATTGTGTAAAAGACCGAGATAAATAATTTTTTTCGGAACTAAAAAAGAAATCCTCACAGTAAAATGTGAAAAAACAAAATTTAAAATTCAAAGTTCTCTAGATGAATTAAAAGACATTTTCCAAAATATTTTCTATTTTGTTAAATCCCGCGAAGCTCCGTTGAAAGGAAACGCTCGCTGGTGGGGTTAATAGACTTGCATTTCTTGATTGTCTGTGGAGAAGCTCCGCCCCAGGTCGGTACCCCTCCCCAAGGAGATGTTTACGACTACAACGATTAAATTAAAGACTCCATTGTGCCTTCAACTCATTCTGATAAACTTTTATTAATGATTACGGGCTGTGAAACATGGTTGGTTTATGTACGGAGCGGAGCTTGATAATAAATTTTGTGGAATCGATGTCATTATCACAGAATTTGTACTCGAGTAAATCTCGGCTATTCTCTCTCTCTCGAATAATTATTATTATTAACGTTAAGTTTTTCTTATTTTAATGTATCATACGATACGGCTATGAATAACTAAAGTCTGACTTATCTGTCAAAAGAACAGGTTTATTACAGTAAAAACCATGGAAACAAGATTAAATCTAGACAAAAACTATATTAGGCCGAGCAGATGTATTAAAATTTAAATTTTAACTACAAGTAAGCATTGAAGGATGAGGTAAAAATAAAATTTCTACCTCTTGAACCTGTATAGTATAGTAGTAAAAAAGTTTGACTTTATTTAATTTCTGGCGTTTCAATTTGAAATAATTCAATTTTAAATTTGCCGCTTTTTATTCATAATGACCTACAAATTTTGACAACCACTGACACGCACATCTCTGGGTAAACGTTAAGAAAATGGGGCCGACTGGGATTTTCATGAAATTTTTACAGATGCTATAAAACATGATAAAATCAATATACTTATCAATAGAAATTTTTGCGCGGAAAAATATTTTTCACATGTTTTTATGAAAAAATATATGTTGGGATACTCACTCCCGAGACAAACAAATTCAGTGCGTTGAAACGGTTATTTAACATATTTTTCCAGTACAAACGCATACATAACTTTTCTACAAAAGCCCAAGTAGGAATTTATAACCAAAATAAATCTGAAAAGTATAAAAAAAGGACTAAATAATTTGCTTGTCAAATGATAGCCATATCATAAATTCAAAGTTGAAAATACAACGTTGCCAATTCAATTTCAGAAATCATGGGTTTAGGTAAATATTTATAGGAACGTTGAGTTAAAATGGACACTTGTCAAAATGTGACACCTGTCAAAACGTGCCAACTGTTAAAATGTAATATATGTCAGAATGTAATAACTGTCAAAATGAACAAATCTCAAAATGAACAAATGTCAAAATATGACACCTGTCAGAATGTAACAAATGTCAAAATGACACACGTATCGTACTTTTCTTTATTTATTACAAAGATCTAACCTAACCTAAAGCTAATCTTTTTTTTTTGGCGGGTGGAAATGCTTTATCCACATCGGGTAAAGGTTCTTCCCTTCCCCGATAGTGTGAGACTACCCCTTACGGCTACTATTTTATTATGCGGACAGTTTTAATATTTAAGTTTTTTTTATTATAGAGAGAGAGAAAAAGAATGAATGCTTGTATACGTGTACTATTAACATAGATTTCAATTTTTTATTTTACAAGAAACTTTAAAGAGACATTTAAAATTCTCTATTTTCATAGTACATTTTAAGGTTGATTGTGACTTTGTATTTTCCAAGAACAAATTGTAATGTAATGTACGAATGAACTATTTTTGTAACTGAAAAACTTTGAAAAAATATGATATCAATATCTGCCACACGTCGAGAGTCTGGTCACAGGTTTTTGTGGAGGTTTTTACCCAAGTATCAGACCTATAATTTTCCTTCACTGCAGATCAATAAATAATAAAATCAATTGAACATAGAGTTTTCTTATACAGTGATAAATAGAGTGAGCTGAGCGATATTCTGTTGACGGGACCTGTGCCCTACACGCTGCTGTTGCCCGTCCCGGAAACGGGGCCTGTCCGCCGTGACTATTCGCGAAGACCAAGCGTCAGTAGATGATGCCCTAAAAGGGTGAAATCCCCAGAAACTAGGCAACTTTTAATGCATTTAACTAACCTCTGTGACAAGCAGTTGATAAACGTCAACAACAGCTGCAGCCAATTGAAAATTAACACTGACAGCTTTTTTAATTTTCCCGCCTACTTTCAAGCCAATCGCCAATCGACTTTTTATTTATCTCCCTTTCAGTAGTTCAAGTAGATGTCGCGAATTAATTAATAATTTGTCATGTTGTAAATATACTTAAATTATATACTCATTGGGCTACTTAAAACTGTAGATTTGAATATTAAGAGCGAAGCTCGGTGACCAGATATTTTTACAATAAACTGAACACCACGATACCAAAATTAACAATGCTATAATAACAGAGCTTTAACATTAATCCCGAACTAAATATGATCCGCTACATAACTCCCATCCCAGTGACGTTACTTTGCAAAACTGACACCTTTCTTTTTATTTTTTTGTTCGCATTCTGGAATAATTAGCTCTTCTTTCATTGATGTCTTTCCATCTAATTCAGAGTTAAAATCGTCAATATGAGGGATAGGGTATTTGTCAGGTTAGTTTTAGCGTTTCAAAAAACAAACCGGAATTTGACATTCATTATTAAATAGTGTGTTTGTAAAATTAATTTGATTGGTTAAAAAGCATTGAATAATGAAAATTCAACACTTCTAATAACCATAAGTCAACTAGATTTAACCAATCAAGATCAAGTACACATTTACATTTACTCTGCAGCAGGACCTTTCATTTGTACGTCAATGTCAAATTAAATTAATGCCAATAAAAGTAATTCACTATAATTTTTATGGAGAAAGTTACGATTTTCAAAAACCATGTGCTATGAGTTGTACTTAAAAAAAAACAAACCGGAATTTGACATTCATTATTAAATAGTGTGTTTGTAAAATTGATTTGATTGGTTAAAAAGCATTGAATAATGAAAATTCAACACTTCTAATAACCATAAGTCAACTAGATTTAACCAATCAAGATCAAGTACACATTTACATTTACTCTGCAGCAGGACCTTTCATTTGTACGTCAATGTCAAATTAAATTAATGCCAATAAAAGTAATTCACTATAATTTTTATGGAGAAAGTTACGATTTTCAAAAACCATGTGCTATGAGTTGTACTTAAAAAAAAACAAACCGGAATTTGACATTCATTATTAAATAGTGTGTTTGTAAAATTGATTTGATTGGTTAAAAAGCATTGAATAATGAAAATTCAACACTTCTAATAACCATAAGTCAACTAGATTTAACCAATCAAGATCAAGTACACATTTACATTTACTCTGCAGCAGGACCTTTCATTTGTACGTCAATGTCAAATTAAATTAATGCCAATAAAAGTAATTCACTATAATTTTTATGGAGAAAGTTACGATTTTCAAAAACCATGTGCTATGAGTTGTACTTAAAAAAAAACAAACCGGAATTTGACATTCATTATTAAATAGTGTGTTTGTAAAATTGATTTGATTGGTTAAAAAGCATTGAATAATGAAAATTCAACACTTCTAATAACCATAAGTCAACTAGATTTAACCAATCAAGATCAAGTACACATTTACATTTACTCTGCAGCAGGACCTTTCATTTGTACGTCAATGTCAAATTAAATTAATGCCAATAAAAGTAATTCACTATAATTTTTATGGAGAAAGTTACGATTTTCAAAAACCATGTGCTATGAGTTGCACTTAAAAAAAAAACAAACCGGAATTTGACATTCATTATTAAATAGTGTGTTTGTAAAATTGATTTGATTGGTTAAAAAGCATTGAATAATGAAAATTCAACACTTCTAATAACCATAAGGCAACTAGATTTAACCAATCAAGATCAAGTACACATTTACATTTACTCTGCAGCAGGACCTTTCATTTGTACGTCAATGTCAAATTAAATTAATGCCAATAAAAGTAATTCACTATAATTTTTATGGAGAAAGTTACGATTTTCAAAAACCATGTGCTATGAGTTGTACTTAAAAAAAAAAAACACTTTATAAATAGGACGCTCTCGAAGTGTAACACTCGCTGTGAAGTAAGACTAATAGCGTAAAAAGTGGGTGGGTTTAGAACGCGGTTTTGTAGGCAGCGTTGAAACAAATTGGAAAAGAGTGTCCCTTAATTTGGTCGGTTTAGGGGACGTAGAGATTGGAAAGGCAGCGGTAGAGGGTCGAAAAGGGGCATTCCGCAGAATATACAGCTAATTACGCAGTCACTTAGCGTTAATCGATTTGGTCGCCTTACGTTAACGGTTAACGACACACTAATGACCCGGCATTTACATAGAGATCGGAGAGTGGATAGGGATGGGAACGGGGACTGGCCAAACTCCGCTGCTCCGCTGTGTTACTCATACAGATTTTATTTGGAATCATTAAAACTGAATGCTCTGCCAACAATAAAAACGCAACATTATTTTAATTCACCATCGGCAATACGGTATTCATAACAGATTTTCTCCAGTATTGTTGGAACAATTTATAAAAAAAAATCGGTAAAGTCTTAAATTTTTTATCAAAGGAAATAAACTGTTAGCTAAAGGGGCTAAACCAGGTAAGTAGTTGAGGTACTACTCAATTTTATTCATGTGATTTGCCAAAAATACACTTGTAAACATTTTTTTTTTTAAATCCTGACCGTTATAAATTCTTTCCGTTTTCTTAAAACGACCTGGTATTGTCATCTTCATAAGTTCCTTAAATATAACTTCTTGAAACACCGATTATCTCCAGTGTTTCGCAAGAAAACCACTATCATCACCACTAAACTTATGTATTTAGGATTGGGACGAACCACAAACCATGTCGGCCTCTGGCGGAATCTATTAAAAACAGATTTATGCTCGAGCGTCAATGTTCCTGTCACTTATTTGTTGTTTACGTCGCTCGTGAATTTTGAATATTACGAAGAGCCGTTTAAACCCCCATCCATCCAGGAACGTAGAAACAAATTTATGAATACGGAGACCTCCGTCTCCCAGAAAACAATTGCAATAATAAAAATTACTCCCCACTGAATCTGGCCTCTGAGAACATACATTTACTATATAACTTTCGGATGTCCAGAAACAGGAGCAGGGGCCACAAAAGGAGTTAATTAAAGAAGCTTCCAACAGATGACTCTAACTCTAACAAGTGCCATCAGAAATAAGAGACGATCTAGCACTCCACCAATAAGGTCTTCAACGAAAGTTGTTCAACAAATAAGGGCTACTTACCTAAGACCCACACGCCCTACTACTAATAACAGCCCCAGACAGTCATAGAAAATACTATACAACGATCGCCAGATATTAAGGTGATAGATTTTTGAGCCAATTTTACACTTCTTTAGCTTAATAATTTTTGCAACTAATTGAGAACAACCTTAATGACCTGCCCAAATAAAGTAACCAATGACCCTTAAGAATCCTTTAATTAAGGTATCGTGTCAACCGGAGTATAAAAACTTAATGAAATGAGGCAAAACAAATTAATCCAAATGATTTAGCGGATAACCATTCTAGATGCTTAAAACTCGTAAAACAATTGTTAATCAAGAACTTTTTCATGTGGTGTTGTATATGCAAAAAAGGTTTATCCGTTTATACATTCAAAAGAGTTTTTTATGTTTCGATGCATTGATTATGAAATATAACCAAAAAAAAACAACGTATTGATTAATTAAAAGAGCACTCGAAAGTGTAGCTCGAAACAATAAATGGGAACAATCAGTGGCGTACAAAATGTTCCAGGATTCTGAATATAGACATAGAATATTGGATGTATCTACTAGTGGCGGAAGATGCCCTTACAACGCTATTGAATTTTATTTTTAAATATATTACTCAACTTAAATAAGGTTGTTGAGGGCTCTGGAATAAGCCCTATGTTGTGCCAGTTTCCCAGGACGGCCAACAATGTGTTACCGCCTTTTTAAACTGCATCGTAGTTCGAATTTCGAGTGGACTGTACTTTTAGATTGAAGAAATGTGCTGTAGTAGGTTTGCCTTCTCAACTTCATCCAATAAAAACAATGGACACTTTTATTTAACCGTTTATTAGACTTGTTAAATAAATAAATGAACAAAAACAACAACGTAACAAAGATTACATTAAAATAGTAATCGTGAACAAAGTATTATAGTTAATTTAAAGAAATGACCACATCATTCAGAAAATATTAATTTGCTGTACTACGAAGCACTGAGTTTAGATTTTGAGTATAAAATGAAAAATACAGTGGACCGCCTGATACGCAGCAAAGTACCACTGTGAAGAAATATTTTTACGTTGAGTTGGTGTCAACGGAGGGTCTAGCCTGATTCGCGGCTAACAACACACTGAATTCGCCGTACTAGGAGGCATTATGAATAACAAGCCCTTATGTGAAGGAACTTGCGATACGTCGCACTTGACGGAGTAGTGAATCGTTTGACGATCAAACACACACTAAAAAAGGTTCTGAATACATTGTTTTAGACAATGGAGCGGCTAGTCTGGTACGCGACTGAAAACACACTGAATTTAAATTTGACGAAGTTCATCGGTTTCAGATATATCCCTTCCCGATTGCGTAATTGTTCTCGAAAGATTCTTTATCGTGAGCCGCGTACACAAGTGTAAGATTTTTTCTATTGTCTAGACGCGACGGTTAAATTTACGACTTGATCCCATCATTAAAATAGAGCAAAAAATTATCTTTGATGCCGCTCGCCAACGTATTTTGGTGCGGCGTTGCCGGTTGAACGAATAAACGAATATGAGTTTACATGTTTAATTATCTGAAAATTAAACAAAGGTAGTTTGGGAGTGCCTAGAGAATCTAAGCGAACTGCCTAAGAACAACACTGTTACCCTCCTATGGGTTCCGGGACATACTGGAGTGGAGGGCAATGAAATAGCAGACGTACTCGCAAAAAAAGGGACTGAAACACCATTTCTGGGACCTGAACCCTTCTGCGGAATAAGCACCAGTACAATATTTAATGAACTTGGAAAAGAAGTAAATAAGAAAAGATCCCAATACTGGATAGGACTACAAGGAATGAGGCAGGCCAAGGCACTACTGGGGAACTATAACCAGAAGAGATCTGACGATTGCGCCAGAAAAAGTAAAAATTAAGCTCTGAATACTAACGGGTATCCTAACAGGGCACTGTCGTCTGAGAGGCCACCTAAAGAAACTCGGATTAGTAGACAAAGAAGAATGCAGATTCTGCGAGGAAGAGGAAGAAACCTCTATCCACATTCTCTCAGAATGCATTACCCTGCAAAATCCAAGGGTACGATACCTTGAAGAATATCAAATAGAAGAGGAAGATCTACCTAACCTGAAGCCTACCTACATCCTGAACTTTTTGAAAGCAATAGGACTGCTTTAATCGTTGAGACATCCTTAAGGACTGGGCAGCAGTAGGAGGCACAATAGATCTTATAAGTCGGAGTGTATCGACACCCCCATCACATATAGATAGGAAACGACATTTTTTACAAAACAAACAAACGATCCAAGGAACGAGGACATCAGAAAAAATATTTTCTAAATAAATTACACAAATGCATGATAATTAAAAGCGTCTAGAATAACATTCTTCTTCTTAGTCTTCTTCCTTTGAAGAATCCAATTATTGGAAGTATTGAGTGTTTATGACAATATTAAGTAGAAGATTCAGGTCAATGTCTAAAATTTCGAGAACATTCGTAAGCGTCTGAGTTTACTTCGTCGGAAGGATTGCCTAAATTTTCCTCTGCCTGACATTTCCGCAGTTCCACCACTGGCAATGACGTGACAAGTGATATTTTCCGTTTAATTTGATCAAATAACGGTTGTAGGGAAATGGGATCGATGAACGTGTCTATTTCCAAAGGATTAGTGTATTATAAACACGGTTAAAATACACAGTCACATTCACATTGCAGTGTGTTTAAGCTTTGTCATATTCATGACATCATTAGCTACATAAAACAGTCTGCACTTGCTGGAATGACCAAATCAATACGGAAAGTGAAGATATTTGGAAATAACAGTTTTCATTATTCAATCTCCAATGCCATGGAGAGCATGTAAATAAATACGAGGTTCAAACGAATACATAAACTGTAAAAGATGATCAAACATTTTTAGTGCTTTGAAAGTTTGGAAGAGAAGAAATCACAGTTAAATATCTTTTAAAAATTAATAGATTCAGAGAACCATCATAATATTTAATTGATACATTCTAGTTTAGTTATTTAATTAACTTTATACCCCGAAATGTAGGCAGCAAAGAATGTAAAAGTAACTTTAGTGGTTATTTTCAAGAAGATCCTAATTACATCTTAGTCATAGAATTCTGCAATTAAATCCCTTGGGAGATTTTTAATTATAATTTTTTGTGTCGCTGGGGTCCGAGATAATCTTTAAAAGAGTTGAAGTTTAAATTTGACACCCGCTGCGAGAGTCATTCATATTTTAATTTAATTAAACTTGTAACAAAGATAAAATTAATTTTTAATTTGTGCAAGCTAAGGTAATGAAGGTGGAGATGCTAAAAAGTGGATATTTAGTTCGGCTTTACAATGATTTTCTTGGTGGTAAAATTGTAGCGTGGGGAGGGCCCAGGTCCAGATTATTTTTTATTGTATTCTCCAAGGATGCGTTAGATTAACGAAGCGTTTCACCAACACAGCTCCACAGGAGTTTCGCGGCTTCTACCAGTAGCGTACATATTTTTTTTTACCCAAAAATATTTAGATCTAACGTAAACATATAAAAAAATTTTTAACTTGCTCGATTTATTATTATCTAACTGATTTTACTAAAAGGCAACAAGCAGATATTTGGGTTGAAAAAAAATCTTCTAGATTTAAAATTTCATCAGAAATTGAATGGGAATGTTCCCAAAGTGGCATGATATTGTTGAAGAAAGATCTAAAACAGATCACAGGACAATTTCACAAGATATGATAACATGGGACAAAGAAATAAATTTTGAACTTTAAGATGTCAAAATCTGTTTCTGGGAACTATTTTAAAGGGATAGCGCATTTGTATACTACAAGAAAATTT